>JANVCC010000022.1:8064977-8144153 GCA_025345505.1 Todiramphus chloris collaris
TGAATTTAAGTCTAAAATGTATAAAAGCCATTCTTCAGATCTCTGCTACATCGATATAGGTTGTTCCATAATATAATACTACGTTAATCATAATCCCTTTTTCCACAATAGCACCTGAGTTAAACAGTAGAAATTCTGTAGAAAGTTTAAACATTTTATTGAAGTAGGAAAATCACCTGCAGAGAACTCAGGGTGATCAGAACACTTTGTTTCCTAACAGTTTATTGTAATTTTTATAATGAGCTTTTCAGCACATATTTCAAATCAATCTTATTCTGAAATTAAAGGTATTTTTATGTAAGTGTTCCTACTTTAAATGACCAGAAGATAATTCAGCAAATCTTGCATTTCACTCCAAAAATCAGGAAATAGCTACATAAATGCAACCTTAAGGCTTTTTGGTGAAATTTTGAAGTCTGATTTAAGCTAAAGCACACTAGTAAATAGCATAAATTGACTGTGATTTTCTAAAGAGAACAACAGCCATCGTAATGCCTTTATTATTTTTTTTTCTCTAAGGTAATCTGTTTTAGCTTTAAAAGGGCAAATACTTGAGAGGCAGAAGTAAGCTGTTAAATCTTCTTTGCAAAAGCTTTTTGCCGTGGCACTGCATGAAGAGGGAGCAGAAGCAGAGTACCGGTGAGGATGCAAAGGTGATCTTTAGTCTCCAGGAAAGATTAGATAACCTGTGAAAGGTCTTTCTGTAGGGCAGCAAGGTTGGGGGCAGTTGCAGACTGAGGTCATCCTGCTGTTGGTCATCCTGGTCTCATCACCTCAGCGTGACGACAGCAGTGACGTGTGGAGCGAGCACCGTGTTTGTGCTTGTTTAGGCTGGATCTGAAGCCCAGCTTAGCTCCTCTGTTCAGTATTTCCAATGTCAGCAGTGATGCTACACAGCCTGTATGTTTCTGATGTATGCTGTGTACTGTGTCTTTGATCCAATCTGTGGATGCTGTCTCACCAGGACAATGTTCTCAATTTTTTTTTTTTCCAGACCAGTCTGGCTCACAGACTCGTGAATCGTGAAGGCTCAGTAACACAGCTTCCACTCTACACCTCTCCTTCTTTACCCAACATCACACTAGGACTGCCTGCAACTGGCCCCTCCAGTGTAAGTGTCTTGGGGGGATGAAGCTTTTGGAATGTTGTTTGCGCTAGTTTATCCCTTAACCCGCCGTGCCATTGGTGGTTCCTTTCCAGGGAGGATCAGCGCAGCAGGATGCTGAGAGGCTGACTATCCCAACCTTGCAGCAGCGGATCTCTTTATTTCCTGGCACTCACCTCACTCCCTACTTGAGCACTACAACGTTGGAAAGAGATGGGGGAACTGCACATAACCCTCTTCTGCAACACATGGTCTTACTGGAACAGCCAACGGCACAAACACCCTTAGTCACAGGTGAGTGCTCCACAGCTGACGTGCAAAGCTCCCAGGCTGTGTCCCAGAGAGACCAGAGAATCATAGAATCATTATGGTTGGAAAGGACCTCCAGAGGATGTCTGTTGGGTTTTGTGAAGTCTTTTCTCTTGTACAAAAGAGATACTGCATGACTGGAAGTTAGATGAGAGCGTAGATATGCTTGAAGGTAGGAAGGCGCTTCAGAGGGAACTGGATAGGCTGGATCAATGGGCTGAGACCATTGGGATGAGGTTCAACAAGGCCAAGTGCCAGGCTCTGCACTTGGATCACAAGAACCCCCTGCAGTATTCCAGGCTTGAGGCAGAGTGGCTGGAAGCTGCCTGGTGGAAAAGGGCTTCAGGGTGTGTATTGACAGCCAGCTGAAGATGAGCCAGTGTGTGCACAGGTGGCCAAGAAGTCCAACAGCATCTGGTTTATATCAACATTAGTTGTGGCCAGCAGGACTAGGGCAGGGATTGACCCCCTGTAACTCAGCACTGGTGAGGCTGCACCTTGAATCTTGGGTTCAGTTTTGGGCCCCACACTCCAAGAAGGACATCCACAGTCTGGAGCATGTCCAGAGAAGGGCAGCGAAGCTGGTGCACAGTCTAGAGAACAAGTCTTGTGAGGAGCAGCTGAGGGACGTGGGGTTGTTGAGCCTGGAGAAAAGGAGTCTCAGGGAAGACGTTGCTCTTGACAACTCCCTGCAAGGAGACTGAAGTGAGGCAGTGGTTGATCTCTTCTCTCAGGGGACAAGTGATAGGACAAGAGGAAATGGCCTCAAGTTGCACCAGGGGATGTTTAGGTTGGAGACTGGGAAAAACGTCTTGAATGGGTTGTAAAGCCCTGTCCCAGGCTGCGTAGGGCAGTGGTGGAGTCCCCATCCCCAGAGATATTTAAAAGCTGTGGAAATGCTGAGGAACATGATTTAGAGTTAGGTCAATGGTTGGACTTGATCTTAAAGGTCTTTCCCAACCAAAACGATTCTATGATCTATACATTGCATAGGTATAACATACAACCTTGAGGATGGATTTGTTCACGCATTGGGTATTGGTGACGTTTGCAAGCTCAGAGGCTGCCCATCTCCTCCAGAGGTAGGAGGAAGCTGCCTCATCATTTTGGCAAATGAAAATAAAGATTTTTTTACTTCCCTGAGTAAAGTGTAAGTTTGTACATCACAATTTAAAACTGTGTTGTTAGAGTTCTAACCACTTTAAAGTGAAGACAAAACCATTGTGTCTTACATGATTATCCTCCAAGTTTATCATGGGTGGTTTTTATTCCATATAGGAAAGGCACACATTTACAAAATCACAGATTAAAACACTTTCTTTCTGTCATTAGTATAAATGGCAAAACCATGCAAAATCAACTGCACTCAAACAGATTGTATTTGTTTGTATATGTTACATTTTCAGCATGCTAATTGCTTTGAATCACTCCCTGTGTCATATTTTCGTAACTCAGTACCTGTGGGAAGGCGTATTTCTATAAATAGCCTTGATTCAAAGCAGTAATCCCCTGTAGGATGTGTTTCTGGTTCATGGTGTGTAATGTGGGGACAAAAGGATGTTCTGCGTCAGTTACAGACGTGTCGATTTTTATTTCTTCCATTCTGTTATTGATGGAAACTCTTGGGAGATGTGGAACGCTGAAGCGTTACAACACGGCTCTCTGGTTTGGCTCGTGTCTGCTTGATCATTCAAATGCTGGGAATATACGTGGGGTTGTGATAAGTTTATGAGCACGTACATCTGGGAAAGCTGAAGCACAGAAGTGTGGTATTTAGCCAGTGCTCTCAGAGTCAAGAGATGGTGTCTGCAGATTCTCTGAACCTTTATGTCGTTATCTATTGCCACCTTCTGCCATGGTTGCTGTGGCATGGTGAGGCTACCCAGAGTCACGACATGGCTCTTCACCAATTGCCCTTAGCCCAAGGTCTGCTGCTGAAGAGCCATTGCAGAAAACTTCCCCTCTTATTACCAAAATTTACTTCTCTGATCATGCTGATGCTTGCTTTTGAGGCACACATGGGAAGAAGGGCTATTCTATTTCTTGTTCAACCTCTCAAAGCTTCCCTCACCTTACTGTGTTTGCTTCCAAGTGTATTCCTTCTAGTCCACCTGCTACATGTGGTGTTTTCAGAGCAAGTACAACATGTTATCAACCAACACTTTGGAGAGATACTCACTATACAACAGAGCAACAAGAAGAAATACACATTCCAGATGCAGCAGCTAGAGGAGAGCAAGCTAACACATGGTCTCAAAAGCCCTAAGTGGACTGCCTGCCAAACTACAGTTAGTACCTCAAATTTCCTTGTGAGCAAAGTGGAGTTTATTAGTATTCTGCTGATAGTCTTCAGCTCTGGAGAAGCTCTCCTGATGTCTGCAAAATGATCTAGCATGTTGGCATATTCTTTCCGTGCTGGATGGTAGACACGGGGATTTGGGGAAACTAGAGCAGAATTCCTTAGATCTGCTGTTTCTCTTGTGACAGATTACTCTGGATAATATCCTTCATGGTGACATAGGTGTTCTGAGTAGGAACATGGCATCTCCTTGGAAATCCTTCACAGGAGAACCTTCATCTTTCACTTAGAGGAAGGCAGTCTTCCAAGGTGTCTTGTGCAAACTTTATGGGATCCCTCTGATGTCTAATTTGAACTTTTGTGAAGAAGAACTGTGCTGTAGGGGAGATGGACCACATCTTTCCAAATTATACATGTACTCATACACACACAGACACATTTACAGAGTCATAGAATGGTTTGGGTTGGAAGGGACTTTAAAGATCATCTGGTTCCAACCGCCCTGCCATAGTCAGGAACACCTCCCACTAGACCAGGTTGCTCATCCCCATCCAACCTGGTATTGAACACTTCCAGTGATGTAGCATCCACAACTTCCACGGGCAACCTGTGCCAGTGTCTCACCACCCTCAGAGTGAAGAACCTCTTCCTCATTTCTAATCTAAATCTCCCCTCTTCCAGTTTGAAGCCATTACCCCTCGTCCTATCACTACAAGCCCTTGTAAAAGCCCCTCCCCAGGTTTCTTGTAGGCCTCCTTCACATACTGAAAGGCTGCAATAAGGTTTCCCCAGAGCCTTCTGTTCTCCAGGCTGAGCAACCCCAACTCTCTCATCTTGTCCTCACAGCAGAGTAGTTCCAGCCTGTGGATCATCTTCATGGCCTTGCTCTGTACCTGCTCCAACAATGTTTATTATTATTGATAAAATAAAATAGCTGTTTACATGATTCTTTTCAAAAAACCAAACTGTGGAAGAAACTCAGAAAATCTTTCCCCAAGAAGAGAGGCTTTTAAATGAGTTGCACTGTTCCACGTAGGGCAGTTCTGTGAGTCAGTGGGAAAAAGACATCATATCCTGGGACAGAAATATCAAGGTGTTTCTAAATCACTGTATTCATCTGGCTGCAGACTTCTGGGCAGCTTCTCTCACTTCTCAACCAAAGACTGAAGAAAGAAAAGATACAGCTTCTCTGACCCTTGAACTGGGTGGTATTTCTGAATGTTACTGACCACTTGTGCAGTCTTTAGTTTGTTTTATACAATGAGGTAAAGCAAAAAAGTACTTTTTCCTCAAGGTGTGTGCGGCCTTATCCACCTTAGGGAGATAGCGATGAGGCCTTTCTGTCCCAGGTTGTCATGAGCAAGAGTGAAAGCTGATCCTCTGCTCCTTCACCATTGGGTTGGGCTTTGGGTTGGGCATGTCTTCAGGTCTCAGCTTTCTACGAAGTTCTTGAAGGCATGTTTTTGGAGAGTGGAGCAAGAACAGCTAAAAAGACAAGACACTTCCTAAAGACACGCCCATACTCGGTGAGGTGTTGCACATGGTAGTCATCACACATTCATATTGCCAAGGGCATGTGAGCAGCACAAGTTACCGCAAAATAACCATAAGTTTTCCTAAGTTACTAGCATGTATACACAGGACAGTGATGGAAACACTGGCTACTTGTCATCTTGGCATCTAACTTATCTTCTTTCTACAGAAATAAGGAAGCCTGATGGCTTCTGTATTCCTGAAATTCTTAAAGGGAGTGCCTTTTTCCAGTGAAGACCTGGTCAGTGGTTTATCACATGGAAATTTTCATCCCTCGTCATTACTGTGGGGAGGGTTTAGCACAGCCAAGAGCAGCCTTACTTCCCTGTGTCGTCTAGAGTGGGAAGCGGCTTCATCAGCATCCATCATCCTACCTCCTACAATTGCTGGATGCTGCAGGGAGGCAGCTTGGGTTGGTGCTTTCCCAGAAATGTACCTGGGATTACTCCCTATACCAAAGCAAACTGTAAGACTTGTAACTTCTCCAAACTACCACTGCAATCTTCATTCATGTCTTCCACCGAGCGATGGAAGGGTCCATAAGGTATCACTGATTTTAAGAGAAGAAATATCTCTCTAGGGTCTCTGAGTAATCAAGCAAATAAAGAATTCAAAAGAAAGCAAAGTATTAACTCCGATCCAATGGTAATTAATTGTTGTCTGTTCTCTTTTAAGGATGCTTCAGCTGTAAGTGGCGAGGTGGCTGGTTTTAACATTATATGTCATTGTCACCATCAGCGTTACTCAACAGCCATTTTCTCCCTTCCTTTCTTCTTCCTTTTTTTCTTCTCTGCTGTTTTTTCCTCCATATTATCTTCAGACTGGTATCTTTCAGGACTGCCCCTCCATGCACAGTCCCTGGTTGGTGGAGAACGGGTTTCCCCTTCAATACACAAACTCCGGCAGCATCGCCCACTGGGGCGCACGCAGTCTGCTCCCCTGCCCCAGAACACCCAGGCCCTCCAGCAGTTAGTGATCCAGCAGCAGCACCAGCAGTTCTTGGAGAAACACAAACAGCAATTCCAGCAACAGCAACTGCACATCAACAAGGTAGGTGTGACCCATTTAAAGTCTTTCCTCCTCTCACAGCATCGATACCAACTTTAGATGACAGTAGTTCAGAGTTTCTTGTGGGGTATTGTCTGTTGTCATCTTGACCTCCATAAAAAACTAACCGTCGATCCTTGAACCTCTTTTTCATGAATTTGAGAACCACGTCAATAAGGATGCGGATGTCCATTGTCAAGGTGAGGATCAGTATGTGTGCTGCAGACAGTGGAAAGGCAGCACAGTTCCAACTTCTGGCTTTCCAGTAATACTTTTTAAAGTTGTCATTGGTGCCGTTCATCCACATCAGGAACTTTTTCAGTTTTGTAGCAGGAGACAAAATGCTATCAAGGGATATGGGGAATATATTCATGGGTGTATATTCAGTATGAAAGGGAGAAGGAACAGTAATATGTATTTGGGGGAAGGTGGGGAGCGAGGGATTTCAGACATGACAACACTGGAAAATAATCAAAAGTGAAGATACTTGGGTTTAGTGAAGCATTTTTCAATGGAATTACCTTTGGAAAGATAAAAGCTATTTCTATCTCTAGTCCAGGTTCTCTGAACTATGTGTGAAGCATTGCAGTGTCCTATCTTATTTCTTTTCCTGGAAACACGGACAGAATCTCTGTGCATCCTGCAGAGGTTGTTTTGAAGATTAATTAGATCCGATTCAAAAATTGCTTTGAAGAAAGCAGGCACTATGTTATTTTGCTTTCTGTAAATCACTTGGAGAACATCAGGTGAACTTTGCAGAGCACTACTCAGCAGTGCAGACGGTTTGCAATTGCTCTGTAGCCAAAAATCGTCTGTCTGGGCACCCCAGAATTACAACAAAGCTGAAACAAAGCTGCTTTGAGATGATTTCATGGAGTATGTGTTAAAAAAAGATAAAATCTGTCCTGATGTTTCAGCCCAGGGCAAGCTAAGTGCACCTTTTAAGTGCAACAAGTCTGATCACAAGTGGGATGGATGGAGCTGTGATGTTTTTACCCAAGACAAGGTTTTCTCCCAGGATTTCAGAAGGAATAGTCTTGTCCTAGACTTGCAATATAAAAAGGCTGTTGGGGAAGGGGGTAATCAATCCTAATCACTGTGACATTTTTCAGACTCCGATTTGTACTGGTTTGAGGCTTTCTAAAGACTTTTCTCAATAAGTTCCAGTGGTAGCTTTCTTTAAAAAACAAGCAAATCCAGTAGGAGGTTTCAGTAGGACAAGTTCAATGGATGGACCTTTCATATTGCTGCAGTTTAATTTATGGTGGAGGTTTCTCCAAATGTTTTTACTGTTCCAGGCCTATGAGAAAACACAACTACCAAGAGCTGGATTTTAAAAAATAATTAAAAATACAAAAAAAACTCAACCCAAAAAAACAACCACACAACCCCCCCAAAAACTTTGTTTATAGACTCGAGCTAAGGCAGGATGATTACACAAGTTACTGACGTCAATCATGTACTTCTGGAGAGCTGCCACCATGCATCGCGTGTGCCAGCCCCAGACCTCATTCAGCCCCGCACACCAGGGTGGTGGGGAGCTGCTGCTGCTGCCATAGAAATTTCCCCCTTTACCCCCCTCCAAACACACTTTGTGACCGGGATCATCAGACACAGGGCGCTAGGTAGGGTTCCTTTGTTCAGAAATAAACGTCAGCCTCGGCGGTTTGTTTGCTTGAGGGTTTTCAGGCTTTTCCGTTAGCAGCGCTTCTAAGCGTCCAAAGGCTTCGCTGTGACGTACCCACTGAACTCATTCAGACTTTCACTCGGACCTCCCAGGAGCTGGAGAGCATGTGCGACCGGGGCCGAGAGAGTCCTCCCGCAGCGCTCTGAATTTCAGCCTTGTGAGAGCTGTGATCTATCTCCTCCTCGGCGGAGGCAGGCGGGGAGCAGCGGGGGGGTGTAATTAAACTGATTGCGCAGGGGCAGCTTCCCTGTGTTTGATTTATATAAGTAATGAGTTGAAATGGTTTTTGGTACTAGCGCTGTGTGCATGTGGCAAATTTATCCCATGGGACAGCGTCCAAGTGCTGACATGGAAAAAGACTTTTCCCAGATGCGTGGATATTTTAAGACCCTCGTGTGTAGGAGAGCATGGGCACAACTAAAAATAATGGAATAAATTGCTGCCTTTTAAATTATTAGCAGAACCGACAGCGCTGTCTGTTAAGATTTTGTTGGATTTCCTGTAAATAACATGAGGCTGTTTTCAATTGCTTGTGATTTTTCTGAACTTAAAGATTTTTGGCCTTAAACTTTCCCTGGTAGATGCCTACATCAGATGAAATTTTTGAGAAGGTTGCAGCCAAAGCAAGTCTTGCTGTTTCCAAGAAAGTGGCTCAGGAGAAGTATGTTGGTTTGCTCCTGATGAAAAATAATGCGAATAAGCATCCAGGGGATTCAGCTGTGAAGCCTTGATGCCCAAGGCTTTAGAGCAGTAACTTGGAATTGGACAAACAAAGATGGGGCAGGTGGCTTGGTAAGGAAGGAAGGCGTAGAAGCATGGGTTGGATGAGATAGGTTCGAAGGAGGGACAGAGCAACTTGTGATGACCAGAGGTGAGTGTGCTCCTCAGGCTGTGATACCTTCCAGCGTGGATTCTGAAATCAGTATCACACACTAGTTTGGTTTGGAAGGAACCTTTAAAGCTCACCTAGTCCAACTGCCCTGCAGTGAGCAGGGACATCTGCAACTAGAGCAGGTTGCTCAGAGTCCTGTCAACCTCAGCTGGAATGATTCCAGGGATGGGGCATCGACCACCTCTCTGGGGAACCTAGGTGAGTGTCTCACCACCCTCAGCATCAAAAACATCTTCCTTAGATCTATTTTAAATCTCCCCTCTTTTAGTTTAGGCCCTTGGTCTGCTGCTTTCAGCAGCAAATAGCAGGTTGCTTGAGCATAGCAAAGCACATGGTTCATCCCATTTGGGAGCTAGCTCACTGAGAGGGACTCCCCTGGCTCATCACAAGACTCTGAATCCAAAATGAAGGTCCCAGCTCTTCTCATCTGGTGTTTGTGTTGGCACCTGGTGGTGACATTTTTTTTGCTTTAAGGAGGGTAAAAGACCACACACACACACAAACCACACAATGCCCCCTGAAAATGGAGATGGAAGACAGACCTGAATGAAAACAGCATTATTGTAGTTGCCATACTGAGCACTCAAGCTAGGACATGGGAGTGGTTGTTTCCCACAGAAGTCTTGCTCTATTCTGGGGGGGGTTGTTTTTTTTTGCATCTTTTTGATACAGTTTTTGATAATCAAGTGATCTTAACATCAACCGTATCGTATTGAAACCATAACCTCTGCCTTGGCTGCAAGTTTGGTGGTGTGGAGCAGCTCTGCTCCCTGTCTGCCATTGAGTTAAAATAAAAGCTATACATCAGCATGGGAGCACTGACCTGAAATTACACGGCCAACCTGCACTTGTGTTTCCCACCCGTTTGCATGTTTTGACATTCAAACCTTAGAAGTGGTTTTCTTCCTTGTTGCAGGAGCTTTGCTTGGCAAGGGGGCTTGTTTTGCCATACAATATACATACAACATACAATATATACAGCAATCCTGACAACATTGCATCTTCAGCAATTCAAATTTCTCTGCAGACTTTGGTCTCTATTAAGATGAAAATTTTAGTCTTTTATATGTATTGGAGACAGGAGCCGCGATATGCTCATCATTCTCTGGCATCTGAAGGTCAACATCTGAGAGGTGTTTTAGTCATGACAGCAAAACAAGTGAAGAAGGATGCTCTTCCCTGGGCAGACTCTAGGTATTTTGAGTTAAAAATGTTCTCTCTTCAGTATGATAGGCCTTGAATCAGCAATTCCCTTTCTAAAGAGAAATACACAAGTGAGATTTCTGTAACTTCTGTACTGAAAAACTCAACTTTTTACATTTCTGTACAGAAGATGAGTGTTTTGACACCTTTCTAGAACAGATAGTTTCTCTTTTAGACCAAAATTGTATTGTTAAACAGATTAACACTGAGCTTCTGTGGTCAAATTATGGTGGTTCTGAGTAAACCCTATTTTTAGCATGCTCTGTAAAGCAAGGTGTTTCTCCTACTGTGGCATATATATGGCAATGTATATACACTAGACTGCAGTGCCTCAACTTGGCTGGTGCAACAGCATTGGGTGGATATGTTTTTATTAACACCTAGAATTTAACTTTTGCTATTTCCTGATTTTATTTTATTTTGGAGTTTTTTTGGAATGTGTTAACTGTTTTGGACTGAAGTGACTCCCAGAGTAGCTTTTCATATTTAGTGTTTAATTTGCAATATTAGAAAATTGCAGTGTGTTATGTTGTGTTGCTCAAAATTCAGGTAGGGCCGTTACCCTTTGAATGATTTATGGGAAGCCTGGTTTTGAAGCACCTAGACAGAACTTTGGATTTAACAAGTATTGAAAAAGATCTCCGGAAAAAAACTCCTTCAGCATTCCTGCTAAGTGTCTCTGTCAGTTGAACTTGAAGTGCCATTCAGCAGGACACGAGGTGTTTGGCTTTCACGTGGTTGTGCATCATCACACCTGTTACAGTGAAAATGCTGTTGAGGGGTTTTGCCAGGAACTGTTGTTTTGCAGAGCATCTGTTCCTGAGGGTCTGGTGATACATAGATGTGTACCTGATATAGCCAAACTCATAACTCTAGTTATTTGGTAGAGCAGGGAAAGAAAACAGCTCTTGGAGATACTTAGAAGACGTACAGATGTGGTGTTGAGGGACACCATTTAGTGGTGGACTTGGCAGGGTTAATAGTTGGACGTGATGATTTTAAAGGTCTCTTTCACCTTAAACAATACCATGATTCTGCTGGTGCCAAGGTGTTTTTTTCTCGCTCCTGCTCCTTTTCGTCTCCAGGCAGTCCCTGTTCTTTGATTCATGACAATTGGGTCCTTCCCTCTGGTCTAGATGCAGAGGCCAGCAGTCTTATGGGCCTTCCAGCAGGTAGGCTGCTACAGAGATGTTTTTTTTTTTTTTTTTTGCTGTCTCATCATTTCAGGGAAATAAGAAAAAAGCAAGACTTTTCTAGGCTTCAGGTGCTGCAGAAGGCTCTGCCGGCTTCTTATGTGGCCTATGCCCAACTCAGCCTCTCCCTGTCTCCCATTATCATCTGTTGCTTCTCCTTAATCTGTAGAAGTTCAAAATTGGAATCCAAGGGGTACCTCAAGTAGGAAGAGTTGAGTTGATAGCCAGAAGAGCAAGGTTTGTGCTGTTGTTTTCTAATTAATTCAAGTCCCCAGTGATACATTTTCTTCTCTGAGCACTCGTCCATGTGCATGCTCCTCTGCTAATGCCCTCTTGCTTTATGCCTCTTCATGTTCCTGCCTTGGCCTCCTAAACTGGAAAAGATCTTGAGAATAGGATTTTGAGAATAAGGAAAGACTTCTTTCCTTTGAAGCTGCCAGAAGCTGGCCCAGGCTGCCCAGAGAGGTTGTGGAGTCTCCTCCTCTGGAGAGATTTCAAACCTGCCTGGGCAATGCAATCCTGGGCAACCTGCTTGCAGTAACCCTGCTGGAGCAGGGGAGTAGGACAAGACTTGCTCTGGGTCTTCAGTGTCCTAAGAACTACAGAGAAGGTATCATCAAGGTCAGGTGGTTAGGTGGGGCTTTGAGCAACCTGCTGTAGTGGAAAGTGGTCCTACCCATGTCAGGGGGTTTAGAACTAGATAACCTTTAAGATCCCTTCCAACCCAAACCATTCTATGATTCTATGCAGAAGTAAATGTATCGTATCTAGTAGACAAACCAGGTGCCACCCCACCTGAAATTTTACTAACAAAGAAATGCAGCTTTTTTTTTTCCTTATGAAGTATTCCACAGAAAAAATTATTACTTACTTTTCCTTGTATTGTGATCTGATGTTTCTGTGGTGTTTTTGCTTTCTTTCTGTTCTTTGTATTTCAAAGATGTAGATAAGAAATCTTGCCAGCTGCGTCAAGTCTCTTAAAAATGCTTGTGACTAGAGATGTGATAGTTTGTTCCGTACTGACGTAGTTAACTGCCAGAGACTAGAGAGGCAGTTCCTCTAACAGTGTTTTATGGTGGCACTATGTCATAGCCAGAAGTGACTATGTTTGAAAATCGAGGAGTAACCTCATTGCCAAGGAAGCTAGAGAGGTAACTAAGGGAAGGAGAAGTTATTTATGGTGCATTGTGTAATCGTTTGCAATTACAGATATGTTTGTAAGCATTTTCAATGCCATCTTCACTTTATATTCATTCTCTTGCACTTTTATTACCTTAAATTATCTTAAATTACACAAACGTGCTCATGGAATTGCAAAACTTGAAGGTTTTTAGGGAGTTTTAATGAGCCTGGGCTGCACATATTCATGTATTGTATGGAATACATTCATAACAAAGTGCTTTTTTTTGCAAAATTGTTCTTTAAGAAGAACAGGGTTGCAGCAGTTAGAACAAATGGTATACCAAGAGATTTACTTTGTATTAGGAGGGCAGACAGGATGTTTGAAATGTCCTTGTCATTGACCAGTTGAACTTTCAACCTGCATTGTATTTTTCATTTAATTCTTACATTTTTATGGAGTTGGAATAATTTAAAACTTCTAGGGAATTACAGTGCTTCTCATTTCCATTAGATTTGACAATGACATTCGCTGTAAGTTATTTTCCCAGCAATTACCTTGCGTAGTTTCTAAGTTCAAAAGTTCAGAGCTTGAGACCTTCAATCCAAGCAGGAAAAAATAAGTGTCTCAGAAGATGTTTCATGATGATTTAATTATCTTTAAAATAGATTATATTCATCAAGCCTAGGAGAGCTTAAAGGAAATTGATGAACTACCTTGAGCTTAATGCCATTTAGTTATCCTGCGTGTATTACAAGTAATGAAACTGGGGAGGTGGGAGAATTGGGGGTACCTCACAAAAATCCTTGAGAACTTTGATCATTAAATCTTCTAGGTTGGCAGGAACCTCATGAGATCATTTAGTCCAATGTCCCTGCTCAAGCAGGGTTAGCTAGAGCAGGTTGCCCAACACCATAGGCAACTGGATTTTGAGTATCTCCAAGGATGGAGACTCCACAACCTCTATGGGCAACCTGTTCAAGCCCTCACAGTAAAAAAAAGTAATTTTTCTTGCTTTTGGAAGGAATTTCATGTTGGTTTAGTTTATGCCTGTTGCCTCTTATCCTGTCATCTCTGAGTGTATCCCATTAAACCCTATGGACTGTTCTTTTTAAGTGCTTCCCAAACCTGGTGGTCCTCCTCCTTCCTGGCTCCAGACTTTCCCCCTGGTCTCAAGGGCCTGGGGATCCTAAAGAATGATCTCACTAGTAAAGAATGCATTAAGTGCCATGACCTTTTTCTGTGTTATTTGTCACCAGGTCCCATCCCCCATTCAGCAGTAGCCCCATGATTTCCCTGGTTTTCCTCTTTTCTTTCTTGATGCCCTTCACATCCCTCACCAGATTCAACTCCCTGTCGGCTTTGGCTTAACACAATACAAGCAAGATCAGATAGCTTCTCTTGGGTCACCTGTCCTGCTTCCAACTCTTGTACATGACCTGTTTATATCTTGAGTGCAGTTAGGAGCTCCTTGTTCGTTCATGCAGTCCTTCTGCAGCCTGTGCTTGATTTCTTACTTGTTGGGATGGGTTTTATAAGCTTGTTAGAGACCTTGACTATCAGCCAGCTCTCCTGGAACCCTCTCATCTCCACGGCTCTATCCAATGAGACTCTTCCAGGCAAATCCCTGAAGAGGCCAAAGGCTGCTCTCCTGAAATCCAGTGCTGTGGTTCTGCTTTTTGCCCTGTTCCCTTCTCTTCAGATCTTCAACTCCATCATCTCATGGTCACTGCAGCTAATGCTGCTTCTGTGACTTCCACGCTCCTGAATAGTCCTTTGGTTTTAAGTATTAGCTCCAGGAGAGTATCTCCCTTGTTGGTATGTTGATTGCATGTGTCAGGAATTCATTATCAGTGCACTCATATCTCCTAGAGTGCTTGAGCCTTGCTTTCTCATCCTTCCAGCAGGTAGCAGGGTGGTTGAAGTCCCCCATGGAAACCAAGACTTGTGAATGAGAATGATGGTGAATGATGCTGCATCCAGTTGGCATCTGGTGACCAGTGGTGTACCCCAGGGATCAGTATTGAGCCCATTCCTATTCAACATCTTTATTGATGACCTGGATGTGGGGATTAAGTCTACCTTTAGTAAATTTGCAGATGACACCAAACGGGGAGGGAAGTGTCGATCTGCCAGAGGGTAGGAAGACGCTGCAGAGGGACCTGGACAGGCTGGGTTGATGGGCCGAGGCCAACGGTATGAGGTTCAACAGGACCGAGTACTGGGTCCTGCACTTTGGCCACAATAACCCCAGGCAGTGCTACAGACTGGGAGATGAGTGGCTGGAGAGCAGCCCGGTGGAGAGAGACTTGGGAGTGCTGGTTGACAGCCGGTTGAACATGAGCCAGCAGTGTGCTCAGGTGGCCTGGAGGGCCAATGGCATCCTGTCTTATGTCAGGAATAGTGTGTCCAGCAGGACTAGGGATGTGATTCTCCCCCTGTACTCAGCACTGGTGAGGCCTCAGCTTGAGTACTGTGTGCAGTTCTGGGACCCTCACTTCAAGAAGGATATTGAGGTGCTGGAGCAGGTCCAGAGGAGAGCAACGAGGCTGGGGAAGGGACTAGAAGGAGTTTCATGAGGAGTTGCTGAGGGAGCTGGGGTTGTTTAGCCTGGAGAAGAGGAGACTCAGGGGGGACCTTATCACTCCCCACAAAGTCCCTGAAGGGAGGCTGTAGTCAGATGAGGGTTGGGCTCTTCTCCCAGGAAACTAGTGACAGGATGAGAGGGCATGGCCTGAAGCTGTGCCAGGGGAGGTTTCAGTTGGATATCAGGAAGCACTTCCTGATGGAAAGGGTGATCAGACATTGGGATGGACTGCCCAGGGAGGTGGTGAAGTCACCGTCCCTGGATGTGTTTAAAGAAAGGCTGGATGTGGCACTTAGTGCTGTGGCCTGGCCAATGTGATGGTATTGGGTCATAGGCTGGACTTGATGATCTCGGAGGTCTTTTCCAGCCTCTGTGATTGTAGGCAAGATAATGTTCTTTGGCGTGTCCTGCTTCTCTCAGGAGTCAGTACACCTGAAGCACAGTAGTCCACAAAGTGCTGGAAAAACATTGCCTTGGGACCTGGTCCTTGCAATGCCCTATTTTTAAAAGCTTTGAGCCCCAGTTATTTGAGGTCCTCAGGTTTGAGCCGCTGTTCTTCAAAGAGCAAGTTACTTACTGGTAGTCACTCCTTCTGCATCTGCTCAATAACCGTGGTTTGATTTAGCTTTATTAGATTTAAAATCAATATCGCTGTTCATACCAATGACCTAATCCCTATTAAAGCTCTGCCCTGACAACTTTCAAAGTTCAGCAGTTTCTTTATAAGCCTGTGAAACCTCCTGAGCTCTTTTAAAGACAGGAGAACGATTTATTTGCCCCTGTGGTAGATTTACAAACAGATCACTTTTTTTTTTTTCCCCAAATAAAACTCATAAGCAGTCTGAGATGGCAGACTGTGAATTTTATCTTGCCAATGAACCTTCAAAAAGTCTGGGCCTGTGTGAATTATAGTGGAAATTAAGTTGTTTCCTTTTTTTTCTAGCAACCACTTTCAGAGAAGTTCAGTGCTTCTGTTAGGAAGGTCTGGCTAGAATGATGCTGCTCTTGCAGTTTGCTTCTGTACAGATGCTGCAAGCTGAGCATCCTGAGTTTCCTCCTAGTTAACTTCTTAAGAGCTCATGTTTTGGAGGAATTGAAAGATTCCTAACTTGGCCTCTCACTTTCCAGATAAAATGCAGGGGGTGATTCAAGAAACAGCTGGGCAAACAAGGTAGCAGAAGCTCTCTTAAAGGGTTTGTGTCTCTCTTACCATTTTCAGAATTTAATTGCAGAATGTTTTGATGGTTGTTCTGCTTCTCCTGTGTGGGTTTGGGGATGGAGCACCATCCATAGGCGTGCACATGCAAGAGGCTCTTATCTCTTCAGGGGGAAAATCAAGTACAAAATGAAGGGGCCGTCATTACTTGGGATCCAGGATTTCAGAGTACTTAATGCCAAGGTTGCCCTGACCTTTCCCTTGAGTGGTTGTTTTGGACCCAGTTTATAAGATAAGAGCTATAATTCATGATTACCCTTTTCATGAAGCTGGTTCTTTGAGGAAAGCAGAGTGAACTTTACCTGTGATGAGTTACATTTTATTGGTTAACCTCTGGGTTGTTTTCAGATTATATCAAAACCCAATGAACCAGCTCGACAGCATGAAAGCCACCCTGAGGAGACAGAAGAAGAGTTACGGGAACACCAAGCCCTTTTGGAGGAGCCATACAGCGACAGAGTCACCAGCCAAAAGGAGGCCTCAGGGCTGACCAGCGTGGTACAAGTGAAGCAAGAACCCATCGAGAGCGATGAAGAGGAAGCAGAGCCACAACAGGAGCTGGAGTCAGGGCAGAGGCAAGCTGAGCAGGAGCTCCTCTTCCGTCAGGTGAGCTCTCGGAACACCGAGTTCAGGACTTGGTTCTTTGTAAAAGATATTTTTGGTTCTTGGTAGTCACCTTATACTGCTCTTAAGTGGAAGAAGCTAGGGGGAACCAGCTCTTGAGGATTTGCTATGTAAAGAAACTGACAGGTAAAGTCAGGGCCATCCTTCTCTGGAGTGACCATGTCAACTTGGAAGTCCTAGGGAGCAGAATGTGAATCACAGGATCACAGTATGGTTTGTGTTGGAAGGGACCTTGAAGACCCACTAGTTCCAGCCTCCCTGCCATGGGCAGGGACACCTTCCACTGGACCAGGTTGCTCAAAGTCCCATCCAACCTGGTCTTGAACACATCCTGTGATGGAGCAACACCTGGGAAAACACACTCATTGTGTTTGCAGCCATAGAACCACTTTGTGTTTCTGTCATTGGGAAGACAAAAGGTGGCTTAACATTTTTGAGCCCTAAATACTAGCAGAGGATTGTATGTTTTAAAGCAAATAGGCTGCTCCAGAGAAAGGCTGGATAAGGGAACAAAGGATGAGGTTCATTGGAAGGGGTTCCTTCTTCAGAACTTGGAGATCCAAGAGATTGCAGCTGTGCTCACTTCTGAGGGTAAGCACCAGAAGCCTGTGGATTGTGAGTAATAAATTCAGTGACAACATAGCATAGCAGAATCCTCCCAGTCACGTGGTGGTCTCCCAAAGCTGTCTGTCATGGTAGCAATAATGAAGGTGAAAAGGTTGCGATTCTCTGAAGGCATCAGCATTCTGCATCTGGCTGTCCCTACAGCCGTGCATAACACCCGCATGGGATCTGCAGCCAGGAGTAGATTGCAGTAGCTGTGCCAGGCTGTAGCTCTGAATCAACCCACAGCCCTTGGCTTGGAAGAGTAGACTCATGCCAGCTTTGCAGTTGCAGTGCCTGTGAATAAGGTGCAAATCGGTTGCTCCCTGTAGTTATTTGCATCGCACTGCCACCTTCCTAGCACTGCAAAGCAGACTCGCCTGTGCCCCCGTGAATGTCACTGCCTGTTGTTGCTCAGAGACTATATTTTCAATTCCTTATTGAGCAGCCTCTCACCTTCATTGCCACCCATGCCTGTACAAAGTGTCATTTGATTTATACAGTCACATCTGAGCCTCAGTGCCTTTGTAAATAAATAAATGTAACGTGCTGGCTGCCCAGGCCCAAAGAGTGGTGCTGAATGGAGTTAAATCCAAGTGTCATTCCTCAGGGCTCAGTACTCTGGCCTGTTCCCTTTAATAACTTTATCAATGAACTGGATGAGGGGATCGAGGCACCTGCAGTGAGTTTGCAGATGACACCAAGTTAGTTGAAAGTTTTCATCTGCTTGAAGTTAGGAAGGCTCTTCAGAGGAATCTGGCCAGGCTGGATAGATTGTCTGAGGCCAGTGGGATGAGGTTCAACAAGGCCAGGTGCCAAATCCTGCACAACAGTCCCCTGAAACATTCCAGTTTTGGGGAAAAGTGGCTCTAAACTGCCTGGTGCAAGAGGACCTGGGGGTATTGGTCAACAGCCAGATGAAGGTGAGCCAGCATATGCCCAGGTGTCCAAGAAGTCCAGTGGCATCCTCGCCTGTATCAGCACTAGTGTGGCCAGCAGGGCTAGGACAGGGATCATCCCCCTGTACTGGCTCTGGGGAGGCCGCACCTCAAACCCTGGGTTCAGTTTTGGGTCCCTCACTCCAAGAAGGACATTGAGGGGCTGGAGCATGTCCAGAGACAGGCAATGAAGTTGGTGAAGAGTCTAGAGCACAAGTCTTGTGAGGAGCAGCTGAGGGACCTGAGGTTGTTTAGCATGGATAAACGGGGGTTCAGGGAAGACCACCTTGCTCTCAATAGCTCCTTGAAAGGAGGTAGAATCCAGATGGGGGTCAGTCTCTTCTCACAAGGAGCAAGTGACAGGTCAAGAGGAAAAGGCCTCAAGCTGCACCAGGAGAGGTTTAGGTTGGACATTAGGAAAACTGTCTTCCTCACAAGGGTTCTCAATGCCTGTCCCAGGCTGCCCAGTCCCCATCCCTGGGGAGAGTTTCAAAAGCTGTGTAGATGTGGTGGTGATGGTTTAGTGGTGACCTGTCAGTGATGGGTTAATGGTTGGATTCAATGATTTTAAAGGTCTCTTCCAATCAAAATGATTCTATGATCCTATGCAGCTAATGTTGGATCATGGTGGTACTGTTCCTCTGAACGTTTAGCCCTCCCTTCCTTAGTCCTGTGTGCATGATCACACCTGAGGAGTCTTGAAAATATTACGTCCTCTGCAATTATCTTGCCTCAAAGAGGAGAGGGAATAAATAGAGGAAATGGGAAGGTTCTTAGGCTGTGGTTGGAGTGTGACAAGCTCTAGGTGCCATCCCTTTCGACCTGTCCAGCTGAAGGTATGTTTCTGTGGAGAACCAGCTCGGTTGAAAACTTTTCCTTCCCATGGTCCAGTCGAGCTGAACTCATTCCCTGGTCTGGTGTGTCACACTGTTAATGGCACCAGGGCAGTGGCTGAGAGGCACAGTGGGAGGAAACTGTGGACAGACCCAAGGGGACAATGGGGCTGCTTCTGCTAATGTCCTTGTCAGTGTACACCAGCTTTGAGACTGTGCTTTGGACGCGCCGCACTTAGGGAATCATAGAGTGCTTTGGGTTGGAAGAGACCTTTAAAGATCAACACCCCTGCAGTGAGCAGGGACATCTTCAGGTTTCTCAGAGCCCCACCCAACCTGGCTTGCAATGTTTCCAGGGATGGGGCATCTGCCAGCCCTCTGGGCAACCAGTGCCAGTGTTGACTTTACTCTAGAAATGCACACAGCTTCACTTGCTGCACATGTGTGCATGTGCTCATTTATCAGGAAAAGGAGTCCAAGGCCTCAAACCTTAAAACCCCTTAAAACCCCTTTTATGGAGGCACCACTCAGACTTTCAGCAATTACCTGCTTCTTCTCCCTGCAGCAAGCCCTTCTGTTGGAGCAGCAACGCATTCACCAGCTGAGAAACTACCAGGCGTCACTGGAGGCAGCTGGCGTGCCTGTCTCTTTCGGAGGGCATCGGCCTCTGTCCCGTGCACAGTCCTCACCTGCCTCAGCCACCTTCCCGATGTCCGTACAGGAACCACCCACTAAGCCAAGGTTCACAACAGGTAACGTTTTGGGGCACTGGAGGCTGAAGCAACGGGGCTGTGGTTGCTGGGTTGCTTTATGTTGTGCTTTTCTGACATCGGCTCGAGGACTGTATGTCCACTGCCTCTGGGGACTCCGTAACATCCTGTCTTCATCAAGGATATGATTCAGTCATCTTAGGCCCTGTTGTTCTGCTTGTCCCTTCCCCAGAGGGACAGACACCCTATAGTCCAGACAGAAAATAACCTGCAAAAATCAATAGAGGCATAGCACAGTAATTTAATTATGTATCTCCAGAAAAAAAGGACAAGTCCCATGCTGTGACAAAGCTGATTTAGATGCAAAGTAGAGGGAGGCAATGTTATTGGAAAAGGACAGCATGCCAAACATGGAATCTGTTGGCTGTATTTTCTGCACCTTCTTCAGTCCCTGCACAGTCTCATGCCTTAAGTTACCCACTCCAGGCTCTGTGCCACCTTACTCCTCCTTCTGAAACACAAACTGTGCAGAGGAGTCTGTGCCCATAGGTGAGGAAAAATGAGGTGACTTGATTGTTTCAACATGTCTTGAACAGATAAACAGACTGAAGAGTGGTTTTTTTTAACCTGTTCAGTCTTCATCTCAAAGGAAAATTATAAGTGGAGTGAAAACCAGAAGTGCAAAAAAGATGTTCAGTAGGGGAAGAATTGTCCCTCTGTACTGTGACCTGACAGTGCTGGGTTAATGGTTGGACTTGGTAATTTTAAAGGTCTCTTCCAACCAAAATGATTCTATGATTCTGTGATTAAAGGCAAAAAATAATTCTTCCTCCTCAATGCTTCCTCAACCAACTTTTATCCACCAAAATTTCTGTCTATTCAGTAGCCTTAGTAACAGATGAAAGTTAATTTATGTTCCACTTTTCAAGTCCTGTGTTAAGTGATTAGGTGGAGTTATTTTGAAGTCCACCTTCTTCCCCAAATGTCAAGCTCTATTTTGTGAATGAACATTTTTCAGTGTGATGTGTGCCCTGGAAAAGGAAGGGGGGAGGGGGGGGGGGAAATCCAGAACGCCCAAATAAGAACAACTCATAATTTTGTTTCTCTTCATCTATCCACTGATTCTTATTTAACCCACACTTTTTACATCATGAAAATCTGTGCTGTGAATCAGGTTTATTTTCAGATGCTGATGGTATAGTAATAGTGATATATTCAATATGACTTTGTTCTTTCAGCTGCAGGGTGGGAAGTATGTGCCGTCAGCTCTGTAAAAGCCTGAGCAGTGTCTCATTTTTGCAAATCACCCCTTTAAGCCTCTATTTGTTGTTAATACTGAAACCATGACTTTCAGCAAAACCTGTGTATCTAATGGAACCAGTTTTAGCAAGATTATTCTAGATTTTGGCCTTTGCCAAGGATGCAAGGAAGGGTAGTCCCCTGGCTCACAGTCAAACCAGATGAAACTTGAGCATCTAATACACTTTAGATCCAAACCTTGGCACTTTAAAAACAAGGAATCTTGGCCCTACTTGAAGAGATTATTCATGCCCTCTCTTTCTCTCCTTCTCCTCCTCCAATGTTTAAGTTGTCTTGTCAATCATATGCAAGACTTCAAACGTACCATAATGTTTCCTACCAGAGGACAGGAGTTTTGACTCAGACGTGTGCCTCTAAATTTCACTTAAAATAACAGGTAGTGGTAAGAATGCAGATTTTGAGAAGTGTGGTGTTTTGGAAACATACTGTTACAACGTTATGATTTATTTTCCTTGGAGGCAGCATTTAAGAACAAAAAAAAAGTGGCTTAAAATAAGAGGTGGAATATCACATTGCTTTTATATAGCACTGCACAATCCAGTGCAGTGGTATAAAGAACGCTTAGCGTAGCTCACCTGTAAAATATCCTTTTCATGGCATTTATCCATGTTAAGACTCCAAGGGCTTGTTTTTTTCCCTCATGCAGTTTGTGCCAGGTGAATGGAGGAGGCAAAACACAATAAAATTCTGCCAAAGGAGGAAGTGTTGGCTGTTCACTGTCACTAACAAAAGTTCAAATCATAAAAGAGGAGACCTTTAGTCTTACAACTAGTCCTTTGCCTCACCTAAAGGGTGAAAGACTAGTTTAATTAACCATCACTATCTTCTTAACAGCATCAGGAAAAAAGAGCCTCCTACTCTGGGCATGGAAGCACAAAAGCAAGCATTTCAGCTGCAGAGCATGTGTGCGCGGGTTAGGCTGCTAAGGTTTGCTTGAAGTTATCTGTGGTGTGTCGGAAATTGTGCTTTTGGAGGTGGATACTAAAGCTTAATCACCAGGATTGAACTATTCTTTGAAAGGCAGGAAATTAAAGTCTTGGGTATTTTTCAAAGGAAAAAATGCCGAAGTGCATCAGGCTTCTTTTTCTCCAGGAAAATCCATCTGTTTGATAAGTGGCTGCTTTGGAGGCTGATCCTAAACACGATTATGCGCTTTGGATTTCAGAGGAATTAAGATCTGAATTGTTGTGATCATTTTGCGAGAGGGATGGAAAAAAGCAAGTTTCATTCAATGGCTCTAACGAAGCCAACCATGATCCCTTTAGACACGAACGTGGCTCTTAAGAGATCAGTTATTGTCCAACAGACAAAGAATTGTTCATCGCTTTCATGTTCGGGATATTACTTCGCAAAGTTAATGCTTCTTCTGGATAGAGTTAGGACCAGACAGATGGAAATTCTGGGTTTATGTATGATTTATTTTCCTGTCTTTCTCAGCTACCAGGACCTGACTCCCCAAAGGTATAGGGAACGAAGGGAGTAATACACCTCTCAAACATGACAGGCATTAGTCCACGTGAAAGTAAAACCAGTGCCCTTCCCAACTTCTACAAGCAATCACTTTTATGTCCCGAAGCATGACATTTAATTTTCCTTCCCACTAGCATAGGTAAGAAAGCTAGTCCTTGAACTTGCCCTCGCTGTCACAAGTGGCCCTCTTGACTTTAATGACTACTTCTGCCTGCACTTTTCTACGCATTCAGATAGAACTTCTCAGGTTAGGCCATTAATTTGCATAGCTCCAATTAGCCAGTCTCTGATCTCCTGTAAAAATGGTTCTGCAAATTATTTTGATGCTCTGTATTAAAGAACTTCTCATTTCTGATGAAGGCATTTATTCTCTCCCGTGCAGAGCAATATAATTATCTGAACCTCAAATAATATGTTTGTTCTGCCAAGAAAAGCGAGTTAGTTGCGCTTTAGTGCTGACCTTTAAAAGTTATTGTTCTCATGTCTTTAAGAGTCTTGCTTCCAGCACCACTTAATTTAACTTATAATGGCCAATGGAGTTTCATAGTTTAAACTTAAATTGACAAGCTTTCCTCTGTGTGTGTGTGTGTGTGTGTGTGTGTGTGTCTTCATCTGAGTGCCCCCAGCCACAGGAAGGATCTTGGAACAATTCTCTTCTTTCTAGTGGTTTGGTTTTGAAAAAAATGTTGAGTCACATGAGATTACAGTGCAGAAGAACTTCATTGAGACTCTACTGTTGTCATTGAATCATTGGGAACGAAGAAACTTTATAGATCAACCAAATTCTATAAATCCCACTGTGGTCTCCATTAACAACCTACCAGCCCCTTTTCTGAAAACCTTTCCTTTAACCCCTTTGTCTACCTACATTGTATGGGCTCCATTACCAAGACCCATTTTAGATGTACACAGGTATTTTAAAGACAAGAAATTTCCCAGTCCTTGCAGATGAGGAGGTGCTGGTTTCTGTGTCTGGAGATCTTGCCCAGAGCTACCTGTGTTTGCTCTTACTGTTGCAGTGCTCTCATCTGGCACCAAGAAGGATGAGCTGCTAAATACAGTGGCCTACTTCTGAGCTGACACCAAACTTTATCAGGGAGTGTAGTGATAGGGCGAGGGGTGGTAACAATTTCACACTGAAAGAGGGTAGATTTAGATGAGATATTAGGAAGAAATTTTTCACTGTGAGGGTGGTGAGACACTGACACAGGTTGCCCAAGGAAGTTGTGGATGCCCCATCCCTGAAAGTGTTTAAGACCAGCTTGGATGGGGTTTTGAGCAACCTGGTCTAGAGGGAGATGATCTTTAAGGTCCATTCCAACCCAGAGCATTCTATGGTTCATCAAAAAACCCTGGGAGATACCTGGCAGATCTGCTGGACTGTAGGAAGACAAGGGAAGAACAGAAGAATGTAAGGTCAATGCAAAAAGGTGCTTTTTCATTTGTGTTTATTTTTTGATCTGTGTTGTCTTCTGCCCTGCTAGGCTCTAGGGTTACTCAGGTACAAAGTAGGGAGACTTAATATTGCTAGGGATTGCTTTACCTATGTACCTAGAGTTGCATCACCGTAATTTTTCAGGAGTTACTATTTAAAGCTCAAAGACTTGAGCAAGACATTGCCTTTCTCTTTGGCCCTCACCAAAATACCTCAATTGCACCATCTTTTAGTCTAAGGCCAGTGCTCTCAGAGGCTGCAGTCTTGGCACCACTTACACCAACAGCAGAGTGTCCATGGACTGAAGGGAGACAGGGCTGCACCCAGACAGGTCAGGAGCTATCTGATGAGCAACTTGCTGCTTGTACTTCTTCAGCTGAATTCAGGGCTAGTTCTTGACTGTGAATATATATGTTGAATAGATATGCATTGCAGCTTCTGGCTTTAAATCTATAAACTGTAGTTGTAGTCCCTGTAGATAGGTCTGGAAATCAGTGAAGGCAGAACCACTTTCCTTTCTTTAACGTGAATGATTTAGCCAAACCTAGTGCGGGCCCATATACTGTAGGAGGATGTCTACATGAGGTTCTTTTGGGTAACAAATTGTAGAATCATGGAATGGTTTGAGTTGGAAGGGACCTGAAAGGTCATTTAATTCCAACTCCCCTGACACAGGCAGGGATACCTCCCCCTAGACAAGGTTGCTCAAAGGCTCATCCAACCTGGCCTTGAACACATCCAGTGTTGGAACATCCACAGCTTCCCTGGGTAACCTGTTCCAGTGTCTCACCACCCTCAGAGTGAAGAACTTCTTCCTGACATCTAAGCTAAAACTACCCTCTTTTCAGTTTAAAACCATTACCCCTCATCCTATCACTGGACTCCCTGATACAGAGTCCCTCCACATCTCTCCTGTAGGACCCCTTTAAGTACTGACAGGCTTCTATAACGTCTCCCTGGAGCCTTTTCTACTCCAGGCTAAGCAGCCCCAACTTTCTCTGCCTGTCCTCAAATGCATGCTGTCCTCTGAAGATGAGTTTCCTTGCAAAATAAATGAACCTGAGGTGAGGTTATAGCAGACCTCGTGCTAGCTCAAATGAACTCAAACTGGGCAGTTCTCATGAATGTTCAGCCTTACCATTGGACTTCAGCATCCTCTCAGGTGGTCTTTACAATTCTTGGCTTTGATCAGCAGCTCCTCATGAAGTCAGATGCTGTGAATCAAATGTGGAAGCCCTCTAAAGAGCTTTGAAACACAATCTGATTTAACTGAACTTTGGCTAACCTAAAGGCAGTCAATTAACCACTGCTCTGTTCTCTTCCTAGAATTGAGTGTGGTTTGGGTTTCCTTGGGTTGGTTTGGTTTTTTTTCCTTTGCACTCACCTACAGCAAAGGGAGGAACTGCCAGATGCCTTCCCTAAGGCTGAATACCTGAAAGTGTCCCTGCCAGAGTTTGCCTCAGAGGAGAAAGCCAATTTTTGCCATGGCAGAACATGCCTGCACTCAGTTGGAAGGTGTGACTACATCTTGAGCCAAGCTTGGGTACATGCCGCAGCACAGTGCTTGAGCTCCAGGCTGCAAGTCCATGGATGTTCTCAGAGTCCAGTTTCATGCAAGCCCCTTTGAATGCCATCCAGTTGCAGATTGTGCTGTTTATTGGTACTGGAACACGGCTACGTGAAAGCTCCCTGAGCTGTTTTCACACATAGGTGTGCTCCTCTGGGATTTTGGAGGAAAGAAAGATAATCAGAGTGCAGACCCTTTAGCATCAGGGTCTGGGAGTAGCTCCTGCCGTTGCTGCTAATTCAAAGGCTGTGGATTCTCATCAAGACTTCTGGATGAAGTGAAGGGTAGATTTAAACATTTAACTATGTCTCTCTTGCTGGAGGGAAAAAAAAAAAAAGGTCTTTTGTCCCTGGGACTGCATAACTGTGGAGGACTTGCTGTTTTTCCTTCCAGTGAAACATTGGCTACGAAATCATAACTCCCCTTCCAAAACTGTACCCGGGCAACTCTGGAGCATGAATCAAAGTCTCCTACACTGTTGTCATGCCATAAATACTTCGTAATTCGAGAGGATTTAGCTGCCCCACTCCCACGTTCAAATGAAACAACACTGCTAAATACCTACATAGTGTGCTGAATAATTAGGCCCAAGTGTGTGCTAATAGCCTTAATTAGCATGTTGTCAAATAATGTTGATGCAAAGACTTTAGCACAAACTATTTTATGAAACGTAGTGCCTGCTACTAACAACTTAGTCCTTCTGGGTTTTTTAATCTCAAGCCCTAGAGTTGTTTTAGAAACAATTATAAAAGTACCCAGTGAAAAAGCCAGAGTCAGTCCCCACCTATATCACTTGTGATGCTTTCCCTTGTCACCCCTGTCTGTCACCATCACAACTTCAGCCTGCAGAGATGTTGGTGACTAATTTATTTTTCCGTACCCATTGAGGATTTCCAGGGGAAGGGATCATTGCAGGTTTGTTGCTGTCTGAAAGCAGTGTCTTGGATTTTTGTTTCTTTAGAGCCCTGGGGCTCCAGGTCAACACACATTCTTTGTCCAGAAACGTTCATCTGAATATGAAGTACTATAGTTCTTTTTAAAAAACTGTGGGGTTTTTTTCCATATGTCTCAGGGAGTTGCTATATATATATATTTTTTTTTTAACTGAGAGCAATTTTGTAACCTCTGCTGCAGGCCTTGTATATGACACCTTGATGCTGAAACACCAGTGTACCTGTGGAAATACAAACAGCCACCCAGAGCACGCGGGAAGGATCCAGAGCATCTGGTCCCGGCTCCAGGAGACAGGTCTCCGTGGCAAGTGCGAGGTAATAAAAACACCAGCGAAGCAGGAGATGAGGTGGTGGGCCTGGGACAAAGGGAGAATTTGGGGTTGTCTGGCTGATTTGACTGCAGCATTAAGAGCATTTGTAGGGGCTGATTCCTGGTCTGGACGATAGGTTTATGTACTGAGCTTGCAGCTTGGGCTGTTGACTGCTACCTGGATGTGCAAACTTTATACTCAGGAATTTTATAGCTCCAGCTGTTGGAAATGTTTTGCCATATGTGGCCTAAATTTTATCCATTCCTGGATGACTGCTTATGTTTGTGAGTGTGTGTCCTTCAGGAATACTTCTGTAGCGATTTGATTTCATCACATTGTGATGATTTAGTCATTTCATGAAATGTTGGAGAATGCCTGTGCCCAGTGTGCAGTGAAGCTGCTTCTGTAATTTTCAGTCCTGTTCCCTGTAAACTGGAAGTCATCAGAGTATCACAGAATAGTTTAGGTGTGAAGAGACATTTAAAGGTCATCTAGTCCAACCTCCCTGCGGTGAGCAGGGACATCTGCAACTAGAGCAGGTTGCTCAATGCCCCAGCCAACCTCTCTTGGAATGTTTGCAGGGATGGGGCTTCTCCCACCTCTCTTGTCAACCTGGGCCAGTGTCTTACCATCCTCAGCATAAAAAAATTCTTCCTTTCCTCTAGTCTAAATCCTCCTTTTTTAATTTAAAACCATCAACCCTTGTCCTGTCGCAACAGGCCCTGCTAAAAAGACTGTCTCCATCTTTCTGACAGGCCCCTTTAAATACTGAAAAGCTGCAATGAGGTCTCCCTTCAGCCTTCTCTTCTTCAGGCTGAACAATCCCAACTCTATCAGCCTGTCGTCACAGCAGAGGGGTTCCAGCTCTTGGATCATTTTTCTGGCCTCCTCTGGCCCCTCTCCAACAGGTCCCTGTATCTCCTGTGCTGAGGACTCCAGAGCTGGACCCAGCACTGCAGGGGGGTCTCACCAGAATGGATCAGAGGGGCAGAATCCCCTCCCTTGACCTGCTGTCCACGCTGCCCGTACTGCCACATTGCCAGCTCATGTCCAGCTTTTCAAGTCCCTACCAAGCATTGAATTTTGAAGCAGCCAAAGCTAAGAGCATAACATAAGTAATCATGTTGTTATCACTCCAGTCATAACAAGCAAAGCTGTGGAGCAGCAAGTTTATATTTCTCTGGATTAGTAACTTTTTTAACACTCTTTGATAAATAATAATCAACCTACAGGATCATATCCAGGCAGGTTTTGAAAAATCTCTAGAGCAGGAGACTCCACAACCTCTCTGGGCAGCCTGGGCCAGGCTCAGTCATCCTCACAGTAAAGAAGCTTTTCCTCATGTTGAGGTGGAACTTCCTGTATTCCAGTTTGTGACCGTTACCTCTTGTCCTATCACAGGGCACCACTGAAAGGAGACTGGCCCTTGGTGATCCTGCTCTGGCAGGAGTTTGGACTTGATGATCTCCAGAGGCCCCTTACAACCCCAACAATTCTGTAGTGAAGATACTATATAGTGAAAAGAATGAGGGTAGGAAGACATAATTAAGCACTATTCCGTCATGTTAAATTAACTTTTTTTGACATATTTTATGAGCAAGGCAAACTAAGAGAAGAGCTTAGATACTAAAATACAAAGCAGAGAGTAATGATTAATAATAGTGATTAATAATTATTATTATTCATACCTAATAGCAGTGATGATAAATTAATGGTAGTGTGCATTCATCTATTTTTTGAGCATCTGAATCACACAGTATGTTTGAGTTATGCATCTGAATCACACAGTATGTTTGAGTTATGTCAGCATCTAGCTAGAAATATTTTCTGAGCAATCAGAAAAGATTTCCACTTGGTGGCAGCATTGCCATCGTCTGAAGTTCCCCATCATACCCTTGTTTATCCCTGAAGAGAGCAAGGAAGAACTTCAAACCTCTTTCTGTCTGTGAACACCCATTTAATTGAATTTTGGGATTACTATTTGGGACGAAGAAAAAAAAATACCCAGGTACCCTGCTGCTGGTCTAGCTCCTCTGTTTAGAAGCAGGAGTTAAATTGTGCAGTGCTAATTGCCTTGGCTGCTATGTTTGTGTTACAGATGTTCTCGGATGCTTAAGTTCTTCACTGTCTGATCTTTATCTTAACTTTTCTCATGGCCTTGATGGGTACAACCTTTCCCTGTTTCTCCATCTCCTTCCTACCTCCGTGTTTCACTTTTCTGTTCTTCATAGTTTTTTCTTTTTCTAGAGCCACTTGTTCACTTTCTGTGGTCCTCAACCAATGTCATTCTTTTCCTGATGTAATTCTTTTTTTTTTTTTTTTTTTTTTTTTTTTTTGCAAAGCCATTTGGTCATTTCCCTGCCCTTCAGAGTTTTCCTGAAGCGCCTCACTTGGAACTTGTCTATCAGCTAGCAGAATGGAGGACCATGTAGGGGTTTTCTTCAGTGAAGATTACCTCCACATCAGAGACACTTCTATGACAGCTCGTTAGACACAATTCTCCTTACCCCAAGGACAGGAATGCTGTAGACTTAACATGTAGAAAGCTTCATTCTTTGAGAGATATTCCATTATAAAATCAATTTAAAAGTCTTTTTGAAGTCTGGCCTAATGATTATGATTACTTTAAATATTATTTTTAAAATCTCTGTTGCCCATGCCAAAGCTCCATGCAGGACAGCACAAGCTGTGCCCTCAACCCCCACCCCCCCTCCCGCAGGCATGCGTGTGTTACATGAACATTAACGGAGCAGTTTGTATAAGGATGGGGACACATTCTACCCCTGCAGCTTGCTATGTACCTACAATATTTTTTGTGGATTAGAACTGCTCCATCTGCATAGCAGCACTTGGAAAGACGTGAATATTTTCAGAATTAATAGTAGGTCTGCAGTGAGTTATTTTTTTCCTGGTTTATTCTTTCTTATTTGTCTTTAGCTGACAGACGCATCTCTGCACCTTCATTTTTATCTTCAGTGTTACAGGTCTGTGGTCCTGTGCCTCAGACATTAAAAGCCAGTTCAGTAAGCCCAAGGGTCTGATGTGAAAATTGTTTGTGAACATGTAGTTTAATCCATTTCGTCCAATTCATGTGTGTAAAAGGACAGTTTGAGCTTTGACATTTCCAAAGCCTCATGTTTCCCCTTCCTTCTTTAACAGCTCTTTGCTGTGGTCTGGGTGTGGGTATGGTTTGATCCTGTTGGTTGCTCGACATGGATTAAAACCACGGCGCCCTGCGTAGTCAGTAATCCTGCACACACTGTGTGGGATCAGGACAGACTCCGCTGCATCCCTGGCCTCTTCTAGAAGGAGTTTGACAGCTCTCACCCCCCACCCTTCAAAAAATAAATCCTGACTATGTTTTCTCATGCAAGCTCAAACAATTCTCAGTGTCTGTCTCCTGGAAATGTTCTTCTGGTGTTTCTTTTGAGCATATGCCCCAAGACAGAAAAGGGCTTGCAGATAAATACTTTTATCATACATGCAAACAAATACTTGCTTTGAAATTTCAGAAATGAACTCAGTGAAAACCTGTTTTCATCAGGAGCTGAGAGACAGGCTCCTGACCAAGCTGCCAAGTGCTGAGTTTCTACCATTTCTTTCAGAGGCAATACAAGTGATCCAGAAGGGACACAAATAATTTTAAAACATTAAAAAAAATGACATTGCTTCCCCCCCACCTCTCATTTTTCAGCAGTGAAACAGATACGTGTATGCTAAAGCTGTCCAAAAACTGTTTTACGTCCAGCTGAGGGGAAAATGTGCACCAGATTTGAAGTGTGATATGCGAGAGCCTGGCAGAGTTGCACAAGGTTAAAGATGACCCTTTGGACTGAAAGCAGTTATCCCAACTTAACGACAGCTGTGGTTTAGAGTACTGCTTGTTTAATTAAGTTAGCTTTAGAAAATACGGCAATTACTCCGGTGTGCGTTTGGAATTTAAAAGCAACAATTATACTAATTGAGGCAATCTTAATAAAAAGACTCAACGAAAACCCGCAATCACAGTGTAGAGTAATCCTCCCAGCCTTCATCAGGAAATCAATAGGTTTTGCTGCATGTTTCAGAGGTAATCAAATCCCTAGGCTCCTCGACCAGGATAGGGAAGAATGAGTTCCTTGAGCAGGGTCTGTCTCCAGGCACATCTTGGCAGCCATTGCAGAGTCTAGTTGCAGGCCTCTAGCTCACGGTGTTCCCCAGTTAAGTGCTGAGTCCAGTCTTGTTCAACATATTTATCAATGAGCTGGATTAGGTGACAGAGTGGACCCTCAGCACGTTTGCTGATGATACAGAACAGACACAAGTGGCTGATACACCAGAAAGCTGTGCTGCCATTCAGCAAGGCCTGGACAGGATGGTGAGTTGGGTGGAGAGGAGCCTTACGAAGTTCTGAGAGCATCATCTTTCCTGTGAGAGTGCCAGAGCCTGGATGAGGCTGTCCAGAGACGTTGTGGACTCTCCTTCTCTGGGGAGATTCCATAACTGCCGGGACAACGTGATTCTGGGTGACCCTGCTGGGGCAGGGGGGTTGGATGACATGATCTCCAGAGGTCCCTTCCAACCCCTACCATTCTCTTATTCTGTGACCTAGGGCTGCGCTGTGTAAGAACAGAGCCCTGTTCCTAGTACAGCATTGAGCAGGTGTCCAGATGGAACACAGGAAAGGTCCAGGCAGTGAAGCCTTTGGAGAGCTGTTCCATGCCCAAGGTTTCCCATCAAAAATCTCCAGCTGCATACAGGAGGTAGTGGTGGTGGTGCCTGGGAAGTCAGCCTCTGAAGACAAGCTTTAGAGGTATTTTCATGGTTTTTTTGGCCACAGTTGGAAGATCTGGCTTGTGGTCTCTTAGGATTAATACCCTGTGCTTTTGAAACATCATTGAGTGAAAAATAGAATAAAGTGCAAACTAAGAGGCTAGCGAGTTGGTTTGGGTTTTTTTTTTATTGTTCAAAATGCAAAGAAAAAGGTGACTCTGGGGAAATGGATGAAGGGTGTGGAAGACTGTGTATGAAGCAGTAGGAGAACGTATGTGGTGTGACATTGCAAAGGTCAGATTTTGTGCAGAGAGGCACAAAGGAAACAAGGTGAAGAGCCAGCTAGCTCACTGGGGGTTAAGAAACCAATTCCTGAGCTGAAAAGCCAAGATTTAGCAGCCAGGAGGGACTTTGGACAAGAGGGTGGGTGTAATATGGAGGAAACAAGCTCAATAAGCAATGTGAAGCCTCAAATGTAAGAGTATCAGGACTTAAGAGCTCTTAGAAAGTGGAGAACTTCTCAAACTAGGAGCGTGGATGGCAGGCTCAGCCAGTACAAGGCTGGATGGGTCTGGAAACAGGAGTGAGGAATATGGTTTTTTTCTCTAACTTTATCTGGGGGGAATTTAATTAATTTTCTTGGTGAGTTTGTGTTAGAGCCAAGGACAAAGCCTGTGGCACATGAGCTGGGAGATGAGAAAGGTGCAAAAGCCTCTTGAGCATAATCATAGAATCACCGAATGGCTTGGATTGGAAGGGACCTTGAAGATCATCTAGTTTCAACCCCCCTTTGCCATGAGCAGTGACACCTCCAAATAGACCAGGTTGCTCAGAGCCCTGGCCAGCCTGACCTAGAACACTTCAATGGATGAGGCATTCACAACCACCCTGGGCAAGCTTTTTCAGTATCTCACCACCCTCACGGTGATGAACTCCCCTCTTCCAGTTTGGAACCATTACCTCTCAGCCTATCACTACACTCCCTGATGAATAGTCCCTCCCATCTTCCCTGTAGCCCCTCTTTAAGTACTGGAAGGCTTCTATAAAGTCCCCTCGGAGCCATCCCTTCTCCAGGCAACCAACTCTTTCAGCCAATCCTTCCTTCCCGGGCAATGTTTGCTATGATATATGGTTGTTTCAGTAAGTAGAAGCTTTTTCCTTAAGTGTTTACTTGCAGCGCAGAAGGAAGATCAGCATACACACGTAGTTTCCATTCAGTTATCGGTGTCATGTGGAGTGGTGGGTAACACTGATACCCTCCTAAAGAGCACAGAGCTTGAGTGTCTTGCTAGGGCCACCTACTTTAAACAGGTGCAGTCCTTTCCCCATCCAGGGGAAATGAAGCCATTCACATCCATGGAGAAGCTGCTGTTCCCCTGGTGTCTTCACAGAATACCAAGTGATGCAAAAAGGCTATTTCTGTCTGTCCCCTAAATGTAGCAGCTGTATATGGGTCAGTACGTCTTGCTCAAAGAAAAACAGCTGGCGTATGGGTAGGAGGGATGCTGTGAAAGCCTGTAAGGGGGGACTGAGGCAGGCTTGCCATGAATGAAAAAGGAAGACGGGATAAAAGTTCAAGGGGGATTTGCCAGATATTTCCATCCCTTCTGGGTCTAGCATTTTTGTGATTATTGCCTCTTTAATGGGATGCTGTATTTTCACCTCATCATTAACCTCAGGAAACTGAGGTAGTGGAGCAGAGCACGGAGAAAATGGAATTGGAACTGGAGAGCAGAAATGCCAAATTTAGGAGCGGCAGAGAGCACACAAGCACTCCCGCCGTGCTTTGATTCCTGCTGCCTTATGCCTCCAACAGTTTTACAAAGTGATTTCCTGCACGCTTTGCAACATGCAGTAGAGGCTGGTGCTGAAGGTCTGAGAGAGAACCAGAAATAGTGAGTTTGTTCTGAAGACCGTGCTTCAGAGATGGAGGTCTGGAAGTCCCTAAACTCCACTCCAGGATGCTCAGCCTGGTATGAAAGTTGGCACTGATCAGCTGGAAGGGACAATGCCTTTGAAGCATCTAGTCTCTAGCATTCTCCTATAAAGCCAGCAGCTCTCGGGAGTGAGAGACACAGTACGACCCTCTCTTCAGTGAGTTTTCCATTTGAAAGTCTCTTCTTTTTAGGTGTGATTTCCTTTTTTCCCCCTGTTTACTCCTTTAAGTTACCTTTTTTTTTTTTGTTCTCTTTAGAAACTTGGCTTCTCCAGGAATGTAGAATTCTTACAAAAGCAGGTGGCTTCAACAAAGCCAGGGTGAAGGCTGCAAAGGAGGTGCCCGTGATCCTGCGTGGGCTGCATGTCAGGATGCTCATTGCTCAGGCTCACGTCTTGAGTGACCCTGGGGCCTCTGCAAGAGGTTTTCAGAGGCTTCTGACACTTTGCCATTGAGTATTCATATTTTAGAATTGTTGCTTCAGAGGGGAATAACGGTGTTACTCCTTCTGCAGGAAACAACCCTTCTGACAAATCTTTTTAAAGTAAGCTAGTCCAAATCATGACAAAAAATTGTGGTGTGATTCTAAGCCATATAAAAAAAAAGTTTGTGAAGTAAATCTAAGCCATATTTTGGAGCAGGGGGAAGTGCACATGTTTCTGAATGTCAAGATGTAGGGCTGGGCCAGCCACTAGACAAATGACAGATTCCTTCTGCCTTCCAAAGGGGAAGAGAAAGGGAGTAAGAGAGAGACACGGAGTGGAAAACTAAAACTGCTTTAACAAAAATAATAACAATAAAATGGAATATATACAGATGTAAACAAAACTGGTATTGAACCCAACCCCCTGATGGCAGTTACATCACTGTCACCATTTATGCGGTGGAGCAGACACTGTGGAAGTCCCAGTCTGGACTCAGCAGCAGATCAGAACCGGATTCCAGAACACAGGTATCAGGATCAAAGGCAGAACAGACAGAGCCCTTCTCAGACACTGGCTATTGAAGAAGAGGCCTGACCCTCATGATCCCTGATCCCTTAGCTTTATACAGAACATACAGTATGTGTGCTGGAATCCCTTGCTGGTCAGTTGAGGGTCCCCTGTCCTGGCTGGTCCTCCCTGCAGTTGCACCCCAGCGTGGGGCACAAGACTGACCAGTGACCCTGGTCTGCACAGGAGCAAGCATAAGCAAGAGCCTTTCTGCACAACCCTCCCCTTGGCAGTGACTCTAACCATGGAGCGTTATCACTGCTGGCAGTAGAGACTGTCTGTGAAGATCTGCCACTAACTTCAGACAGTGTAGTTAAGAGAAGCTGGTCTGAGAAGGGAAATCACTGAACAGAGTTAGTTCTGTTCTAACTCAAACCAGGGCACTGAAGCAAACCAATCCTCATTTCTAAATAACTCCTTCCCCTCTCTCATGGCCACCTCTCAACTTACCCACAACCTCAGCACTTTCTCAACTTACTGCATATTTCCCCTGCCAACATTTTGGAGGCAGTCACAAGCTCATAGTTAAAAGTTGAGGTGTGTTTCTGCTGTCCAGTTGGTTGCTTTTTGTGGTATATCTGGTATCTCCGTGGTGCTGTCTGCCTGCTGGGGAGCATTCCCTCCTCTGCAAGAGGCCACAGCGTGGTCCTTGTATGCCCAAAGTTTAGCATCTCCAAGGAGCACTTTGTTCTTACAAACACATTTTCAATCACAAATGGGTGATGTCAACAAAAGTTATGCTGGACCCCTGTGACAAAAACAAACAAAAAAAAACAACGGGAAAAGATCCCCAATCTGTAAAATGTGTTGTTGGGTCCTGCTGACATCAGGAAAAGCTTTGCCATGTTTTTTAGTGAATCCAGGGGTCTGATGTCTGTGTTCACCTGCCCTTCTGGATTTCAGCTGGCAACAGAAGCAGGAATGAGCATATCTGTGACACTACTTCTAGCTCAACCTGCATTGTCATATAAGAAAACAATTTGCAACAGATTGAGTCTTGTGGAATTTCCAAGATGAGTTTTAGAGCAGAAGGTTTATAACTGACCCTTAATTGCTCAAAGGCTCAGTTTAGAAAGTGGTGTGTTAGGGAGAAATTTTTAGTTCTGCTTATTAATTGTGGTGGTGATTTCAGAGAATGGTTTAGAGGGACACCAGAGAATCACTTTCTAATGTAAATTCTGACTGTTCAGTAGTCAAGCAATACCTGTGTAATTCAGTAAATGCTCCATGGTAAGTATTTTAAAAATGTAAATATATCTAAAAATTACTTTGTGTCCATCTAGTATTTTGAATAAGGGATGAAACCAAAATTGGTCTTCAAGAGAATTTTCCACCTAGGGACCGATTTTCTTTTTTCATTCACTGTTTTTATGATTCGCTAAGAAAAATTAGCAGTTCTTTAATGAGAGTCAAGCAGTTAGTCAGTGATTTCATCATGCCTTTTCTTTCCTCTTTCAGTGCATTCGTGGAAGAAAAGCAACTCTAGAAGAGCTGCAGACAGTTCACTCAGAAGCCCATACGCTGCTGTACGGCACAAACCCTCTGAACAGACAGAAACTGGACAGCAAGAAACTTCTAGGTATTGTTCCTTGGGTGTGGAGGGTCCCCTTTCTGACCTTCAGCATTCCTGCTTGTGTTCCTCAGCCCTGACTGGTAAACAGTGGTATCAGTATGAAAGGTAGGACATGGGGCTGCCTCCATCCTCAGCTCTGGGCAGTTCCCAAGAGGATTCTTCCCATCTTAGTTCAATGTCTGCTAGAGAGCAGTACAAGATACATATCCCTTTCTTCAGGTAGATCCCTAAAACGTAGATAAGTAAAATTTTACGTAACTAAACCAATTTGGTTGAGCTGCTGGAAAGCAGCTCTACAGAGAAACACCTGGGAGTGCTGGTGGACAAGTTCACCATGAGCCAGCAATGTGCCCTCATGGCCAAGAAGGCAAATGATCTCCTGGGGTTCATGAAGAAGGGTATGGCCAGCAGGTCGAGGGAGGTTTTCCTCCCCCTCTTCTGTGCCTTAGGGAGGCTGCATCTGGAGTATTGTGTCCAGTTCTGGGCTCCCCAGTTCAAGAGAGAAGGAACTACTGGAGAGAGTCCATCAGAGGCTGCAAAGATGCTGAGGGGACTGGAGCATCTCCGTGCCAAGGGAAGGCTGAGAGACCTGGGGCTGTTTAGCCTGGAGAACACTGAGAGGGAATCTGATCAATGCTAATCAATAGCTAAAGGGCCAGTGGGGGTCAAGAGGATGGGGTCAGACTGTTTTTAGTGGTGCCCAGCAACAGCATAAGGAGCAATGGGCACAAACTGGAATCCAGGAGGTTCCACCTGAACATGGGGCAAAAATTCTTTCCTGTGAGGGTTACAGAGCCTGGCCCAGGCTGCCCAGAGAGGTTGTGGAGTCATCTCCTCTTGAGAGATTCCAACCCACCTGGACAGAATTCTGGGCACACTGCTCTGGGTGACCCTGCTGGAGCAGGGGGGTTGGGCAAGATAATCTCCAGAGGTCCCTTCCAACCCCTACCATCCTGTGACTGTGTTCTTTCACCCCCTCTGAGAAAGAAGGATAATTCAGAATCTGGATTATCCTTGGACACTCTTCTCTGTGTGTTAGAAAGTTATCCATTGCTAGGGAGGAACAAGAACATGCTGCCGAGGACCCAGATCTGCAGCACCAACCAGCTGCAGGCACATGAACGTGTCGCTGTCAGTTCTGTATGGATAATCTGCAAGAGAGACGCAGGGGCCTCTTATATAGTCTTACAGTTGTTTAATTTAGACTAACATTGTTTATCCCTTTCACTGAAGACTGGATGTTCGTGAAACAGGGCTGCATCTGTCATAAAATGTAGACATTTTTCCTGAAAAAAAATCAAGGGGGTGGTTGTTCAGACAACCAGTCCCACGCCCCCTCGTAGCAACCAAACCACATTGATTTTAGCTCCTTACCTCTGTGGCGACATCGTTTTCTCCATTTATTTTTGTGCCTTTTTGCAGCAGTATGTGATGGGCTGGAGGGGCAGTTTGGTAAGTTCTCACATCAAGAACAGCAAAGAGACAGTTCTGGAATCTAGAAGTTGAGAAAGTTTATTTTGGGATTAGCTTGACTTTGGATGATATAAAAAAAGTTGACGGCCTGTGTGATGAAGTAGTTGCAGTAAAAGAGCTGGAAAGAGTCTGCAAGGTATTCATCATGTACATTAGATCCCTGGAGCAGGATGCTGTTAGTCAGTTAACCATGCAATTAGTGCTGCATCTCTACTGCTGCGGTGGGATCTAGGCAGTCCTGCAGCATCTGACCCGTTGGCTTCACCAGCCTAGAGCAGCAGGGTTAGCACTCTGCTTCTGGCAGTGATCATCATCTGCACGGAGAGACTGAGTGGGCAGTGGGTCACCCTTGCCCCTCCTTTCAGAGATACTCCTCCAAAAGGCAAATGTTTAGTGTGGACTATGATAACACTAGGTGTTTCCTGGTCATTCACATGTCAGGTCCTCTTGAGATACTTTTCTGCTCCCTCTTGGTTTGTTTGGAGAACCTGAGGGAGGAGAAAGTCTTGCTCTGCTTGTGAGTACTTCTGTAGTTTCTCTGTGTGTCCCCTGTGTCTTTAATCAGTCAGTTTAAAATGTCTGTAAGACATCAAGCTTATTTCTATAGCGAAGAGAAACAATTCTGAAACCTGAGGATATCCCAGTACAAAATGTTGCCTATTTGCATGTAATTTGCAAAAGAGACCAAGTTGTCTAGGAGCAATATGCCCAGCAAATTAAATGATATGGGGACTGGAGCACATCCCCTGTGAGGACAGACTGAGAGAATTGAGGTTGTTCAGCCTGGAGAAGGCTCCAGGAAGACCTTATTGCAGCCTTCCTTAAAAGGAGGCTATAAGAAAGATAGGAAGGGATGCTACATCAGGGATTGTAGCAATAAGACAAGGGGTAATGGCTTCAAACTGGAAGAGGGGAGATTCAGATCAGAAATTAGGAAGAAGTTCTTCACTGTGGGGGTGGTCAGACACTGGCACAGGTTGCCCAGGAAAGCTGTGGATGGTCCATCACTGGATGTGTTCAAGACCAGGTCGGATGGGGCCTTGCGCAACCCAGTCTAGTAGGAGGTGTCCCTGCCCATGGCAAGGGGGGTGGAACAAAATGATATTTAAGGTTTCTTTCAACCCAAACCATTCTATGATTCTTTTTATGGATGTGAGACTTGAGCTAGGCTGGGACTACACCTGGGGCTTGGCAGCAGCCAAACAGCTATATTTTAACCTTTTGGGGCTGAAGCCTTAGGTAGGAGGTCAGATCACCAGTATGTCCTGTAGGAAGAGCTTTCCAGTAGCTCTTAACTGAGCTTAGACCTTGTATCCTAAACCCACTTGTCACCATTTTAGCCTTGAGATGCTAGCAGTGGGAGTTGCTGCTACCTTGCATGACCATCTTTGTCCAGATTGTCAGTGGGCTGCCTCTTCTTGCTGCCGAGTTATCCTCCTGTTGCACGTGGAGCTGTGCCTGGGCCACAGCAGGCACCAGCACTCATGCTGGGCTCCAAACTTGGGGGAAGAACAAACAGCTTTGCCATTCAGCATGGCTGCCAGTCATCCTATCAAGCAGGAGAAAAGAAGTTGAAGGCTTGACAGGTGGGGGTCCAGAGGGACAGCACAGTGAGCCTAAATGACAAGAGGAGTGAGCCTGGGTGGGATGTCTTCGTGGCACCCAGGGAGAAATTCTCCTTTGGGAGCAGGGCAGGAAAGGCAATGTTAGCTCTACAACCAGTTTCTGAACTTGATGACTTCCATGGTGCTGAACCTGAGCAAGGGTAACAGCCACTGATGTGTTGGGAAAACCTCCCAGTAAAACCTCTGCATGGGCATTTGTGTCTTCAGGTGAAGAAGACTGTAAGCGGCCCCTTCAGCTGTCCTCTCCTGTCGAGAGCTTAAAAGGCTTTTAAATTTACAAAATGGCTTTGTGAGGCTCTTTTAAATATATTAGAGCGTAAATGTATGACAGGTTTGAAGTCAGAGACCAAAGCTTTGTGGGAGGCCCTCGCATGCAAATGTGAGTTTGTTAGACCTGAGTGTCTTGACATGTGTACAACCGCGCTGGCAGGCTCTGTGTAAACTCCTTGCCTTTGATAAGTCTATGAGGAAGAAAAAGCATGAGAAACCTCAGCCTAAAAGGAAGAGCTTGTAAATCTGGGGGATTAAAACACGGGATGTTTCTTTTTAAGCTTCTGCAAATTGTAAGGGGGGGGGGGGCGTTGCTTCATCTGGCAGTTCTTCAGGAGAAAGTGGGAAGGTGGTAAGTAGTTCAGGTTTTTCTGAATTGTAAGCAGGCAGCGTTGTGGCTCTGATGATTGCTTTCACTTCTGCAGTTGTCCTGTAGCTTGTTACTTCTTACTCCATTCTCAAAAGGTGCCCAAAGAAGGGCATGTGTAGGAGAAGACATGTGCAACAGAAGCCGACCACTGATGTTGAACTTTGTTTCCCCAGAGGACCCTGAGCATTACCAAGGTTTGCTCTGCTGTGGTTTATCAGGCGGGCTTGAATGCTTCAGGGCAGGTTGCACAACTCTACCTCTGCAAGTGTTATTAAAGCCCTTGAAAGTCTGAGGATGAAATATACAAATCCATCTCTCATTTTACAGCAGAAAGCTTTGGAACCTGTTGCACAAGTTTAAACTTAGGCAAATAAGGCTGCTTCTAATTTGTGGAGAGGAATCATAAATTGTTGTCAAGAGGATAAAAACTGAAATAATGGGTGGATTAGCAGTGAAAGATATGACAGGAGGTCCAATGCAGGATGATGTAAGAACTTTCATGTGGATCTAATCAAAGAGTGAATCTCACTGTGCGCTTAGATTAACAATATAGATGTGTTAACTCAGCTTTCAGTCACAGGGGTAACGTATGTGTCTGCAATGTGTTTGACACCAGCGTGGTCCTCAGTAATGTCTGCCTGCTGTCATGGCTAATTCACGCTCTACAAAGCCTTTAGCTAGCATTTAAGGAAATTTATTCTTTCAGTAGAGACATGACCAAAACAAGAACCTGGTTTGGTGGGGGGACAAAAAAACTTCAACTCCATTTATTTCACCATTAGCTTTCATTAACTTTAAATAGGTCTTCAAGCAGATGAAGCTCAGGCGCTGTACTCCAGATCTCTTACAATGTATGCATGCATATATTTCCTTCTCCCTGCTTGTCTGTGGTGCACAGGAACATGTACAAGTCATAGACATAGGGTGGTGATGGATACGAGACAGGATGTTCTTGTTTCAGTATACAGTTTATAAAACTCCAGAATTTTGAAGGGAGGGAAATTTGCTCATATGCAAGCCCAGAAAGTGATATTACAGTTCTTACAGATGCAAAATTAGCCCTACAGATGGTTGTCTCCATTTTTCTCAAAATGGTTTTTGCTCTTCAGTCAGAACACATTTTCTTTGCTTTCCACCAGTTTTTTTTGTCTTCATCTTTTACAAAGCTTAGGCACTCCAAAGTCTTCTAGTAATTGCAGATGACTGATAATTAGGGTGCTTTTATAATTTGCTGTCCCACTTCAGTTGAAAGGGGTTAAAATGTTTCTCTGAGGAGGTACACCGAGTAGTTAGTTGTTGGTAGCTTCTCAATCATTTAGACACGGCATGGGTGTTTGAAGTGTAGGGCAGCACACAAACCTTGCCTAAAAATAAGTGATTTATAGAAGTCTTTTATATTGAAAAGGCTTTTGAATCAGTGTGAGTGTGTACATTGTGTTTGTGTGCATTGTAATGTAATGGGATTGGCTGACAAAAACAAGAAAACCCTGGTCTGTGTTCTCAAAGATTGCAACGCTGCAATAATATTGGACCAAAATCTGGTGAACTTTGACTTCTGACTTACAGGGTCTGTGGTGTTCTTTTTTCCTGCAGGTTCTCTAACGTCGATGTTTGTCAGGCTTCCTTGTGGTGGTGTTGGGGTGAGTACTCTCTTTAATGTGTAAATAATGTCCTGTTTGTTCTCCCAGTCCCATCGGTAACAAAAATTGTTGCTTTGCATTCCATCGAGTGGGTAATTGCCGCCAGATGTTACCCATAAACAGGGTCTGCCTGGGGTGCAGGGTCGCAGCGACGGCTTCACGTGCCTTTCTTCAAAAGCAGCGTGAAGATTTTGAAACTACTTTGTAGAGCCGAAGTGTGTGTGACATTCACAGGCATGTTTTGTCTCTGGCTTTTAGGAGGACAAACCTCGTTTCCCAGGCGGTGATGTTTAATGGCTTAGAGGTTACTGTGTTTGAAAGAAACCCTTGCATCCAAAAGTGCTTTCGACAGAGAAAGCAAGATGTGCTGCTCGTGCTGCGTAGGTGTTTCATCTTTAATATTCGTACTTCAGAGCCTCCTGCCTCCTCGTGCAGGTGGAAAACATATTAATAACATAGCGATATTGAAGTACAGTATTTGGCAAGTTGCTGTAAATAGTAAGTTGCTGCATTTGTGTCTGGGCTACGTTACTGACCTCAAATGAAACGTCTCGCAGCACAAGGGACTTGCAGTCTTCAGTATTTGACATCTTTTTGTTTCTCAAACTCCAGGACAATCACATGCAGATTCTGTAGGAGGTGAATAAAATACCTGTCCATTTGTCGTGGAAAAGCTGAATGTTAATTTTCATCTCTCAAGGTTTCATATAATAAAAAGCCTTTTAGTGGTTGGTTGTTCCCATAAGGCTGAAAACAACACCCAAATACCATTCAAATACCTTGTGCTAAAGGTTTGTGTCACTGTTTTCCTTTGAAGCCTGAAAACTTGAAAGTTTTTTCTTTCAAGTCAGGCTTTCTGCTCTAAAGTTTCTGTGGAGGGTGACAGTACAGAAAATCACAGCGAACAGGAAGGGAAAAGAATGAGATGAGACAATAAAAGGCATTGTGTTTGAGAAAGTCACAGTGGTCGTTCTTGTGCATAATTGTAGCTCGTGAGGTTGAATTTAGAGGTCTGGATTCTGTTATGGAAATGAAACAAAATTGTTTTCTTCCTGAGTCTTTGCAAAATCGTCGCTTTGAAAATTATCCCATCCAAAAAAAAAAAAAGAAAGAAAAAAAAAGAAAAAAAAGGGGGGGGGGGAAGAAAAGAAAAAGAATAATCGGCGTTTTTTCATACCACCACTGCCGAGCGCTCATACAGATATTTTATTTTGTATTGTAAATATGCTGCAGTCTCCTAATTCATGGCAAATTTTTGGCTAGAGTTTAAAAGGTTTGGATTTACTCTGCCCTGCAGTCAGGCATGCCATTCAAAGCAGAAATTATCATTTGCAAATGAAGTCTGAATGGTAACGAGTAGAGACAGCGCCTGAGCCGAGCGCAGCCCCAGAAGTCTTGCATTAAATCTTAAATCAAGGCAGGAAACGCCACAGTGCTGGTATTATCGATAACCTCAGAATAAAGATAGCCTTTGCAGTTAACTTGCTCACTGATTGTCTCCACAGACTCTTAAACATTAAATAAAATACATGATGACAGTAGTTAGCAATCCTAACAGATAATTTTTGTGTTTTCTAGGAAAAGCTTTTGAAAAGCAGTAATTTAATAGTAATCAACAATGTGATTAATTTATTTATTTGTTTGGTTTTCATTAAAATGGCTGTTGTTTTACCTGCTTTTCCTCCCCCAGTTATCCCTTGGGATACAGTGCTGGTTATTTCTGGCTGGTGCAGGAAAACACCATTTTCACTGCTTTTGGTCTGCATTTCTGGTTCATATGCACATCCCAGCCCTATTTTTGTAGGGAAGATGAGGCCACAGTACAGCGCAATTGTACTTGTTAAATGCTTTATACGTGCCTTGGATGGGTTTAAGCATACACCATCTCCTTTGGGGTAGGAGAGACGTGTGGTGATCTCATGAGGTCCTTTCAGCCCTGTTTTCCACTGTCTTTTTAAGTGTGAGATTTGTCCAGGAAGCTGGCTTAGCAGTGTGGTCTGTTTATGGAAGGGAGTAGGGGGAAAACTGTTGTCTTTGTTAGTGTGCCAGTTCTGTGAGACAAGTTGCTCTTGATTTGATTTGCTATGGGAAACGGTTGGAAGAAGCTCTCTAGTATGATCTTAGCTGGGGTCACGCCTTTCAGTAGCAGTATGAAAACTAAATTATTTTCTACACCAAAGAGGATGACATTTTTGACAGGAGTAAAATATTTTTTATATATATATATTTTTTTTTTTTGGAAGTCAGAAAAAAAAAATCAAAGCCTAGGGTAAAATATCAGTTCTGAAGAATTTTAGTGCAAGAAGAGGTATAATGTAAATCTGAGAAGTTTGAGGGTGTGAAGGCTTCTGGGATGTTGAGTGCTTGTTATGGTATAATGAAATTACTTCAATTTGTTCTAACAAGAGAGCTTTAAGGGGTGGTTTTCTGCCGTTGCTTGTCAGGCCATTTTCAGGCTGCGAGTGGCCATACGGCTTTTTTGAGTGATGGAGATTTATTTAGACTCTCCTTTGTTCGAGATAGCCAGGCTGGCAGAACATCACTCATCACTGAGCAGTAATCAGCTCTGTTTTATCTTTTCCTTACAAGTTGCGAAGGTTGTGGAGAGGCAGCCCTGTTGCTGTTAAGAAGTTTGTGTGGGCTCCAGTTACCTTGTACTTGTGAATATTTTCCTGATGGTGACAGAACATCAGGTGCTTGATCAGAGCACCTGGAGGACATCATAGAATCATAGGCTGGTTTGGGTTGGAAAAGACCTTTAAAGCTCATCTAGTCCAACCCCCCTGCAGGGAACAGGGACATCTGCAACTAGAGCAGGTTGCTCAGAGCCCTGTCCAACCTCACCTGGAATGGTTCCAGGGATGGGGCTTCTACCACCTCTGTGGGCAACCTGGACCAGTGTCTCATCACCTTCAGCATCAGAAAAAGAAAAATCTTTCTTCTCTGTAGTCTAAATTTCCCCTCTTTGAGTTTAAAACCATCACCCCTTGTCCTATTATTACACTCCCTGATAAAGAGTCACTCTCCATCTTGACTATCGCTAGTTTGTAGCCCTGGTTTGAAGGAGAAGGGATTTATTTCAGCAGAGGTTTTGTTTTTTCTGACCTTGTCACTTCATGGTAAGTGGCATCTAGGGAATGTTTCTTGGGTCTAGTGTTCAGCTCACCGCAACACTCAACAGCTTTCCAGCTGGCTGACTGCTTCAGAAGGAGGATTTTCCCTGGAGAGCTTGATTCTGATCTGCCAAACGCTTTCCAGGGGGCAAACATGATGCCATAAAGAAAAAAGGAGAGGAAAAATAAAAACCAGTTTTCACAAGTTAGTAGAATAATACATCTTTTGGATGTATTACTCGTTAGAAGATGGGAAATAGTGGTCAGAACTGTAATCCCTGAGAAATCTGCGCATTCACCAAAATGTTGCAATGCAGGGGATGGGTCATAAGCAAGCGTCATTTGCTGATGGTATTAAATTTATTTGGGATCTTTAAAGTGAAAGCCACCTGCAAAGAATTATGGTGCCATGATCACAAGAAACTAAATAGCAATGTAATAGTGATGTAACGCTTCAGTGCTGGATGCCAAGTAGTGCCTGTGTGCTGGAGGGGAACTGGCCTGGAGTAGGTGAAAGTTGAGTGGTTGCTGTTCCTTGTAATTCCTGAGCTGAAAGTGTCAGATGAAATTATGGGCTGGAAAGCTTGAAAACAAGTGCTGCTTCTACAAACAATTAAACAAGGCAATTCTCTTCCATACGGGATTTTTGTAGATTAAATGAATAGATGGATCTGAAAGGCGATGTAGAGCAATTCATGGGGGAGAAGCCCATGAAGAGCTGGTAAGCACCAGGATGAATTCTGGAGCTTGGGCAACCATGAGTTGTTCTTTAGCAGCGAGCAAGATGAAGGAAATCATCAGGAACAGGGAAAAGTTTAGAGCAACAAGCTTCATCTCCTAACACCTTTCAACCTCTCTCTTTAAAAACTGCATTGCAGTGTCTCAGAATCAACGAGAAAAGGGGTAATTTTGTTCCTTTGTGCTTGGAATACATCTCATTGATTCATTTTTTTCCTCATTGGCTTTTTTTATGTGGGGAAGCCTTCACATCGCCGTAGCTGATACTAACAACCCTCCTCGCATCTGCAGACGTCTTGTTGTAGCAGGAAAGGAAGGAGGCACAGAAGTGCTTATATCAACAGATGTGAGCTCTCATTTAAACAACAGTAATTTATTCCCGCTGATCTTTCGCAGCATCTGCAAGTGCAGTACGCGGCATTTTTACTTAGGACGTTACCTCCGCTTCTCTGCAGCGCATGCTCTTTTCTTAACATATCACTTACATGCACCAGAGAATTACCTAATACAGGATAATTAGAGGAAGCTTTTGGAGAAAGGAGCTCAAGCTTTGAAAATCTTCAAAATAGTTCCAACATCCAAATTCTCCAAAACACTCAAAAGACTTTGTCTGATGATCACTAATAACTTTTGCTTTGTCTTTCGTATGTATTTTCTTTTTCTGTGCACATTCTAAAAATATATAAAGATCTAGGGCTTTAAAAAAATGTTCTCAATGTTTTGTTTTTGATCTCTTCCAGACTATGCTATTCTATTTTTAGGTGTAAGGTCTTGATTAGAGCATATAAAAATCTTTACCTGTGAAAGCAAAGTACGTTGCCATAGAGCAGAGGCGACTTTGTGGAATGGAAATGAGAAGCGACTAATTAGCAGGTCTTAGAAGAACAAAATGTGAGCACGGTTATTTAATCAGTGCTTTGGATCAGGAGGAGGCATGCTTAGGTGAAGACAATGCGCCGGCAGCACAGACGGCGTGTGCTGCTGTTGCCTGAGTGTTAGGATGAGCAGTGAGGAGGTAAGAGCAGCGTCTGGAGCTGTACTACAGTTTGTCTCCGTGCTTAATTTCTCATCTGCATAGCTGTTCGGATAAAGAAAAGATTGGAATAATGAAACGTGTTATCAGATGCTCATTTCATTTGGAAATGGCTGCACGTTAACGTGTGGTAGAGCATACAGCACAAGTAGGAACTTCATCGTGTATTTTAATAAAGATTTTAAGTTTATAAGGAAGGAAAATCTCTTTTGGCTTTCCCCCTGAAACATCTTAGACATTCCTCGTAGTAGAGACCCTGCAGCAAGCTGTCGACCCTTCCTCTTCTGCATCCCATCATCATTTTCTAATAACGGTACGTGCTGTGAAGGTTAAGAGCCTGCAGCAGGTCCCAGGCATTGAATTTCCTCTAAAGGAGCCCTCTCATGCAGGCTGACCTAGCAGGAACGGCATCTTCCTTATTAGAACGAGCAAGGCATTATTATTATTCTCAAGAAGATGAGTGTGCTGACCAGGACAAGCCGCTCCTCATCCAACAGCGGCAGATGTATAAGACACGGTATCTCTGACGCAGTTGTATCCTCTAGCTCAGGAGAAAAAAAGAGAAATATATGCTGTTGGATCAACAAAAGGCAAGAAATATGCTTCCTCTCGCCGTAAAGTCCTTCCAGATGGTAAGGCTTGATGTGCTGTCCCAGCAACAACTCCTGTGATGGCAGCTACATCAAAGAGCTTCTAGGCAGGGAAAGCCAAATAGCGTCTCCCCTGTAATGAACTTCAGAATTCAGGAATGATGGAAGGGTCAACAGCAGCCCATGCACCAAACAGCAGCAGCTTCAGAGCCAGATTACAGTCCAGCTCAGGGCCACATTAATAACATTTTCCACCATGGCAGAGTCTACGCCCCCCTGCTGCAGAGCGCTGATGACTTCAGTGAGACTGTTCAAGCACTTAGAGTCACACAGATGATGAAGTGCTGCCTTGGAGTAGGGCCCAGTGATCTCCAGACATCCATTCCAGGGAAAGTGTCTGGGTGTTAAATCCTTATCTTGGAGATGTTTGCAGACGGGACGGGACAGTGGAGTGCTTGTGGGTGGCAGCGGACATCTCTGGATCCAGTCCTCTTCCTGCTGGAGAGCTGTGTGTCAGGGAATAGCAGCGTCCTTGAAATTGGCTTCTAAATCACAGGTGGAATACTTTTTTCTAAAGACTTAATTTCTTTCTGCAGAAATAATAACCCTTTAAAACCACTCTGTCTTGCCCTCCTCATTCTTCTTGAAATGCTGCCAATGTGAGCCTGTTTTCTGCAGGCATCAAAGGGCCTGAACATGGCTGGTGCTTGGCCCAGGCACTGGTGACTTCTGCACGCTTTATGGGGAAGGCTGGCATGAACAGACGTCTGAGGAGATCCCAGAGTCTGTTGGTCCCTTAGGTAAAGCCATACTTGGGACATGTGAATTTTGTTGTGTGTTTTGGGGGGTTTTTTTTATCATTTCCTTTCCTCTGGTGCCTCATGGTGAATGAAGACAGCCCTCTGAAATTCTGTATCCATGGAAGGGGCCTGGTGCTTGCTGTGGCTGGACAGAGAAGGAAGCTCTTACCTACTGGTGTCCGACAGCATTTTCTTTCAAGAGCAAGACAGATGGGTTGCATATGCTCAAAGATGCGTTAGATGTGCTCAGCTCAGACTGCATTGTGCAGCTGTATCCCGCTCGAGCAGTGAGACCGAGGGCAATGAGGTGATTGGCTGTTAGCAAAAGGCGGGTGAATGTTCTCCCTTGTTTAAACCATGAGCATCTTCCACTTGCAGACAGTGGGGGAAAGGATCTGAGGAGGATGACTTCTGGATCCCCTGAGGGAATGTAGCAGTGCCATCCTGATTGAAGAGCAGGGATCCCCTGAAGGAATGTAGCAGTGTCATCTTGATTGGAGAGCAGGTTGACCATCCTGTAACATTTTCAGGGGACTTCTGGTGAGGCCAAAGTCAGACTCTTGTAGAGCATTAACACATTGGTCAGTGTGGAGGAGAAGCAGCTTGGTCTTCTTCCTGCCTTGCCTAGGCTCTTTTGGAGGGACATGGTCAGATCAGTCCCGTCTTGTGCACTTGTGCTGTACTGATCCAGGACTCCTAGAGGCCCTGTTCATAACTCAGACTCCGTTGTACTTCCTTTCCCGTGTTACTGCCAAAACTTATGGGAGTCCAGGGGAGCCTTCATACCACAAGTAGTCTCTGTGGGGTTTTTCCACCAATGTGGTGGCTTTTCCCAGAGTCTGAGACAATGTACATGTATTGGCAGCATTACCGTGTAGAGATGGCTTTTTGGTTATTCTCCAAATGCTTTCTTTGTTTACTGTGACTTCAAAAGCATCCTCAGGGCAGATGCTGCCAGAAGTCATCCCTGATAAACAGTCCTGGGATGATTTCCACTGGCTTTAGCACCTCCATCAGGGAGGTGGCTCAGTCTCCTATGTGGTGACTTGCAACTCCCCACAGCCCAGTGAGCACACTGGATGCCAGACAAAACAAATAATCTCCTTCTTTCCTTCTCCTTTGCCATTGTTCCATGAAGTGCGCTCAGCACAGAGTAATATGTGAAAAATAGCTGGTGATCCCTCACATGGAGGAATGTTACAGTTATTTAGCTCCAGGGAGACCTTATTTGCAGCCTTCCAGAGTCTGAAGGGGGCCTACGAAAAAGCTGGGGAGAGACTTCTTACAAGGGCTTGCAGTGATAGGAAGAGGGGTAACTGTTTAAAACTGGAAGAATTGAGATTTATATTGGATCTTAGGAGGAAGTTTGTCACTGTGAGGGTGATGAGACACTGGCACGTGTTGCCCAGGGAGGTTGTGGATGCTCCATATATGTTCAATATCAGGTTGGATGGGGCTTTGAGCAACCTGGTCAAGGGGGAGGTGTCCTTGCCCATGTCAGGAGGATTGGAACTAGATGATTTTTAAGGTCCCTTCCAGTCCAAACCATTCTGTGATTCTTTGACTCGATGATTCTATCCCATGATGTTCCCAGTCAGCCAAGCTGTCCTGACACAGGACAGTCCCAGCAGTTTGGCTTTTGCAAGGGCTGTGACTGGCAAGAAGCAAACAAGCTTGGCTTTCATCACCACCAGCAAGGCGGCCAGGGGTGCAGAGGAGGAGAACCGGAGCTTTGGCCTGGAAATCTGCCCCCCACACCCACCCCAGGAACTGTCCTTCCTCCACTGCTCTCCACAGAGTCATGGTGGAATGACAGTGAAAAAAAAAAGGAACAGGCATTTCAGTGGGTGTCTGCAGACTAATCTTGTCTTCCAATGGTTGTTGAGATGAGTGTGGTGAAAGCCAAGGCTTCTCACTTTTTGTTTAAATTAGGATGTGATCTTGTGTAACAATGACATGGATGTGTCTGCAGAATGCCGTGCCTTGCCTTTGGGCTATGTGGACATTTTCAGTGGGAAAATATAGAGGATGGTGTTCCTGTCAAATACTTAGAGATTAAGTAAATGCCTGTAGTCAGCAGCTAGATGTTGATGGTCTATTGTTAGCTTTGATAAGACAAGGTTGATCTTGTGGTTCCCCAGGGAAGCTGTTGTCAGCATAACCTTCCCCTGGCAGTCGTGAACAGGTGGCTTTTAAGTGTCTGTTATCAAATATCCATCTTTCTTGAATTTTTGGTTTTTATTTCATAGAATCACTGAATGATTTTATAAACCTTTTTATTTCATCTGGGATCAGTTTCCTCCAGCAATTAAAGAGAAATACTGATACCATGGTGTTGGTAGGAGACACCTGCAAATTTGCAGTTCTTGAGATGCAGACATTGCTCATCTGAGCCTTTAGCGTTGCAGAGATGTTGCAAACGGTCATCTCTTGAGGGCCATTTGGTTGGATGGACACTGGTTAACAGTCCCCAGTGGGGTCCCAGACTTGGTACCGCCAAGATCAGTTCTGCAGTTTAATGCTTTTAAAAGTAGTGCATTTAAATTGAATGCATTTATGATTTAATACGTGAATAAGCTTTTTATGAAACATGGGTCTCCATTTTCTGGTTGTCCTTGCTGCTTCTAAATGTGATTCCTGTGTGTCTCCGTTAGGTCGACAGTGACACAATTTGGAATGAAGTTCACTCATCCGGCGCTGCTCGCCTGGCTGTGGGCTGTGTCATTGAGCTCGTTTTCAAAGTAGCCACGGGAGAGCTGAAGGTTGGTATGAAAATAACACTTGCCTTTGATATAGACTCTGTACAAGGCTCGGCTCAGGGCTGTGTTACGCAGGAGGTCCAGTTAGCTTCATTTTAATGGCACCATCTGGCTTTAGTCATAAAAATCTTTGAGGATATCACCAAGTGAACAGCAGACTCCTGGTGAATGTTCTTATGCACCGATTAAAAGGAGGAAAGAAACCAGAGCAGCAAATGAAATCGCTGTTGTAGTGTTATCAGAGGATCTTGCTGTTGCCTTCAGCTGAGCCAGCCCGTTGGGTGTTTCAGTGACCTCATGCAGCATGTATTTTTTTTCTCTGAATGGAAGGAAATGCTGTAGCAACACGTTTCCATAAAATTCATGTGGACGTCTTTTCTCCTTCCAAAATGAGCAAGGGGATCATCCCCTGCTCGTGAGAAAACCATGGAGAACAGCTACGTAGTTTCAACGCAGAATTAACGCTTCTGGCTGCCACCTCCACAGCCATCTTTGTGCCATAAACTTCCCTTTCTGTCTGACTTCTTCATGTTCTTATTTTTTCTGTGTGTAGAATGGATTTGCCGTCGTCCGACCCCCAGGTCACCATGCAGAAGAGAGCACACCCATGTAAGTACGCGTGTGTGCCTTATGGGCTTGCTTTGGTGTTTGTCCCTTGTGTGTTCTGCAGGCTGGAAATCAAAAAGTATTATATTCAAAGCTCCCAGTAATTCTCTGGAAGAGGGCAAACTCCTGCCTAGTGGTTTCGGGTGGGTATTTTTTTAGCAAGAATCATCATTACAGTTGTGCTTTGAAAAAGCCATGATGCTTTTATTTGCTTTACTCTTGCGAATTGTTTTAAATTAAATGTTGATGGCTTGTCCAATGGTACACAACAATTACTAGTTGAAAAAATAACTGTGTCCTGGGGTCACAGCACTGAATTAGGAGAGTGTCAAGATTGTCAAAGTCTTCTGACTTTGCAAATCAACAGCTGAAGCAACAGCCGAAGCCAGGCATCTTGCATGTGTTTAATGTAGCTGGGGTTTTGCAATCAGATCACTTTCAAATCAGGGTCCCATGCATAATTCTTATTGGCTTGGAAGATCTGGCTTAACGTGTGCTGGAAGTTACATGTCTTGGGTGCTTCAGTTCTCTTTGGTGGGACATGAGTGCTTACTGTCAAGGTCCCCATGACACAGCATTTTGAGGCCTCTCTGAGCATGTGTGCTCTGTCTCTGGGTCACACAGAATCCCAGCGTGTTAGGGGTTGGAAGGAACTTTAGAGATCACCTCACCCAACCCCCCTGCTCCAGCAGGGTCACCCAGAGCAGGTTGCCCAGGATCATGTCCAGACAGATTTGGAATCTGTCCAGAGGAGAAGACTCCACAACCTCTCTGGGCTGCTTGTTCCAGGGCTCCAACACCCTCACAGGAAAGAAGTTTTTCCTTATGTACGTCCTTTCCCTTCCTTTCCCCCTTGCCATGCCCTCTCCTATCTGCTTCCCTTGCTCGCAGCGCTGGAGGTCCCATGGGCACCAAACAGGATCTCATTGCATCGGGTTTGGGCAAGTGTGAAACATTCCCCGTTTCCACAGAGATCACAAGACACCTGCGTGTCTGTGTTGTGTCTCTGGTGGGGCGCTCGTGCATCTTCCAGGGAGGAAAGAAGAGTGAGAGCAGAGATTTCTTCCTACTGTGTTATATTTAAATGATAGATGCATCAGGGCCAAGGAAACCTAAAATTAATGCCTCTCCTTTTCCTCTTGCCTCACCTTGCTCATCTCCTCCAGGGGATTCTGCTACTTTAACTCCGTGGCCATCGCAGCCAAGCTGCTCCAGCAAAGGCTGAATGTTAGCAAAATCCTTATAGTGGACTGGGTGAGTAAATGCTGGTTCTTGCCTTTCAGGAAAGCAGGTGGAGATTTTTCTATTGTTTTGTTGGGTTTTTTTCATGCAAGGGCAACCCTGGCTCTGTAACTCAGCGAAAAAAAATGTCACCTGTGGTCTGCAAGCCAAAATTTGATTTTTTTTTAAAGTTTGGGGTTTTTTTCATTAAAGTGTTTTAATAAAGGAAGACATTATTAAAGGGTCCATAGTTTCCAGAATTAAATTGTAAATAATAAGTAGTTGCTTTCTAAAACAAGCCCATAACACCGTCTCAAGGATGGGTAACTGTAAACTATGCTGTGTTTTGGTTATTTTTTTTCAGAAAATATTGACCTTAACTGTTATGCACCATCCCAGATTTCTTTTCAACACCTGAGGATGGGTTACTGAGAGGGATGGACCATCTGGCATGACTTGGCCATTGGGTGGGATGGTCTCAGTGCCCTGCCTCCGGGCCAGCACAGCCTCTGGATACATAGGCAGGCAGTCAAAAGTGATCTCTGAATGGGAACACGGTGGTGAAATACTTGCAGACAGTGCAGCGGGGTTGAGAAAGAGTCTGTTTGGGATTTTGCTGTGGTGATGTATAGATTTAAAATTGTGGCTGCTAGATTTATGTCTTTAATAGATTTAAAAATATATTTAGGTAGTTCTGAGGTCATTTGAGTTGCTGGATATTGACCAAGAGTTTTGATTATATTGCCACAAATCTCCCGTGGGTGAGACCCTCAAGTTTGGATGTATTTGTCTTTTTGACCTAGTGGATGGGGAACCTTTTCCTCACATCTTGTCAACTGCTTTCCATGTCAGGAAGGGCATTTTGAATACCCATCCTGTTATGGGTTGTGTTTCTGCAGCAAGTAACAATTGAAGAGGGTATCTGGGTGATAGGTTTCTGTTGTTTAACCTTGTTGGGTCCAATACACTTTTTCTGGGCACTTGTATCACCCCACAGACTGATTAAAGATGAAAATTTGGGATAACTAACAGAGTCTCTGCAGTTGTTTCCATCCAAGTACATTGATCCTCTGTTTTGATAGATGCCTGGAATTGTGTTTACCCCATGTGTTAAACAAGGAGGGTAACCTGAAGCCAGCTGTGCAGAGCAGGTTACTCTCATTGACCATAAACTCCAACTAGATAAACTTCACCTAGATCAGAGAAGTGCAGAAAACGAAGCACAACATCAAAGAAAACCCCTCCAAATCCCAAGTTGATGGCTTTAATCTGCATTTTCACTAAGGCACTAACTTCCCTCATACAATGCAATCTCTGTCCCCTCAGGATGTCCACCACGGGAATGGTACTCAGCAAGCTTTCTACAATGATCCAAACGTTCTTTATATTTCACTACATCGCTACGATGATGGGAACTTCTTTCCAGGCAGCGGAGCTCCCGATGAGGTAAGAGCATGGATTGACACAGCATCTATTCATGTCTGATAGGACCTGCTCAGGGCTCTGACTCAGATGCCCCCCAAAATCTCAGGTAGCCTCCACCAGGCAAAGCTTGGAGAGAAGCTCCTGCCACCAGTCCCACACTCAGGTTTGTTAGTGCCCCTTTGGCGACGCATCATGCAGATCCGTGCATTTGGAGCCTTCTCATTCGAGTCCTGGCAGCCATGGGCACTGTGTCCTGCCCTGTGAGCTGGCAGGAAAGTGCACACACCTTGGCTAATGAGCAGAAAATGAGTCAAGGCAATTAGGCTCTCCAGCCCACATGGGACAGCCTGTTCCAGAGGAGCCCTTTGCCAGCTGTCCCAGCACTCCATGTACTTCTCAGGATTTCCTCCTTATAGGTGTAAGTTGTTTCTTAGATGCAGGAGGAACAGGTTGCCCGTGTCTGTGCCACCACCACTCAGGTATCCTGGCACAGCCTTGGAGCCTGTCCATCTTCCCTTCTCCTGGTTCTGCCAAGCCATCGCTTGCTACCACTGCTGCGTTCACATTGCACGGCCCCAGTGGTGCAACCTGAGCACCAGTCACTGGTGCTGCTGGACCAAATCTACCAGTTCCTGGTGCTGTCCTCAGAGCCTGCAGCAGAACAATTGGGCCAGTGGAGCTGGGAGACCTTTCTCCCTGAACACTGGGTATTCCTACATCCATCACATCCTTCCCTCTAGGCAAGAAATACTGTCCTTCCAGAGTGATTTATCAAAGTGAATTTGTATGGAATCCTTAGTTTTGTGTGCTCTGAGGCACTCCAGTGTACAGCCGAAAACTCTGGAGTTCTTCCCCTGGCAATTTTATTTTTTTCCCATTCAGCAAACATTGACGTTTCCAATTTGATTTGTAAAGAAACTTAAATAGAATGTGTTACTGCTCAGTTACCCTGTTTGTGCACTGCACTTGCAGTGAATGAACGGCAGCCATTTGCATCAGGATACACAATGGTCACAGACCTACTTTTTTGATAACCCTTTAATAATCTAGCTTGCAAAATATTTAGTATTGTAGGGAAACACTAGGCTATACCATCCAGAACATATTTAACCATTTATAGTAATTTTTATGTGTGCCATTCCAGACAGAATAAAACAAAGAATACAAAATAAATTAAAGCCACAGATGGATAAGTTCAGTACATAAATTCAGTTAAACTCACTATGGATGGATGAAACCTGTGTGGTTTTCTACCAGCAGTAGTTGCACCCGTGCAATAACAGCCCTGTAGCTACATCTAGCCTGAGTTACCTCAGCATGTATTTTATAACATAATTAATTTTTAATTTTTTTTTTTCTTCACATGCAGAGTCCTAGAAAAACCCACACAAAAACTAAACTGTGTGTGTAGATGCTTAGAGCCCTGTGCAGAGCAGAGCTGCTGACAGACGGTGACAGCAGATACTGCCCGGCTCCCTTGTAACCCCAGGCAGCTACAAGGTCCCCAGTGGATGAAAGGACTGAACACAGGCTTTTGGGTTTTGATATGGATGGGGAAAACACAGCCCTGCTTCTTGGCAAGCAAACTGGTTTATTTTTCAGTTTTCCCCTTTCGCAGGTATTTGCAGTCAGTGCAGGTAGGGATATTTGCTATACTTGTAAGGGTGTGGATGGACTTACATCTACCACCCACGTGTCCCTCAAACAAGGAAAATCACTTCTCTGTGAATACTTTTCCCCAGCAGAGGGGGAGCTCGCTCTGATTAAACCTTTGGGTTTTTTCCTCTTCTTGAAACTGTAATGAAATACAAAATATGCTTTTGAATAAAGCTGAAAACAAATTTGTATGTAACAGTCTCTACAAAAGAGGAAGAGGACCTAGTTGATGCTCAGGTGGGTTTTTGGGTGAGCAGCAGTCAAATACTGCTGGTCCACAGATCCTGTGAAGATGAGAGCATGGAGGAACTTTTTCCACTCTTGTTTTAGGGAACAAATTGCTTCAGAGGGAAAAATTAACCTCCTACCACTGAGCTATTGAGTCAAAATCCATATTCAACTGGAAGAATATTGAGAGAGCAGACATGTGTTGCCAGTCTGCTGTTTCCAGCTATTTGTGATTAAAGTACCATCTCCTTTTTTCAGGTTGGCACAGGAGCAGGAGTTGGTTTCAATGTTAACATGGCCTTTACTGGTGGCCTTGATCCACCAATGGGAGACACTGAATACTTAACTGCTTTCAGGTAATACTGACGTTTTACCTCTTACAAACATATTTTTTACCTAACCTGGGTTTCCTTCTCCTTATACAGTCCTCTTTATTCTTCAGCTTCTCTCTTGATAAGTTTAGAAACCCAAGAATTGCATCTAGTTGCAGTTAGTTTTTGAGTGCCATAATGAAAAGAAAGCTTAATTAATAAATAGGCTATTTCTGGCCATAAGAAGTGTGCCTGTGGGCATTACAGGATTGACATTCACTCCTCAGCACTAATTAATGCATGAATGTAAAACTGATAGGAATAAGCACTCTGGTTCAGGCTAAAAATTTTTTTACCTATTTGGAGTGAATGCTTCTGTGGGTAAACCCACCTGGATGGAGCTGGAAACCCAAAACAACTTTCTAACAAGTCATCATGAGTTGAAACTTGGGAGTGCAGCTGCCCCAATGCTTGAGACATCATTGCTGCACTGTGGGCAATGGTACCTGACTTCTGGGCAAGTTGGCCCTGCGGCCCCTCCCCTGAAAGACCTCTGCTTGCAACTCTCAACCACAGCTCACTCCCAAGTGTACCTAGCAAAGGGACATAACCTTGTTTGGGCAAGCTTTATATTTTATTATTATTCACCCAAGAGATCAAATATGCCTGTTCCAGCCAACTGGAAATCAAAATGACTGAACTGTTGGGTTTGTGCTTTTCTTACTCGGTTCTGGTGTCTCCTTAGAAAAAGTGTGTTGTGTGTTATGACTAATAATATAACCATCTCTTAAATAAGTGTTACTTATCACTCACTGTCAGAGTGTGAATGGAGGTAAGCAAAGCTGTGGACTTGATTTTATGTGTTGCTGAGATATCCTTGATTAGCAGTAGTAGTAAAGCCAGATATAAACCACTGTGCTGGGTCATACAGGCGTATTCAAGTGTGTTCCAAAAAACTGGCATCATCTGAGTCTCCAAATGGTGCAGGGGATGAAGCCACTTGTTGACTCACTTGCTCATTGTCTGCTGGTCTTATTGTCCTACTCACAGAGAGATATGTGTCAGTATCACATGGAAGTATCTACTGGGAATCGTTCAATATGGTCCTTACTTCCTTCTTCATATCAGCATCATCAGAAGAGATGTGTGAAGCAAACCAGACATTAATCTGATCTATGATCATGCGCACACAGGTTGTGGTCTCTCTGAGCAGGGTTGCTACAGGAGCACTGCAAGAGCCTGGGTTGAACATGACCTTGCTGCTCTGAGTAGCTGATGGGCAAAATAACCCAAAAGGGCACCTGTATGTCATTGGCGTTTGGGGGACTCACTGCAAACCTGGAGTAAAGCATTTGACTCCCAGAGCTTGCAGGGGATGGGAGAAAGAAGATCTTAAAATTAACTATGGAAGCAACAGAATAAGAAGATGAAGTGAAGGCAGATCTCTGGGTAGAGAACTTGAAAGTAAAGCAGTAGTGAATAGAGGCCAGTGTGAGACCACACTTTCCTTTCCGATAGTCTTTCCAGGAGAATGAATATAATTCTCTGACCTGATGGATATATAGGCTTTATTTTTCTTTCAGGCTGTCCTGTTACACCCCCTGCCTCCCCCCATGCTGTGAATCCCTCCTCTCCAAATGGCATCTTTTTTAACAATTATGGGTTGAAGTGGTTTTGCGTCCTCCAACCAGATTAGGTGCACTTCTGGCAACCACGACACATAAATTCAGTGAGACACACACTTGCCAAAACATGGGATGCAGATTTCTGGTGACAGGCGGATGGAATATCGCCTTCATGGTATAGCATTATTTTCTGTTCTTCCCTGTGCACTTATTTATAGTCCATTCTGCTGAGGAAAGAGAGCTTTTACTCTTCAGCCTGCCATTAAAAAGCCTTCAAAGAGTGTGTACAATTTAAAATAACATCTAGTCAAGTAACTGTCATTCGTCTCAATGTTTTATTCCTGTTACAGGAAAGCAGCACTTTCCTCCAAAGTGGAAGTCTGTTTATCCCAGCAGTCAACAAGACAGATCTCTTCATTAGGAAGAGAACCCATAGCTTGCGACGGAGTGACACACTCGCTATTAAATATTAATTGAGTTTCAAGGCTCCTGGAAAATTGCTCAGCCTGCACAGCAAGACCTTTGCCAGCCATTCCTTAACAGGCACTAGTGTCTTTTTGCCCAGAGACGGGAGCTATTTGGGGAACATATTTTGGAGCTAGCCACAGCCCTTGTTTTGCCAGAGTTTCGGGAAGCTGAGGGATGCTGTGATTCGTCCTCCTGGGTAGCACCCCCTGTAGCCTGCCCCGTGTGCACACCTTCAGTCAATAAGTTAAATTGGAAGCTTTTTTTTAATCTTATGCCAAGTTTGGTCATGATAATACATTATCAAGTGACCTTTTTAAATCTCAACCAGCTTCTTTGGAAAACATTTTTTTTTCCCCCTGAATCTTTCTATTGATTTTAATGTAAAATAACGCTTTGAAGTTTGCAATTTATAGTCCCCCGAGAGTTAGAAAGTGAAGGGAATGGGTCATATATCCTTTTTTTTTCCCTTCTTTTCTTGTGTTAGCCCCTTGAGACAATGCATGCCTTCAAGGCAGCACCTTGTTATTCCACCCCATCGAATGCCACGTTGCATTTGCTGGGGATCAAACCTAAGATGAAGAAAAGATAAGAAAATTGGCCATAATGAACTCCAGAAGCAGCAGGCATTTTCACCATGAACTTGGAAACTCGCAGTGGAGAACTGAGCTTTAATTCAAACCAGTCCAAATGCCAGACTGTGAGGCTTTGAAGTCGGCGGAGGAATCAGTGGAAATCCTTTGAGCTAGGCAAAGATACTGATATACTTTTTCTGCGTTTTTTTTTCTCCCTTTTTTTTTAAGACTTAACTCTTCACATGCATGTCTGTTTTTAGAAAAGAAAGCCCTTTTTCTGTGGAAAATGAGCAGAAGAAAAATAAGCAACATGCTTTTGCTTTTTTTTTTTTTCCCCTCTATTTCAGGATGAGCTGGTGTGTCGATTTCATAAAAACATGCGCTCTAATGAAAGAGTAACTGAGATAATTGCCCTCATAAATAAGTCTTCTGAGGAGGAAATAAATAAATCCTACTGAAATTTATCCCTGAACTGAAAACCTGTTTCAGTGTCATTCTACTGTTTCCAAAGAAAGGATGGAAATTTGCATCGGTGATGATTTTTTTATTTTATTTTATTTTATTATTTATTATTATTAATTTTTTCCTACTGAGAAGGACTTTTTTAAGCATCGGCTGCTTGCGGTGCAGCGCTGAGTTGGACAGGATTGCCTGACCCCTTAGTGTTTATTAATACCACCAAGCCATTTCAAAAGTGAGCACAAGAGTTAAAAATGCAAAGTGGAGGGCAGCCTGCCCGGGCACTTTGTCGCTTATTGTCTTCATAACCCAGGACTGAAATCACTGGCTGCCCCGTCTCGAGGTTGGGGAGATATAATGATGGCTGCATTATCTTTTTTTTTTTATTCAGAGGGAGGTGGGGGGGGGGATAGGGTGGAGTCACCCCAGTCGTTCGTAAGATGTGCAGAAGGGATTTGGGGAGTTCTCTGCAAGCCTGGGGCTCCTCCACCCCATCTCCACGGCTGCTCTGCCTGCCCGAGACAACGTGACATTCTGACGGAGTTGACCGTTCGCTGGGCGAAGGTCCCACACCTGAACTCACCGCCCAAGTATGTGGGCAATCCAGATTTCACAGATCAGACAGAAAAGTCTTCAACGCTTAATGCAAAAAATGCAGGGCATTTAGTTTTAAGAGACCTTAGCTCATCAAAATGTTATTAGTGTTCATTCGCTGTTATTCCGTCGTTATAGAAACAAACAGTTGTAAAATTCAGGGTTGGTTTTGTTGTTTGTTGGGGTTTTTTTTTTTTTCCTACCAGGGTCTGTTGTTCCCTCACGTGTACAAGCAGAAATCATCTTTGCTTCTATAAATCCTCCCGATGTTTTCAAAAGGAGAGTGTGCAAACTCTGCTGAGAAACCTGCAGGAAGAACGTAAAGACTGCAGCTAGTTCCTTATTACATGAGAACAGCAATTACTTAGTGAAATTAAATTGTATTATCCACGGGAGTTTTCCTCTGCATTTACTGTAAGAAAGTTTTCATGATGATATGAGCAGTTATGTTGCCTCATACAATTTTTTTTTTTCCCCACCCTGAGGTCTCCTCCATGGTTAGAATTCCATATAAAGCTTGATTCTACGTTAGTTTTATTTTTACTTAAAACACTTAAACTAGAAGCAAAAGACATGACTTGAAAAATCCCTCCTCCTGCCTTGCTCAGGAAGCATTAAATGAGTTCAGGAGCCAATTTAGCGGTGGTGGGGGTTGTTTTTTCCCTTCAATCCGTAAACTCTCAGGAGTAAGAGGGAGGTGGGGAAGATGATGATGTTTTGCCTGGAACGGTTGTTTCTGTATTTTAGATTTCATGCTCTCCTGACACTGATTTCGTCCCCAAACTCCTAATCCCTTTTGACATAGGTAAATGACCGTGGAGATGGCTGCTTGGAGAAACAAAGACCAGAGTCTTCAGGAGACTGATTAGCCTTAGGAGCAGCGGATAACATTTTGAGATATGTATATCTATATATATGTGGCCAACAGTGGGGAAAAGAGTCTCTGAAAAAAGTGCTTCAGCCTTCTAAGTTTCACCGCTTTGCTTGCTGCAACTGAGCATTGAATAAAAAAAAAATCCTCTGTAGGATTCTTTAATCTGCCTGTCATTAATTAGGCATTTAATTGGTGAATTGGCTAGTAACAGACTAAAAACTATTCAGTCTTCTGGAAAACAGATATAAAATTGTATTTTTTTTCCTTTCCCCAGAACGAGTGCTGGATGCGATCAGTAGTTTTTGCTGTTTGCAGCCGTCAGTATTGACTACTGCATAGCTGTTCAGCTTAGCTGTCATCAAAGTCAAACAAAAGGATTTAATTTACTTTAAGCAAGCAAAACAACCCTCTAAAATTTAGAAAATGTAAAGGTAGCCCTTGTATTACGAAAAATTCTGCATGGGTTGAATATTCAGTGTTACGAACATTTTCATTCCTCAGTGAATAACTGCAGCCACCTTAGCCCTTAGCTAAAAGACCCAGTTCCAGACAACTCCTCCTTGATAGCAATTTAAATTTCTGGCTGGTTTATAGTATCATCACCAAGGTAAAGCCATGAGTTTGTTTGTGGTGTAATTGTTTCTTTCTCTTGGGACTGAGCTTTACTTTGGTGGATCTGAGCAAAGGGGCTGTTTTCATCTGTGTGCAAGAAAAATGAAGAACCAAAATACCGGGTTGGATGTATGTGCCTGAAATGCACAGATGAAGTCTCAGAAATACATTGTTTGTAAGCGGTTTGTTGGCTTGGGTCTTAAATTTTCACACGTGAGTTTTTTGTTGAATTCCCCCCCCCCCCCCCCCCCCCCCCCCATTAAAAGAGAAAAAGAAGGGAGTGCTGAGAAGCAGGAGAGTTTTGCCCCTCCTGGCTCAAGCTTTATGGCCAAAGATACAGCTGCTTACTTACGTGGTGAGCATCAAATAGAGCTGGGACTGTGGCTTTGGAGTACTGGTATCATACTGGAATCAGAAGTCAGAAGCAAGAGCAGCCCTTAAGAGTTTGCATAGGAGTTGTAGCTGAAAGAAAGGGTTCCAGTCTGGATTTGAGAGCTTTCTTGGGTTTGTGATGGTACTGAAAACATCATTAGGTTATTTATTCTGACACGCTGTCATCCTGCACTTCTCCTCTGGCTGCCCCTGAACATGCATGGCTCCCAATCAGCCTCTGTCCAGGACAGGTATGCAGCATCCATCCCATAGGCACAGTCCGTCCATCTGTCCTCCTGGCTTCTCTTGGCTGGGGGAGCCAGGGGACCTGTGACACTTGTTTCTTAAAACTGTCAGGGACCTGATGAAAATGTACTGTGCATACAGAGCATCACTAATAATTGCTCATAGTTGAAGGTACTTGCAGCTGTAAGGTCACCCCGTCCTGCACCAGAGAAAACTCTGGACATCCTCAAAACAGCTTCTTCTAATGATTGTCAAATACCAATTGATTTACTTCTAGCCCACAACTGCTGCTTTTTGTCTCCTAAAATTTATGCGGACAGGGTTCATGGCTAACCCACTGTGCTGCCTGTGTGTTGGCCTTGCCACTAGAGGGTATCTTTGAACCGTGGTCACCATGCAGGGACCTTCAGCTGAGCATTGCTGGCACCATAACGTTGCTCCGCAGCTGTTCCTCGAGTGCTTTTGTGCTTGGCCGTCAGCAGATGAGCTGTCCCACAGACAAGAAATTGTGATCGATTCAGGGTTACAGTGCTGACAGACCATAGAATCATACAATGGTTTGGGTCCAGAGGGACTTTTAAAGGCCATCTAGTTCTAACAACCATACAGTGAGCAGGGACATCTTCAACCAGACCGTGCCCATAGCTTGGGGTGTGCAGGTTTGGGCTTGCTTTGTAACCAGCTTACGGTGATCTTGCACGTCAGTTGAGGTACTAGCAGCTCCCATGGTATCATCATTTTGTGGGGAAGAATAAAAAAAATGATGATTTTAGCAGTTTTCCTTCAGTTAGAAACTAAAGAGCTCAGCAGTTACTTCAAAGCTTAGGGAAAAAAAAAACCCAACCCTCTGCCACATGCACTTGCTTCAAAACTGCTGGTTTAGTCCTTTGTGAAGGAGGTGGTTCCTGCTTAAAACCTCTGTGGGCTTCACTAAACAGATTTTTGTTGACTGTAAAGTCATCAGCAAAAGCTATGCTATTTTGTCTTCCTTATGTAATCAATCTCCCTGAGCACCAAATGTATACCGCAATCAAAACGTATACGTCATTTTTGCCTCATTTGAGGGAAAAATTAACATTCCTCATTCTGATTTTGTAAGAATGAAAAGAAAATAAGTCCCTTTTTTTGCATAGTTTTCTCTGTGTGTGTGTGTGTGTGTGTGTATGTGTAGAGATTGTCAGGGGGGAAGATTGCAGGAGGCTGTTGGGTTACTGTGGCAATTAGTTGGCAGAAAAAGTAAATGAAAGTAAATGCTAGGAGGTATTTTTTTTGTTTGTTTTGTTTTGTTTGGACTACATGGTGGCTGAGTGCCTTGCCCAGACCTGCAGTGTCCTGGGTGTCCTGCTCAGTGGTGACAATTGAAACTACTCAGTGGGTTTGACCAACGCTGGAAGTAGCTCATTGCGTGGTAGATGGTAATACTTCGTTGAAAATAAACTCTGCAGAGAACAAAATGGCATGAGCTCAGATCCGTGTTTGGGCTAATACTAGTTGCTGACACTAGAAGGTATCTTGTGGCTTTTTAACATTGTTGTAGCAAGAGATGTGAATTTTTATGGCTATCTTGATAGCAGTTGAGCCACCTCAGCACTGAACAGACCTTTCTGGTCTCTTTCTGGTTTTGGGAACATCACATCACATAACAAGTGTGCTCAATAAAAGTGAAGTTTTCATGTATGCAAAGTTATTTCTATGAACAGCTTCAATTCATACTGCAGAAAGTTAACCTTGCTAGTAGATGTTCCTAGGATGGGGAAACAGGGAAATGCAGTTACCATGCCTTAATGGTACTGAAGGCATTAGTCAGGTTGCCCTCGGGATACATCCAAGATGCAGTGGGTACCTTTATTATGGTAAAAAAAAGGAACCTAATTTGGAAAACGTTACCCTCTGTAAAGGGCACTGAGATGGAGATTTGCAACCCCCTGTGCCCCTCCTCTCTTCTCCACCGTTTCCTGCAGCGATCAGTGCCTAATGGAAAAATTCAAAATGACTTTCAAGCCCATGCATGTAGGTACCCTGTGCACGGCACAGAGAGGTGCCCATCCAAGACTGTTTGCCATGGGCTTTTCCAATTGGAAAAGACTGTGGGTGTTGCAGTGTGTTTATTAAGAAGTTCTGTTGCTCTGACTTTTTTTTCCGTGCTGCAGTTTCAGTTTTGCCATGTTTGTGCTAGAGCTGTTAGATGAAGAAGTGATTGCTCACTCTCAGTTCAACTTCCAGTTTTGCTGAAGTTAGCATCTGGATGTGGGAAAAGGGGTGTTTGGAACCTCGTGTAGGCTTTGAACAGAAATCAACTGAGGAGAGAAAAGAGGGGGAAAAAGCCTATTGTAGAGGAACCACAGACACAGACCTGGTGTTTCATTTAAATATTGGCCTTAACAGACAATAGTTTATGGGTACTAAGCAATTAAATCCCCTTTCTTAATAAAGAAAATGCCAGGGGGTGGGAAACCAGAGTTCGGAGAGGCATATTTGGGTAGGATGTTTATATATTAAAGCTTTTTGCCTCATACGACATCCCCAGCCTTTTGTTACGGTAAATGAGAAGTGCAGCATGGGAAAAATAAATAGCTGTGCAGATTCTGCAAAGGCTAAAGGAGGTATTTCGAAGGAGCACGCAGAGACAAGTGACACATACTGAGGTTGCCATCAGACAGGTTTCCCAGGTGATTTTGCAACCTGTATTAGATGACATCTTATTTTCTCCTCACCCCCTCATGCCCTGTCTGTAAAGCAAGATACGATCACAAATGGGAAACTCAATATATGACACCTTATTTCCCTGGTCAAAATGTGAGGCTGTGGAAGGAGGAATGAACAGACCTCACTGGAAAAACTTAAAAGGAAGTTGACTTTAAAGCTATACTGCAGTGCAAGGTGTTCAGCCAGCTCTCACCTTGTTGGAAAACAGGAGATGGGCTTCGCTACCGTGGAAAAATAGTACAAGGTTTTATAGCGGGTTTGGTCAAGGTGGTTTAAGTGTTTCTGCCTTTGTTCAAGAGCCAAAGTAACATGTCTGCCATTGCTAAATTTTCATTGCAGAACGGTAGTAATGCCCATTGCCAATGAATTTGCCCCAGATGTTGTGCTGGTGTCATCTGGTTTCGATGCGGTGGAAGGCCATCCCACACCTCTCGGAGGATATAATCTATCGGCAAAATGTAAGTTGTGGGTTTACCAGAGCAGAGATCTGAAATGAGTAAATTGCTGCTGTCCTAGGGACTGAAGTACAGTATTTGCAGGTTTTACATGTTGGGGCCTATCTTCAGATCTTTCATTTCAATGGCAAATTTTCCAGCCTTTTTCTTTGAATTTTCTTGTGTTTTGTTGCCACACCATATATATTTTGATCTGGCTGAAGCCTTCATTTTCGTGAAGCATTGCATATTTCAATTTCAAATGCAAATAATTTATCTAAGGAAGTTCGCAATTCATTTATAGTCATATCTCCACGGAAGACAGCTGCTGAATTAGTGTTGTGCTTGCTTTAATGCAAAATCAAAGACACAATGCAAATATTGTCCCTTGCTCTGAATGCTAGAAGTCCATTACTTCCTCCAGGATAAAAATTCAAGCTGAATAATTTTGTTCCCTACCTTGGAAGCAATTATACAGGCCCATGGGAGCTTTCTTTTTGCTTCGTATCCATGTCGTTTAGCACTGCACAGGAGATGTGCTGAAATCCCCCCCCACGCACACCTTGGTTATGCTGGGTTTATCTGGTGCTGTTTCATTCAAGTCAATCGAGAAGACAGTGTTTCTTACAAAAGGATTTTATTATTATTTTTTAAGAGTTCATTTCAGCCAGCAAACTTACTCTCCACAGTGAACTTCAGAACCTTGTAAGGTAGCTGAACCTATAAACTTTATATAAGAATAAAGTGAAATAGATTTACAAGAGACAAGCTATTTAAGATATCCAGAAACACTTTGTAATGAGAAGGTCTTGTTTACCTGCTTGTTGAGTTTCCCATGCTCTGCTACTCTTGCAAAACAGTTATGGGCTCAACCATGAATCATTTTATCTGGCTGTTAATTTGCCAGTTTGCAAAGACACTCATGGGGGTCACTGCAGATCAGGGAGCAGGGATGGAAGGTAGAAATGCCCTGGATTTACTTTTGTTTGGATTTTTTTTTTTGTTTGTTTGTTTTTTGTTTTATTTTATTTTTTTTATCGGGGGAAGGTTGCTTTGAGGACACGTTTTTTAAATCCTCACAGCTTGGTTCTGTTTTGTTTAAAGGGTAGAAATGTATTGCGTGTCATACGATCAAAGTCCCCAGTGCCCCAGGAATTTTTATAGCATATTATATACGGGAAGAAACGTCTGTTAAGAACTAGATGTCAAATATCTCTGGGGCACCGCGATGCTGCTATTGCAGCTGAAAACACCGGCAGCAATTTTACTGATTTCCCCTTCCCCTCCCCCATGACTGCTCTGGCTTTGTGTCTTCTGGAGCAGGGCAAAAAGCCACCTCCTTCCACCCCCTTCCCTTCTGTCCAAAGGAGATATTCACCACTAGGTTTAATTCAGCGTGCTGAGGGGTGGTAGGGAAGGTAGCGGTGCCTCTCACCTGGGTTAAACTCCAGCTCTTGGGGGGGATATGGATCCATCCCGCAGCGCTCTCGGCTGAGGAACCGTGGCTGGAATTCTGCAGTTGAGTGTATTAAAATCCAACCTGGCTTATATTATGCGTTGAGTCCTTTCAGATCCCTTGTGGTTTTTTAATATGATGTAATTCCTTTCTATAATTCTTTGATCCTTCGCCAGGAGCCTGATTCCAGCCACAACCTTTGCCCTTCTCCTGCATTTCCTCTTTTTCCCTCGTTACAGGCTTCGGGTACCTGACGAAGCAGCTGATGGGCCTGGCCGGGGGTCGTGTCGTCCTGGCCCTTGAAGGAGGCCATGACCTGACCGCCATCTGTGATGCCTCAGAAGCGTGTGTTTCTGCTTTGCTGGGAAATGAGGTACAGAGATGGGCAAAACCACGACCTGCCCCCATCTTGAATTTGGGCATCTCATCCTCCAAAACAATCTGACAAACGTTTGTCACTGGTTTGGGTCCTTTTGACCCACGTTGGTTTAAAAGTGCATGCCTAATTTATTTAAAAACTATCTGTGTTTGGGCATCCATATTATAAGGATTGATATAGCCAGGAGTTGAATTTAGGTTTATTCTTTATCCAAATAATTTGCTTTGTACTCTTTGGAAGATAACTACTTAGTTTAATTTCTTTCTGAAGTCATTGTCCAAGCCTTCCCCTGTCTTTGCAGACTCCTTCTCCACTACTACCTGTGCTTGACATGTTGGGCAGCTTGTTTAGTGTTATTTTCAATTGTATTTTTTTCTTGATGTTATATTTTCTATCTTCTGCATGTTGCTGTGTTGGAAAAGCTTCACAGAAGTTGGCCAAAAAGACCAGGGTGTGTGATTGCAAGATAAGAGCAAAGACAGAGAATTACAGCAAGGAAGTCTAGTTTTTTGGATTCTGGAGAGGTCAGGGTATTTTCTTACACAGGAAACTTTAGACAGTTTAGATTTTCTGCCTTTTCCCCCACACACACTTCTAGAGTCAGTGGGTTTAAGGAAGAATTTACTCAAATTCCTTGTCCTTATCCTTTTCAATATGGCCTGGCTGTCAGCATCTGCTGTAGCTGGCACAAAATAAGCAGCTCACGGCAGCTTCTTCCAATGTGTTGATAATTAAAAAATTCAGAGCGGTGGTGTTTGATGTGTCTTTGGGCTTGGGGAGTTCAGGGTCATGTACTGCAGAAATATGGCAGCAAGAAAATAGAGAAATCGATAATCAGAAGCAAAATCCCAGATCTGGGCTCTTCTGCATACTGCTATGTCAGTATCTTTGCATACACTTGTGTTCAAGAAGCGTATTTTTGTAGACTACACCAAATTAGGCAGCAGCATTGATCTGCTTGAAGGTAGCAAGGCTCTACAAAGGGGTCTGGCCAGGCTGAATCGATGGGCCAAGGGCAGCGGGATAAGGTTCAACAAGACCAAGTGCCAGGTCCTGCATCTGCATCACAACAACCCCCTTCAACACTCCAGGCTTGGGGCAGAGTGGCTGGAAACTGCCCAGCAGAAAAGGAGCTGGGGGTGTTGGCTGACAGCCAGCTGAAGATAAGCCAGTGTACGCCCAGGTGGCCAAGCAGGCCAACAGCATCCTGGCTTATATCAACATGAGTGTGGCCAGCAGGACTAGGGTAGGGATCATCCCTCTGGACTCGGCACTGGTGAGACCACTTCTCGAATCCTGGGTTCAGTTTTGGGCTCCTCACTCCAAGGACATTGAGGTGCTGGAGCGTGTCCAGAGAAGGGAAATGAAGCTGGTGAAGGGTCTAGAGCACAGGTCTTGTGAGGAGCAGCTGAGGGACCTGAGGTTGTTCAGCCTGGAGACAAGAAGGCTCAGGGGAGACCTCCCCGCTCTTGACAACTCCCTGAAAGGAGGTTGGAGCCAGGTGGGGGTCGCTCTCTTCTCCCAAGGAACAATAGGACAAAAGGAAGTAGCCTCACATTGCACCAGGGAAGGTTTATGTTGGACAAGATGAAAAATTTCTTCCCCACAAGGCTTGTCAAGGCCTGTCCCAGGCTGCCCAGAGCAGTGGTGGAGTCCCCATCCCTAGAGGGATTTAAAAGCCATGTAGATTTGGTGCTGAGGAACATGGTTTAGTTGTGACCAGGCAGTGCTGGCTTAACCATTGGACTTGATGATCTTAAAGGTATTTTGCCACCAAAATGATTCTAAGATTCTGTATAATTTGGGAGCTTTTGAGTATGCTCAACTAGTCAGTTTGTGTCAAGCCGCCTTCGTTCAGGTTTGTTGGTCTTTTTTGGATGCCTGTTCTCCACATACAGTTCAAATTGAGTCTTGGACAGGCACAGTAGACTGCAAAAGTGCCTTGCATCAATTTTCCACGTTGCTCTGAGAAGCAGGTGCTTGGTCTGCCTGCTGCCCCAGGCATAGTCCCCATTTGGTATCTGCTGCGGGTGTCCTGAGATAGCAGGGGCTCTGGAGCTCTTCAAAACAATCACTGAGGATTTATAGAATTAATTACAACACCGTGTTATTCCTTAGGCTACATATAGCTAAAAATTTCAGCCTTTGGGAAAAGCAAGCACACTGCTTTGAAGTTGGGAGTGGCTGTGAAGCTTCAGGCAACATTAATGGCTTGATTCATGCCTTTGAGTCTTTTTAGGCTGTCTCTTTAATAGGAGATTGCTCACGGTACCTTGTGGAAATGAGCAAATCTCAAAAGAACATGATAAGAGTATCAGGACACAAGGAGGCTGCTGAGATGACCTCTGAAGGTAGTGGTCTCTTCCACAAGGAATCTGCCTGCTTGTCAGATTGTGAAAGATGGAGGCTCCTCCAAAAGCTTTCACCTGCCTTTGAGAGTGCAGCTAGGGTCTCTTGTCACCACCCTTTGCTGAAGAACCTCTTGGGACAGGAGCCAAGGGAAGACATGTGGACAACACCTGAAGGTACAGCACCACAGAGAGAAGAGGCCAAGCAGTATTTCAGCTCTAGGTTTGCCTCCGGCAGGAGCTGACTTCTGGGGTTGGTGGTGAGCTGCCATGAGCAGATGTGTTCCTACTAAGAGTTGCAGTCCAGTGACCATCAGCCTTTCACAGGTCTAGGAATCTGGAGCAAGGAGCTTGGATCTACGTGCAGGTGCAGATCAGCTATGTTTGACTTCCAGCCTTGTAGAAGTGCTCTGTCTTGTAGTATCCACACTCCACAGGAAGGATGACAGTGCCTGGGGAAACCTCACTACCCAGTCCAAGAGATAAACCATCTGGGATTCATCAAAAGCATCTGTTTCAATCATCCAGCATCCCATCTCCAAGCGTCTAGAAAGCATCCTCTCCTTGTGCTTGGCCCAGCAATGCTGATAAGGCTTCAAGCATGGGTAGCTGATCCAGCACGCCAGGCTGTGCCTCAGCCATCGGTGCAGCTGAAAACTCTGGAGCCTGCTGCAGATATCAGCATGGAAACAATGGAGTGTTTATAGCAGAACCCACCTGAGCACAGGAGACACAGGGACCTGTTGGAGCAGGGCCAGAGGAGGCCACAACAATGATGGGAGGTCTGGAACCCCTCTGCTTTGAGGCCAGGCTGAGACAGTTGGGGTTATTCAGCCTGAAGAAGAAAAGACATTGGGAGACCTTCTAAACTAAGAGAGGGGAGATTTAGACTAGGGAGGAGGAAGAAATTTTTGATGCTGAGAGCGACGAGACCATGGCTTAGGTTGCCCAGAGAGGTGGGCAGTGCCCCATCCCTGGAACCATTCCAGGTGAGGTTGGATGGGTCTCTGAGCAACCTGCTCTAGTTGCAGATGTCCCTGCTCACTGCTGGGGGTGTTTAAACTAGATGAGCTTTAAAGGTCCCTTCCAACCCAAACCATTCTATGATCTCTCTTCAGCTGACAGCATTGTTGTCACCACATCCAGTTCCTCCAGCTCCATCCACTGTTGGGTGCAGCTGGCTCTAATGGCCAGACGTGCTTTGAAGGGGAGACAGAGGAAGTAATGTGTGACGGATGTAGTTCCTCTATAGCTTAACATGCTCCTACGATGCGAGCGGGTGACAGCCATGTGGCGTGAGGATCTGCGTGCAATCAAAAAGCGCTTGATGCAATCCATGAACGTTTATGGAAGTGTGAGGCCTTGGGGAGATCTCAGCACTCACGATAGCTTCAATGTTGTCAAGTGCCTGCGTGGTTTCATTTAGCAGAGTGATTGTTGATCCTTAAAGGTAAAATACCATCGAGATATATTTTTTTTTTTTTTAATCACTTCTATAAGGGCTTTTAAAATACTTAAAGATGGACCTGTTCTCACTTTTCCTAGGTGGCCTATAAGGCTGCACAGATATCCCAATAATGTTCTCCAACTTAACCCACACATCAAAAAGCAGGAAACACTAGTTTTATCAAGGTCTTTATGAAATCTTTTTAATGCAAGGAAGTCAGAGGGAGCTGCTCTTGCTTTGTCCCGCGGCCCTTTGATGAGGTTTGATATACAGCGTGTCAGGCAATCTCGCCTGCGCGCACATCGACAGGCAGCTGTGGCCAGCGATGGGCCGCAGGGAGGTTCTGCTGCCTGAGGAGCAGTGCCAGAGTTACACGGGGAAACGGTAGGAAATGAGGGGAACGGTGCCAGTCTCCAAAGCGTCTGTATTCACCGGCAGAGATCAAAACTCCTGCTTCAGAATAAAGCGTTATGCAAAGGCAAGAGACGGCTTGTTCCCAACTGGCCAGGAAATTAAAACAGAGCTTTAGCTTTGCAGTAGATTATTTTTAATGTGAAATGAGTTAGCACTGGGTGAGCTAGCTTGAAAATGTGTGTACATTGCTTCAGTTACAAATTTAGCTGTGCAAAACTAACAGGACTTCAGTTGAAAAATGAAACTCGGGGCATGATGTAGGGAAGATCTGCTATTAGTCTAAATGATCATCTTCAGATGTAAGCAAGCCACCATTCTCCCATTACTCAAAGCAGACTCTGCCAGCAGCACTACAGGGCAGAGGAGACAGCAATCTTGCCGAGCTGCTCACACCACCATTGGGCATCACCCTTCAAAGCAGCTTCTGCCCTGAGGCAAATGCTGTTTCATAGAATCATAGAATGGTTTGGGTTGAAAGGGACCTTAAAGATCATCTAATTCCAACCTGCCTGCCGTGGGCAGGGACACCTCCCACTAGACCAGGTTGCTCAAAGCCCCATCCAACTTGGCTTTGAATACATCCAGTGATGGAACATGCACAGCTTCCCTGGGCAGCCTGTACCAGTGCCTCATCACCCTCACAGTGAAGAACTTCTTCCTAATTTCTAGTGTGTTTCTAGCCCCTTGTTTAGTGTAAAGCCTCAACCCTTGTTCTGTTGCAACAGGCCTTACTAAAAAGTCTGTCCCCATCTTTCTGATAGGCCCCCTGTAAGTACTGAAAGGCCACAGTAAGGTTTCCCCAGAGCCTTCTCTTCTCCAGACTGAACAACCCCAACTCTCTTAGCCTGTCCTCACAGCAGAGGGGTTCCAGCTCTTGCATCACCTTCGTGGCCTCCTCTGGCCCTGCTCCAACATTTTGTTGTCCTTCTTGTGTCCAGGGCTCCGGAGCTGGATGCAGCACTCCAGGTGGGGTCTCACCAAAGCGGAGCAGAGGGGGAGAATCCCTTCCCTCAACCTGCTGGCTTGCTGATTTAGATGAATCCCGGGATGTGGTTGGGGCTTTCTGAGCTGCACTCACACACTGTTGGCTCATGTTGATCTTTTCCTCAACCAGCACCCCTAAGCCTTTCTCCTCAGGGCTGCTCTCAATCCATCATCTGCCCAGCCTGTATTTGTGCTTGGGATTGCCTTGACCCAGGTGCAGGACCTTGCACTTGGCCTTGTTGAATTTCATTCAGTTGCTGAACTGCCTGTTTCCAGGGAGTGATGCAGCCATTTAAGCTCCAGGGCATCCAAAGCATTTTCTGCCCCTGACCAGCACCTGTGCCAGCACCATGCCTGGAGCAGGGCATGGAGCTCCTGTGTTGGATCCTGGAGCTCAGCAGCACTCGTAGTGCTGCCTGTCACTGCTTGGTCATTTTTCACGTGGAGGTGTGTCCAGTACCAGACTCTGGACATTCAGAATGAATAAGGAAGTGATAATAAGCAGTTGCTTAAAATCTTTGCCTAATGCCCAGATGTATTTCCTTTTTGCAGGAGAGTGATGGGTTAGGCTGTTGCCTGTGAGTGTTATTTCAGGAGAAGGAGCAGCATGCTATGGAAATGGTTCACATGTGTGGCCAGGCTTGGTGTTTTGTGCTTAATATAGACCGTTAGAGAGCTCTTACTTTAAAGAGGTGTCCAGGAATTGCTTTTGCCTTCACTTAATGTCATACAGAAGCCAGTTTGGGCCAGAATTATTTTTAGAGTGGAGAATTCATAAAAAATACAATCCATAATTATTAAATCTGGAACAGAGTAATTTCTAGTCCTCATGAAGTACCTACCAAATGGCTGCCATGTGGTCATAAGAGCAATCTCTGGGCTAGACCTTCTGTTGGTTTTGAACAGAGGTTGCAGTTAAACTTTGCCGCAGAAATTTTTTTAACTATTAAACTGTGGCTTCTTCTTTGATGAGAAATATCCCTGCTTGGGCCTTGACCACTATTTTCAGACACAGCTGTGGACATCTCTTGTTTTGGATACCCAGCTTGGAGGTCTGGGATGAATTCATGTTCTTAGTGTGGAACTAGGGGAGGGAGGGGAATGAAAGAAAAATACGGGCTTAGAGGATATCAGATCTGCTGGAAGTTTTTTCTGAAGTATTTAGTTGGTTGTGAGCTATCTTGAGCTCTTGTGAGTGCAGTCCAAGCCATTGGCCATGTACATGAGCCAAGTAGAGCCGCTCTGCTGGGGCATCATTAACTTGCCAAGCAGATGTAGTGTTACCTGTTGAAAGCCAATAGCCCTATCTCCTTCCCTTGGAAGACCTTTTTATGACTTTGCAGATTGCTTTTGTTTGTTTAAGTAAATTGTAAGTTCTGTGCTGCAGACCTGTCTTCTTTCCTGGGGCATGCCAGTGCTGCAGGGGGAGGCAGCTTTAACTCCTACCTGCTGCCAGATCCATGTCTGTGCAGTATGACTGTGCTGCTGCCATTCCCAAAGGGTGGCAGGAGCCACACAAATATATCTAAGGGTCTTCACTGTCCCTTCATGTGGGGGGGAGGGAAAAAGAAATAACAATAGCCATGGGTTAGTTTTAGTTGAGTCCAGGTTTCTTGCCCAGTGGGAATTGCAGCAAGTGTCATAGCTACAACAATAAAAGATTTAATAACTTCAAGGGCAAAAGGAAAACTTTCAGCTTTTCAGAGGACAGTTGTCTCAAGGTGAGAGAAGTAACCCAATGGAAGAAGGTGTTCTTATCTTCTTGGGATTATTTTTCAAAGGAAAGCAAGTAAAAAGTAAAACAAGCCTCTGGCAGTGCTGTCAGGGCCCTTCCTCCAGGAGAGGACATGCACACTCCTACTGCAGAACAGACTTTGCCAGGGATAGAGTCATAGACTAGTTGGGGTTGGAAGGAAACGTAAGGATCCACTACTTCCAAACCCCCCTGCTGTGGGCAGGGACACCTCCCACTAGACCAGGTTGCTCAAAGCTCCATCCAACCTGGTCTTGAACACATTCGGTGATGGAGCATCCACAGCTTCCCTGGGCAATCTGTTCCAGTGTCTCACCATGCTAACAGAGAAGAATTTCTTCCTAATATCTCCTCTAAATCTACTCTCAGTTTGGAATTGTTGCCCCTTGTCCTATCACTATGCTCCCTAATAGTCTCTCTGCATCTTTCCTGTACTTTTTTTAAGGCCACGGTAAGGTCTCCCTGGAGCCTTCTCCTCTCCAGACTGAACAACCCCAACTCTCTTGGCCTGTCCTCATAGAGGAGGTGATCTAGCACCCTGATCATTTCCTTGCAACCCCATGGTCTTGATGGAGGAGAATGTTCAAGGCTCATTGTCTTTCCTGATATTTCTGTTGGCAGAAGAGCCCTGACTTGCTCCTCTGTTACCTCATGAATGATCAGTGTAAAAAAAACCCCACAAAGTAGCATGTAGTTTTCAGAGTGTTGATCTAAATTCTCTTTTTCTGTACTGACCAAAGGCTGCTGGGGCTGGGATGGATACGGGCAGAGCTTTTTATCAGGCAAAAAGAAAATATCTCCTAGAAAACAGGAAGAAATGCTGTCAAGCCAAGGAGAGGGCATTTCTCGTGCACTCCCTCTTCTCTCACTCTCCTTTCCCCTGCCCTGGCTGCTGGAGAGCTTTTGTGCATCTAAAAAAGAAATGGTGTAAATTATGTCCTTCATTATCAAAGGAGTTACTGTCCATCAGTCACCATCGGTACATTTGTCCATGCCAATGCAAAGGTGAACTGGATCCCCTGTTAGTTTTGTAACCTCCTGTCTGCAGACTGAAATGACAGCTCTTTTCTGGGTGATAGGAGAGCTTGCATTCGAAAACAAGCAACGTGTCCACCTAGTTTGGACATTAGTTTTCTATGTAGCAAGTCTCACGTCTGCAGAAGCTTTTTACTCTTGAGTGCTGAGGATCAATTTTATTTCTTTGTTTAAAACAACTGTGCTGATCAGAATGCAATCTCAGTGGTCTGTGCTACTGCTGAGGTAGCTGGAGCATGTCCAGAGAAGGGCAACAAAGCTGGTGAAGGATCTAGAGCACAAGTCTGGTGAAAAGCAGCTGAGGGACCTGGGGTTGTTCAGCCTGGAGGTAAGGACACTCAGGGGAGACCTTCTCACTCTCGACAACTCCCTGAAAAGAAGTTGGAGTAAGGTGGGGTCAGTCTCTTCTCCCAAGGACAAGAGAAAAAGGTCTCAAGTTGCACCAGGGGAGGTTTAAGTTGGGCAGCAGGAACAACTTCTTCCCTGAAAGGGTTCACAAAATCAGAATAATTGTGGTTGGAAAGGACCTCCTAGATCCCTGAGTCCAACCATACCTACAAGAACAAAGAACACCTAAATACCTGACCACTAAAAGGAAACAAAAAAAAACCCCAAAAAACAAACAAACAAAAAAATCAAAACAAAACAAAACTCCAAAAAAAAGAAAAAAACAAACCCCAAAAACCAACACAAAAGCCCCCTCCATGCCTGCCCCTAGAGCATGTTGTGAAGCACCATGTTTCTTAATTAATTTGTTTCTTAAATACCTCCAGGGATGGTGACTCAAGCACATCCCAGGGCAAGCTGTTCCAGTGCCTCACCATTCTCTCTGTGAAGAATTTCTTCCTAATATCTAATCTAAACCTCCCTTGCTGCAACTTCAGGCCATTTCCCCTGGTTCTGTAATTAGTAACTAAGGAGAAGAGGCCAACACTCACCTCTCTACAACCTCCTTTCAGGTAGTTGTAGAGGGCAATGAGGTCCCCCCTCAGCCTCCTCCAAACTAAACATGCCCAGCTCCCTCAGCCTCTCCTCATACGACTTGTTCTCTAAGCCCCTCACAAGCTTGGTAGCTCTCCTCTGGACCCACTCCAGCACCTCAATGTCTTTCCTGTAACGAGGGGCCCAGAACTGAACACAGTACTCAAGATGAGGCCTCACAAGGGCAGAGTACAAGGCCACAATAGCTTCCCTTCTCCTGCTGGCCATGCTGTTCTTTACACAAGCCAGGATCGTGTTGCCCTTCTGGCCCAGCTGGGCACCCTGCTGGCTCATGTTCAGCCGGCTGTCTGCCAGCACCCCCGGGTCCTTTTCTGATGGGCAGCTCTCCAGCCACTCATCCCCAAGCCTCTAGCGCTGCTGGGGGTTGTGACCTAAATGCAGGACCTGGCACTTGGCCTTGTTCATCCTCGTAGTACGGGCCTTGGCCCATCCATCCAACCTGTACAAGTCCCTCTGAAGAGCCTTCCTACCCTCAAGCAGAACAATTCTCCCGAGGTTGTCAAGGCCTGTCCCAGGCTGCCCAGGGCAGTGATGGAGTACCCAACCCTGGAGGGCTTTCAGAGCTGTGCAGATGTGGTTCTGAGGGACATGGTTCAGTGGTGACCTGGCAGTGCTGGGTTAACAGTTGGACTCAATGATCTGAAAGGTCTCTTCCAACCAGAAGTGTTCTATGATAGCCAGCAGCATTGGTCAGCACAGGTTTGTGCTCCCTGACTAGTACAGCCAGGATGGCTGAGACGTCTCAGAGAGACATATCTCCAGTGGCAAAGCCACCTCCTTTACAGGACAGCTTATTTCACACCTGTGGGCTAGAATACTCTATCCTGGCAGCAGTGTGTGTTTGCCATTGGGAACTGCATCCAAAACAGCATTTGGCCATTACAGTCCTGCAAGTCAGATCCGTCAGCATCGCACTGCCCATATGGATTTCATATACAGGCTTTCACAGGTAGATCCACACCGCAGCACTTTGCTCCAGTGTAACTGGAGATGGACCTAGAGGAATAATGGGAGAACTTAGAGAAGCTTCTTTAGAGTGTCAGTTCATAGAGTCATCAGCACTGGAGAGATGGCAACCTGTTGGAGCAGGGCCAGAGGAGGCCACAGGAATGATGCAAGGGCTGGAACCCCTCTGCTGTGAGGCCAAGCAGAGAGAGTTCAGGTTGTTCAGCCTGGAGAAGAGCAGGCTCCAGGGAGACCCTGTGCCCTTTTAGTACTTCAGGGGGCTTAACAGAAAGATAGGGACAGACTTTTATCAGGGCCTGTTGTGACAGGAAAAGGGGTGATGGGTTTAAACTAAAATAGAGGAGATTTAGACTAGAGAGAAAGATGAAAGTTTTGATGCTGAGGGTAGTGAGACACTGGTCCAGGTTTCTTAGAGAGGTGGTCAATGCCCCATCCCTGGCAACATTCCAGGTGAGGCTGGCCAGGGCTCTGAGCAACCTGCTCTAGTTGCAGATGTCCCTGTTCCCTTGAGAGGCGTTGCACTAGATGAGCTTTAAAGGTCCCTTCCAACCCAAACCATCCTGTGAGTCTGATTTTATGTTTGTTTTTTTTTTTAAAAAACAATTGTTGACAAAAACAATATTGCTTCTGTGAGGGTGGGGTGTTTGTTAGAACAAAACAGAAATTATCTATGAGCCATGTACATTTACGGCATAAAAGCAGCCAGCCCAAAAAAATCCGTGCTTGTTACGTGCATTTACATGGAGCATTTTGGGGAGGCTTTGGTGACCCCTTTCAGTTTAAAGTCTCAATACTAGCAGCATGTTCTTGCTGTCACCTTCTTGTATAAAGAGCAAAGGAAAGAAGTCATCATCAAAAAGCCTAAACTTTAATACCCAATTATAAGATTTGCTAGTAAGTTCAAGGCAATATTTTTTAAAGACGAACACACGGATCTAATCCTGCTCAGCCTGGCAAGACTGGCTCAGCTGCTGGCAAGAGGCATCAGTGGGGACTGAAGTTATCATCATGCTGAGTGTGGCTTTAAAGCAATATTTTGCTGTTTCTCCATACCAAAATTAGGCTATTTACTCTTAGTGTACAGACTTTTTCACTTCAGAGTTAATCATTACACTGCATTAGGTATTTAGAAGAATTTAAAAGGCACCTCTTTTATTTCTGTGGAGGAAAACCAGAAGCACAGCTGGTTTAAGTCCCTTTTATTTGGTCATTGTTTTAATAGCAAAAACTTTGCAGGAAGGTAGATATGAGGAGTAGTTTATAAAGATCCATTGCAAAAGCAGCCTGATTTTTCTGGTTTCTGTAATAGTGTCTCTTCATACCACCAATGTCAGCAGCTATGGCAGTTCCTTTAGTAACATCCCCTGTGCTTGGTGGCTGCAGAGCCCCGTGGAGCCACAGCATTCTCATGTGAAGGAGGCAGCTCAGAGTATCACAAAAGCACTTAGACAGTCTAAATATTTTGGATATTTAACTAAAGGCAGATCATAGGAACCAGGGAAGTGGATTGGAGGCTTGATATGGCAGAACATCTTGCTCAGTTGCACTTAATGCCTGGTCTCTAACTTGAGATGTTTCTTTGGTGTTCCTCTTTCTTTCCAGCTTGACCCTCTTCCAGAAAAGGTTTTCCAGCAGAGAGCAAATGCTAATGCAGTGCATTCCATGGAGAAAGTTATCGAGATACACAGTGAGTACAGCCCTCTTCACCCAGCTGCTTCCCTGTTGGGTTGCCCTGTGGGACACCTGTTTGACTTCTCCATCATCCTGGCAACTCCATGTCCCCTCAACCTAGTTTACGGGTGGTCACTGCGCAATGAACTGTATTTGTGCAGCCACAAACTGATCTTACTGGTACAGTAGTGGATGAAGCGATGCATGGGGAGTGGCTTTGTCCTGGAAATGCTTGAGCACTTGAGGAAGAATTAGTATTAAAAGCTCTAAAATCTCTGTAAAGGACAGGCTGTCCTGCAATTACATAGAGTTTGAAGAGATAAGAGTGTGCTCTTAATCTCTTCAAAAGCAAGTCAAATATCTCTCATTTACATAAATCATGTTTGGGTCTTGTGGCATACATTAATTAAGGATGAATAGGCATGAATAAAGTTGCTAATATTTTAGTTTTCTTTAGCTGAGGAGGTTGAAATCATTGTAGTCAAAGCTTTCCTGGGAACATCTTTGGGGGATGGAGTGAAAGAACATGATTAACATGGGAATCCCACTGACATCATCCCACTTCCAATATTTGGGGTCTAAAACTGGAAGGGGCTAGTCTCCCTTTTATAGGGTAAAAATGGAGTTTAAAAGACACCCAAGCATTTTATTTTATTTTATTTTATTTTATTTTATTTTATTTTATTTTATTTT
>JANVCC010000022.1:8144163-8191795 GCA_025345505.1 Todiramphus chloris collaris
TTATTTTATTTTATTTTATTTTATTTTATTTTATTTTATTTTATTTTTTCCCCCTAAAAAATGCCTGGAGGCTATAGAAATTTGAATTTCATTTCCAGAAGCTGCTCTGCAGAGTGAGTGCTCAACACCAGTGGGACACCTCAGCATCACCTTGAACCACGCAGTGATTTTTAAACTTTTTTTCCTTGAAATGAGCACAGCAAGTTAAAAGGGGCTTTGAGTAAGACCCTCAGATCTGCTGCCCAGCACAGGAGAAGCAGAGATGTTTATAAACAATTCCCTCCTCCCTATCTGCTGGCCTCAGTGTACGGAATTCTTGCTTTCAAGCTTTGCTGTGACTTTTTGAATACCAGCAAATTTGATGTGTCCTACCTCGAGGTCAAGAGAACATCCTTTATTCTTTCCATCTGAAGCCTTCCCTGTGCAACTTTCACTGAAAACAGGTGGCAAAATGCCAACATAAAAACCAAATATGACTTGGACTTCTTTAGTCTTGGGTGATTTGACCACAAAAAGAATGTGGCCGTTAGCAGCAGAATGCAGATGTCTAGTTCAAATCTGGGCTACATCTTCCCCTCTTGCGCATTTCTCCTAATGGTTTTGAAGTGAAAAGGGAAATGTCATTGTTCTTTGGAGTACCTAAGTACCCTTTTTTGTCAAGGCAGAGGGATGTGTTTTCAATCTCTCCAAAGAAGATAACTCCACAACCTTTCTGGGCAGCCTTTTCCAGGGCTCCATCACCCTCAGAGTAAAGAAGTTTTTCCTCATGGTCAAGGTTCATTGTTCAGTGTTCCTTCTGTAGTGACCAGCAGGTCAAGGAATGGGATTCTGCTCTGCTCTGGTGAGAACCCCCTGCAGTGCTGGGTCCAGCTCTGGAGTCCTCAGCACAGGAGAGACAGGAACCTGATGGAGTGGGGCCAGAGGAGGCCACAGCAATGATCCAAGGGCTGGAACCCCTCTGCTGTGAGGCCAGGCTGAGAGAGTTGGGGTTGTTCAGCCTGGAGAAGAGAAGGCTCTGGGGAAACCTTCTTGTGGCCTTTCAGTACTTACAGGGAGCCTGTCAGAAAGATGTGGACAGACTTTTTAGCAGGGCCTGTTGTGACAGGATAAGGGGTGATGGGTTTAAACTAAGAGAGGGGGGATTCAGACTAGGGAGAAGGAAGACATTTTTGACACTGAGGGTGGTGAGACACTGGCCCAGATTGCCCCAGAGAGGTGGCTGATGCCCCATCCCTGGAACCATTCCAGGTGAGGTTGGATGGGTCTCTGAGCAACCTGCTCTAGTTGCAGATGTCCCTGCTCACTGCTGGGGGTGTTTAAACTAGATAACCTTTAAAGGTCCCTTCCCACCCAAACCAGTCTATGATTCTGTGTTCAGTGTTCAAGGATCACGGTTGCATTTTGCATAGGTGTGATGAGTCTTCCCTAGGCAGTTCTCAAACATCTGTTGGGCCTGGGAAGGTGGGAGTGCGGTGCCAGACCTATAGCGGTGCCCTGACCAACTCTCTTCTCACCTCTACCCCAGGCAAGTATTGGCATTCACTCCAGCGTTACGCCTCCACAGTGGGGTACTCCCTGGTTGAGGCTCAGAAGTGCGAGAATGAGGAGGCAGAGACAGTAACAGCCATGGCTTCTCTGTCAGTGGGCGTGAAGCCAGCTGAGAAGAGGTGAGTTGCTTTCCTTCACTTTTATCATTGCATCTTGGAGCCTACCCAGGCAGGAGGAGCTGTGGTGGGCAGCCTTCTGGGTTAATCATTTCTTTTCAACCATTGCATGCACATTCCCCCCACCTCTTGTGCTCCATGGGTTCTTTTAAAAACTCCTGGGCTGCAGGAGAACATCAGTGCCATGAACTCTCTGTGTGACCTTAGTACAGTGCACGCTGTGCCTAACTCCTCTGCACCAACCAGAGCTAAACATGGGTTTGAAACATGAAAGGAAATTGATTTTGCTGCAAAATATATTAACATTGCACAAGTGAAAACAGATTGGCTAAAAACCTTTCTTGGTCACAGGTTTTAATTCCAGGTGAGCTAGCTGAGCACAGCTCCCTGTGTGGGAAGGTGATGGGAATGTAAGGGATGAGACTTGACACCACAAATTGTCCAATTCTGTCGTGCTCAACCCTCTTTTCTCTCTTCCCTCCCTTCCCATCCTGCCTGTCTGTGAAATCTCTCAGACCCGATGATGAGCCCATGGAAGAGGAACCTCCCCTGTAGCATTCACCTTTGAGCTGGAGTTCTCCTGTTTGTTCGTCTTCGTCTTGAAGCTCTGCCAAGAAGCTTTCTCTTGTTACTCCTGTGTCCTGTCATGGTTTTTTCCAGAATACAGAAGGACAACCAGGTGTAAAACAAAGCAATGGAAAAAAAAATCTCTCCGTATCTATATGCGACTACAGTATATATTTGCTGAAATAGAAAAATGTCGATGAAGAGGAGTAAAGGACTGACAAGCTGGGCACTCTTCCTCTGGTCCTCACTGAGAGCAGAAAGGGGAACGACGCCCGTGGAGTCTTTGGCAGAGTTGCCAAAAACAAAAATTAAAAAAAAAAAATAATAATAAAAAAATAATATTCAACAACACGTACAAAAATGAAACAAAACAAACCTTAACGTAAAACTGGTGCTTATGATTTGATTCTCCACAATTCAGCAATCTCCGCTTGAACCACTCGACCCATCTTGTAGTTTCATTTCTTGGATTTTTTAAGTGGCTCTTGCCTGCCTGTGAGTCAAAGACATTCTTGTCGAAACCAGAACAATGGGAGATGGTGTATTTTTAACAGGGAGGGACAGGGAATGAGGGACTCGTCTTAGATCTAAAGGAAAGGGAAAGAGAAGTGGGGAAATGGTAGCCCAGATGGAGTCGGCTTTATTGTCTCCAAAGCCATCTGAAGATGAGTTTGTGCCTTTTTTTTTAATTGATGGATTTGGTGCAGCTGGATTTTCTGAAGTTTGAGGAACAATGCCTTAAGTAAAAAAAAAAAAAAAAATAAAAAAAAAAAAAAGGAACAAAAAAACAAACAGGAGGGAAAAACAAAAAAAAAGAACACAGCAGTTCATGAGTATTTTTCCTCTGGTTGGAAAAGCCAAGAACTGCCATCAGGAAGGAAGACTTTTTTGGCTTGTGCTGGCATGATGGTGGGAAGCAGGCATCAGCTGAACAGAGCGTCTCCAAAAACTGTCTACAAGTTTGGATTTGTTTTGTTTTCTTTCATTGCTGTTTAAAAAAAAAAAAAGAAAAAAAAAAGGAAAAAAACAAGTTAAAAACAAAAAAAGGAAAAAAAAAAAAGAATAAATTAAGGTAGTTGCCAAGAACGTGGCAAATACTGTTGGGTCTTTGAAATTCAACCATTTTTAAAAACAAATTTTTCCAATGTTTTCTCTCTTCTACATTATCTAGTAATTGAAGTTATCAATTTGGTTGTTGAAGCATGCATTAGACACAAACACAGGTTTAAGACTGGAATGCTTTTTATTAAAAGCAACTAGCATGAGATATCGCTTAAATTGTTAGGTTTAAATATATATATGTGTATAATGTATATTCCAAATGTATTCCAAGCTTAGAAACCAGATTCCTATGAATTCTTCATAAAAATATTTATGATGCATTTATAGAAAAATATATGTAATAAATGCACACTCTACCAGTAGCCATTGGAAGTTCCCTAGGGACAGATTTCTGAATTGGAATGTAAAAGGTGCTTTTAGAAAAGGATCCAGGTTGAAACTCAAGGACTTTCAGGCGATAGGTTGGAAAGTTTTTCAGAAAGCCAACACATTAGCCACTGGGCAACTACCCTAAACATTTGTATTTTAATTTAAGGTTTTTAGTTGTGATCCTTTTTCTAACAAAACAAAAAAACAAAACAGAAAAAAAAAAAAGATTTTTTTATAGCAAAGACTATGAATTTGCTGTTAATTTTTATATTGATATTTCACAAAACCCTAAAGAAGCCTTGTTTGTGTGACTCCAACATTTATTTTCTATTTGGCAGGTTTCATTTCCAAATGGCAATAGCGTCTAAACCTTTTTTCTTCCCACTTTCCTTGCTTGTACATTATTTTCTTTTTGTTTTCTTTTTCTTTTGGTTTTTTTTTCCAATTTTTTTTTTTTCCTTTTGTACTTTTGTACAGTGAGCATCTTTCTGCAGGCATAAGGAACTGTGGCAGATTGTCAAGAGTTTATTTTTCAGAAAGGGTGCATTTTATCGAGGAGGAGGGAACGCGATATGGGCTCTTTTGTATAAAGATACCGCCAACTGTATATTTCCTCAGTTCCCTTATAGTAGCTATGTAAAGAAAAATAAGGAATTTTCTTACCTTTGACATAGTAGTATTCCAATGGGCTATGTCTTTGTCCTCGGCGCGGATCATAGTGAGGCTGATGGGTGGCTCCCATAGCTGCCGACCACAGGAAATGCTTGTCAGATGCTGGTGGGACAGCCAGCACTTTTTCTTCGACGGACAGACAGACACGCACGCCTCCCCACCTCCTCTCTCTCTCTCTTTCTCTCCGCTTCCTCTTCACGTTGCTGGTAGGGTCAGAGAACTTTTTCCCGAAGATATTTCCCCCCCCCCTTGCCAAGGAGGTTGTTGCCTCCTGCACACATTGGGGTGGAGGAGCGGCAAAGCCCTGCCACAAAGAGTTTGAGCAGTTTGGAGTAGACCCAGTTGACAGGCGTGCCTTCTTACAACAGTGTAGGATAGCACACACCCCTTGTCCAAGGGCAGCTTTGGGTGGTTTTTTTTCGTCGTCATTTTCATTATTTTATTCTGTTACAATGACAACTGACGGGGTCGCTTCTAGTAACTTCTTTTTTTTTTTCCCAAGTTCTCGAAGCGGCCACTTTCATTCCATTCAGGACTCACTCGCGGGAGGAATTTGAAGTGTAATCACATGTGTGAGCAAATGCAAGAGGCTTTTGTCTTGTTCCTCAGTTTATAATGCATTTTAAAAACCAGACACTACTGTATTTGAGTTTTGCAAACCCAAGTACACGTTACAGTTGCAAATAGCTTCAGTAACGCAGGACCATCATCAGCATATTCTAAAAATAACCTTCCCGCATTGAAACACGATGTACCTGGAGATGTTGTGATTTGTGGGGTTTGGTTTTTTTTTTTTTCAACCGACCACTTTGCTGCTGTGATCTAAAATTAATCTGGCTGCCGAATCTGGTGATTGACTTTATATTCTCCTTTTGCTGTGTACCCGCTGTGGGCACTAACCATGTTTTACAGGATCGTTTCTGTTGTCAGCTTTTCCCTGGAGGGTTGGGTTTTTTTTATTTCTCCTCTCAGTCGTGGCAAAGCTTTTTCTTTTCATGTTCCTGCAAGCCACCGTCTGGCCATGCTGAGCCAGTTTCTTTCTAAAAATCAAAGGACCTTGTCAGGATGCCACCTTCGTTTCTTGCCATCATTTCGCTCAGATTTTTGTCAGGGACAGAAAGATTTTCTCCTGAGACATCAGAGCTCATCTCCTCCAAACTCCGAGTAACACGGATCCATTCCGCTGTGGCACCTGCTCCCCAGGGATGGGGGACAGGGCCAGCACGGAGAAGGGGGTTAAGAGCCCTTGTTTTGAGGCTTGACAGGGTTTTTTTTCACCTTTTGAGCCGTTAGCTTTTTCATTTCAGATGACTTTGCTGTAGTGCAGCTGTGCTGGCAGGGTGGGAGCCCGAGATGCTCCAGCATCCCAGCACAGTGCTGCCCAGGGCATCCTTCAGACCTGCTTGGAAAGAAAGGAGCATCTTTAAATCCTCTTTACAGAGAAGCAAGGCCCAGTTTGCAGTACACAAGTAACCATTGGGGGGTTTTTTGTTGTTTTGTTGTGTTTTGGGTTTTTTTTTACTTTCTATACAAAACATTCCTTTTTTTATTAGTCGCAGTCATGTATTCATTCCATTCTTCCTTTTGTAAACTTTTTTGGGCCCACGTCTTTTACGGGCATTGATATATATAAATATATATAAAAATATATATATGAATATATTTTTTTAAGTTTCCTACACCTTGAGGTTGCATGGTCTGTAAGGTTGGCATGTCTTTATATTGTATACAGATTTTGCACGCCAAACTTGGCAGCTTTGAAACTGAAAAAAAAAAAAGAGAAAAAAATTTTTGTTTTGGGTTTTTTTGGGTTGTTTTTGTTTTGTTTTGTTTTTTCCTCTCGTGGCATTTGCGGAGACTAAAGGTTGGGACGTTGTTGTCACACACACGCACGCACCCACGTAGCTACACATGAAAGAAGGAGAGTGGGAACTTTTTTGCGTCTTACAGAACTTGATAAGAAATTGTGCTTTTTATTGTTAAGAAAAAGAGTAAATAAAAAGGACTACTTAAACATTTCTCATTTTAAGAAGAAGAAAAAAAAAAAAAGACGTTTATCTAGCACTTGTGACTTACCAATAATAGAGTTTATTGTATTTATGTGGAAACAGTGTTTTTAGGGAAACTACGCAGAACACAAAGTAAAATGCCTGTGTCATTATTAATTTTCTTTTCCTTTTAATTTGGGTTGGTATTTTGGTTCGATTTCTCAGCTGGGTGGGGAGGTTGGATGCAACCCTTTGTCAACGGACGTGGTCATTAATTCTAAGGAGGTGAATGGCGAGGACTTACTTTAAAGAGTTAACTCTTCAGCACAGCTGCCGTTAACTTTTTTAAAACTTACTTTTACATGATGTATTATTGCTCGGTTTCACTTTAAACAGTCGTGTACTGTGCAACACTGTGGTTTAAAACGAGACTTTACAGCGAAAGGAAAAACATGTTTCTTCATTGTCCTGAAGTTGGGCTCGTTCTCAGCTCATCTTCACTTTGTCTTTGATATTGATGAAAAAGTATCCTATTGAAAGAAAATAAATTAACACTTTTCTGTGCTCCATAGTGGAGGCGCTATTTTCCAATTTATGAGGATGACAAACTTATATATATAATATATATATAAAAGTGGGGTGGGGGGAGGGAGGGGGGGAGGAGGGGTTGAAACATTATTCACCCAAGAGCTTATTACAGATATGTAGTATCAAAAAAGTTGTAACTATATTATATTCTACTTTATACCTATACATGCTCAGTATGACGTCACCATTGGTAGCAGCTACCGGTTTACGCTGTAATTTAGACACAGTTTCACTCTTATTGTATGGACCCTACTTTAAGTGATGGTAGCATTCTTTGTGCTAAATTTTCTGATGGTCCTTTCTTTTACTTGGTGGAGTTGGAATATTTTTCTCATTCTTGTTTTTGTTTGGGGTTTTTTCTTTTGGTTTTTATTTTTTTCCTCTTTTATCTTTTTTTTTTTTTTTTTTACTGGCCAATGGTGTCTTTCTCTGACAGTACCAACTTCAATTTCAACTTTATTAGGAGTCCAGTATTTTGTACCACATTATGACAACTTGTTATTCTTGTGGTGTAAATAAAAAGAAAAAGTTAATTATAGTACCACCTTGGTTTCTGTTTCTGATCTTCTTTTTCACCCTCTGCCTTCAGTGTGATGTGTTAGTTCACCCAGTTTAAACAAAATGATTTCGTGGTGTCGTGGAAGGAGGTCTCAGTGCCAAAAAGGCTTTTTGGTCTGGAGATACCCATTGAGCATAGCAGGATGTCCATGGCAGAAAAATTGCAGAACCTTCTGACCAGTTTCCTTCATGCTCCAAGATGCTTGCTGACAAGTGCCTGCATGTTGGGATTGTAGAATAATAAAAAGATTCTACTGAAATGGAATTTCCAGCAACAGGTCTGTGAGGGCAGCTGAATTTCCCTCTAAAGCCACCAGCAAGTGAAAACCAGGAAAAACAATGGAGGGAAAACTGATGTTTTGTGTCTGGCTCTGTTCTGTCTCATGGAGTTGTCAGTGCTTTGCTTCCTCTTAGCTGGATTGCTCTGAAGACAGCGGGGTATGGACCTGCCTGCTCTCAAGCTGATTCTGTAGGAAGTGAGATGTGAGCCCAGAGATCCTGGTTGCCATTTCACATGGTGCCTGTACCCACAGGACTGTGGCATGTACCCCCTCCAGCAGACATCCTTCACCTCCAGGGTAAGTTCTATTACGTGATTGTATGGTTCAGCTCTGCCCAGTTGTGCTGGCAGTGTGACAGCCTCTCCCACAAATCCACGTATCGTGTCTGTGCCCCATCTGATCAGATCTTCCACACTTGCCCATACTGACCATGGCTCAGGAGAGGTACCAAGTGGTGTCCTCAAGTTGGAAGGATAAAGCAGATCTACCCTTTTTCTTTCATGGTCTCATTCATACATGAATTCATCCTATGAATCATCCTGCTTGTTCTTAAGAGTCCGCTGAACCACAAGGAAAAACTTCTTTCCTTTGAAGATGAAAATCTGTCCAGAGAGCTTGTGGAGTCTCTTTCTGTGGAGATATTCCAGACCCACCTGGACATGATCCTGGGCAACCTTCTCTGGGTTACGCTGCTTTAGCAGGGAGGTTGGACAAGATGATCTCCAGAGGTGCCTTCCAACCCCCATGATGCTGGGACGCTGTGATCCCTATCTATGTCAACTGAAAGTGTCCTCTGGTTACAAGGCAACCAGCTACGCTGTAGTTCTGATGTCCTTTCACAGTCTCCTTCCTGGCTGGTCTCCATCTGTAGCCAGGGAAGATACGAGCTTGCAGAACTCATATTTGTAGGCAGGGTGACGGCCCTGGGATGGGGATTGCTTTGGGACTGCAAGTGACATGGGGGTGGCAGCTGTTTTATAACATGTGCCAGCACAACTGGAGGGCAGCTGCAGCTTCTTCAAGAGGAGGCATGGAAGCTCCTCTGGGCGGAGTTTGGGAAGGTTGAGATTGGGAGCAGCCATGCAGAGAAGGACTTGTGGGTGCTGATGGGTGAAAAGCATGGGCATTGCCCCCAGCACCATGCACTCATAGCCCAGAAGTCATTTGCATCCTGGGCTGCCTCCCCAGCAGCATGGACAGCAGGTCAAGGGAGGGGATTCTGCCCCTCTGCTCTGCTCTGCTCTGGTGAGACCCCCCTGCAGTGCTGGGTCCAGCTCTGGAGCCCTCAGCACAGGAGAGACAGGGACCTGTTGGAGTGGGGCCAGAGGAGGACACAGCAATGATCTAAGGGCTGGAACCCCTCTGCTGTGAGGCCAGGCTGAGACAGTTGGGGTTGATCAGACTGGAGAAAAGAAGGCTCCTGAGAGACCTTCTTGTGGCCTTTCAATACTTAACAGGGAGCCTGTCAGAAAGATGAGGACAACTTTTTAGTGGGGCCTGTTGTGTCAGGACAAGGGGCGATGATTTTAAACTAAAAGAGGGATATTTAGACTCAGTAGAAGGAAGACGTTTTTGACACTGAGGGTGGTGAGACACTGGCCCAGGTTTCCCTGAGAGATGGGAGATGCCCCATCCCTGGCAACATTCCAGGCAAGGTTGGACAGGGCTCTGAGCAACCTGCTGTAGTTGCAAATGTCCCTGCTCGGTGGCAGGGTGGTTGAACTATTTGGCTTGTAAAGGTCCCTCTCATCCGAAACCAGACTATGATTCTGTGGCAAGGGTCTTCCAGGAGCTGGGGGATTTCATCTGCTGGTGTGAAATCCCACCACTGGGCAATCCAGCCCGGCTCTTACAGCCTTGGGTCACAGGGCTTCTTTTGGGGGGAAGCAGGGGTTGTTTCAAACATGATTTCTGTCTCGGTTCAGTGCATTTGTCAGAGGCTGCTAATCCTTTCAGAAGTCTCAGGTCTCGCTCTGCAAAGCCAAATGTGCACTTTGGGCTCTGATAAATATTCGTTGCTGAGTGGTGATTTGGAGACCCTACAAATTAGGATGATGAAGGGAGGCTGTTTAAAAGGTCTGGGTTGGGTGTTTTGGAGGGCAGCCTGTGACAGGGCTTCCTTTGGTGTCCCCAGGATCCTCAGCATCTGATTATTCGTGGTTGCAGCAATGTTTTTTCCTTCTCCAAATCCACTCATTTAAAAACTGTTGGTCCAATCCCAGGCTTCCAGCCTGCTGGGGAGCAGGACCTGGGCTGTGAGCATTGACATGTTGGCCCTGCAAATGCATCTTGTGATCCAGAGCTGCTTTAATATAGTCTGAAACGCTCTGGGCTTACTGCTCACCGTGAGCACGTGGATGTAACCCTGACGTGATGCAGTGGGGAGGGTTGAACTCAACAGTGCAGAAGCCACGCTGAGGTCTCAGCGTGAAATACATTATTTCAATAGCAGCTGCTTTAGCTATGGAAATTTTTATAGCCAGAAATCTGTTAATCCTAAAGAAAATAATGTTGCACTGCAGTGAATGTGCCCTGAGCCCTTTGAGGTCGTTCACTCCTAGCTTCTCTCCAATGGGTGCCCATTGCTGTGTGCAAGGCATGGGTGGGTGGATGCACAGCTGGGCACTGGGGGTGGGTGCTTCTCCACACCCTTCCATACCCTCTTCCAGGGTCAGGTGGAGTTATTTTTCATTTCATTTTTTTTAAAGGAGGAAAAGAACGTTTCTCACTCTGGGCAGCAAGTCAAGGCTTCATGCATTAAACAAATGTCTCTGTAGTAATGGGAGCGCTACAGGGGGAAGAACAGGTATTAAATGTACAGCCTGAGCACAGAGGGGGCAAGAGTTCAGCCTGTGCCAGCAAAACGTCCTGCTTTTATGACAGGATTTGGATCTGTGATGAGTGGAAATTTTCTCCAAAGGCTAGTGCATGGTTGACCTCTTATGGGCTGCTCTGAAGCTCACCAAGGGTGTTGGGAACTCATCTGTTACCCTGGCCTGGATTTTACAGGTAAAAACATCAGTGTAGTCTGCAAAGTAACCCTGGAGCATCACTTGCTTTTCTCCAGAGAAGGCCGGCATTGGGTTTGCTGCTCGTGGGCTGGCAGGTAGCTTTAAGCACAAGGCTGCAGCTGCCCTCCCTGGGCTCCCCAGATCTGGGCAGAGGTCCTGGTGGGTAGGCCCTGGGGGCTGCACAACAGGGCTGGCTCCAAAAGCTGTTTTCTCTCTCTTATGGCCCTTTTCCAAGAATCCCAGTTGCTCTTTTCCAGGTGAAGTTCAACTTAGGGCTTTCTGCTTCAAAAGCAAATGTTGTTCAGCAAGGAAGAATTATTAGTGAAGCTCAGTAAGTGGGAATGGAAACGCATTTGCCTTTAAGGCAATGGCTTTAGGGAAAACAGTGATAATGGTGCTGGAAAAAATAGCATGTGTGCTAAAAACACGATGCTCAGGGATATTGTTGTCCTTGCAGCAAGGGGACAGGACCAGATGCTCCAGGATGTTGTGAGGGGACTGAGAGCTAAGCTCTAGTTCCTGCCAGTGAGAGGCTTGGAGATGTTTTACACTGTTTCCCCTGGAGCAATATGTTGTGAGATGTGGTGAAAGGTTCAATAACATGGTCATGTCCAGGAATTTAAGAGCTTTCTGCCTGAGTATGGGAGAATAGGCAGCAGAAATCAGCTCCCATGGGTGCAACTGCTGTGATTTCCTCAACATTAAAGAAAAGCAACAGATTCACATCGTATGTTGTTACAATCACAGAATCACAGAGTGTTAGGGGTTGAAAGGGACCTTGGAGGTCTTCGAGTTCAACTCCCCTGCCAGGGCAGGATCATATAATCTACCCTACAACCTAATCTACCCTAACACAGGTCACTCAGGAATGCATACAGGCGAGTTTTGAAAATCTCCAGAGAAGGAGACTCCACAACCTCCCTGGGCAGCCTGTTCCAATGCTCTGTGACCCTTACTGTAAAGAAGTTCCTCCTCATGTTAAGGTGGAACCTCTTGTGCTCCAGCTTATATCCATTCCCCCTAGTCCTATCACAAGGCACGAGTGAGAAGAGGCTGTCCCTTTCCTCTTGACACTTAGCCCTCTCATATTTATAAACATTTATCAAATCCCCTGTCAGTCTTCTCTTTTCCAGACTAAAGAGCCCCAGGTGTCTCAGCCTCTCCTCATAAGGCATGTGCTCCAGTCCCTTAATCATCCTTGTAGCCCACTGTTGGACTCTCTCAAGCAGATCCCTGTCTCTCTTGAACTGGGGAGCCCAGAACTGGACACAATACTCCAGGTGAGGTCTCACCAGTGCAGAGTAGAGGGGGAGGAGAACCTTCCTCGATCTGCTGGCCACGCTCCTCTTGATACACCCCAGGATACCATTGGCCTTCTTGGCCACAAGGGCACATTGCTGCTCCATGGAGAACTTGTTGTCCACCAGGACTCCCAAGGCTTTCTCCACTAGACTGCTCTCCAGCAGATCACCTCCCAGTCTGTACTGGTGTAATTTATTATTCTTACCTAGATGCAGGACTCTACATTTATCCTTGTTAAACCCCATTTGGTTCTGCCCTGCCCAGTTCTCCAACCTGACCAAGTCTCGCTGGATGGCTGCACAGCTTTCAGGTGTATCTGCCAATCCTCCCAGTTTTGTGTCATCAGCAAACTTGCTGAGCAGACACTTTGTCCTGTCATCAATGTCATTGATAAAGATGTTGAACAGGGCCGGACCCAGCACTGATCCCTGAGGGACTCCACTGGTTACAGCTCTCCAGCTGGACTTGGCACCGTTGACCACCACTCTCTGGACTCTATTGTCCAACCAGTTACTAATCCATCTTACTACCTGCTCCTCTATCCCATACTTCCCGAGCTTCTCCACAAGGATGTTATGGGAGACTGTGTCAAAAGCCTTGCTAAGGTCAAGATAGACGATATCCACTGGTCTCCCTGCATCTAGCCATCCAGTTACAATATCATAGAAGGCTATTAGATTAGTCAAGCATGACTTCCCCTTGGTAAATCCATGTTGACTACTCCTGATAACCTTCTTATCTTCTTATCTATAGATAACCTCCAGAATGAGCCTCTCCATTATCTTTCCAGGGATGGAGGTAAGGCTGAATGGCCTATAGTTTTCTGGAATCTCTTTCCTGCCCTTTTTGAAGACTGGAGTGACATTGGCTTTCCTCCAGTCCTCCAGCACTTCTCCTGTTTGCCATGATTTTGCAAAAATGGTGGACAGTGGCAGGGCAATAACATCAGCCAATTCGCTCAGCACTCTTGGGTGCATCTCATCAGGGCCCATGGACTTAAGTATATTCAACTTACGTAACTGGTCCTTAACCCAGTCTTCATTGACTGGTGGAGAGTCATCCTTCCCCCAGGCTTTCTCCCCTTCAACCAGGGACTGGAGTTCACAGGGGCTGGTCTTAGAAGAAAAGAGTGAAGCAAAGAAGGTGTTGAGCAACTCTGCCTTCTCTGCATCCTTGGTTACTAAGACTGCTTTCTCATTCAGCAGTGGCCCCACACTGTCCTTGTTCTTCCTCTTGGCACTTAAGTATTTAAAGAAACTTTTCTTATTCTCTTTTACCTGACTCACCAACTTAAGCTCTAAGAGGGCTTTGGCCTTCCTTATTGCCTTCCTACATGCCCTGACTACTTCTCTATAATTTTCCCAACTGACCAGTCCTTTTTTCCGTGAACTGTATAGTTCTTTCTTCCTTGAAATCTCCTTCAAAAGCTCCCTGCTCATCCATGTGGGTCTCCTAGTGTGCCTTCCAGATTTTTTCCTCAAGGGAATACATCTATCCTGGGCCTGAAGAAACTGTTTTTTAAAAATTAACCAAGTTTCTTGGGCTCCTTTACCCAACCACAGCAGAGTATTTGAAATTTGCCATTTTCAAGAGTCTTATCCCCAAAGAGGTGGTATTTTAGTATGAGGATATGCTTCAGGCCACTCAGGTAAATAGTGGGAGGAAAAGAGTGGTAGATATTTAAAAAGTCAATCAAACCCAAGCAGGACCAGCAAACACTTGAAGCTGCTGCTCTTTTGTTCTGCCTGTAGCAGCAGTGACCGATGTGAGATATGTCAACAGCAAACCCATCTCCAAAGAAACATCATGTACAAAAGGAATTTAACTCAAGAAATCCTAAAAGCTGAATGAAGGGGCTGTAGATGGGCTGTAGGAATGCAAAAGAAAGCATTGAAAGAGAACACTCCGAGACCCTGCAATAACTCTACCAAGACAAAGAGATTTTTAAATGCCAGTAAGTGCTTGCTTCCAGGTGGAGTAAATGCAGGCACTGTATGGGAAAGCCTGGTGCTGGCCAAATGAGTATGTGGTGTGGACACAGAGCAATGGGATGGAGCTACTTTGTGTATGAATTAGATAGCAATTGCCCTCACAGCCTTCCAAGGGGTATGTCTGGATCAGTGCAGGTGTTAGAGTGAAGATGCCCATTGCCAGGAGAAGGGAGAGGTTCCAAGTGAAAAGAAATGCCTTACAGACCATGTCTGAAAACAAGACTCAGTCAAGGGAGCCTACAAAGATGGAGACTCTCTTTTTACAAAATGTCACAGGGGTAAGACAAGGGGTAATAGGTACAAGTTACTTCTGGGAGATTCCAATTGGAAACAAGAGGAAAATGTTTCTTGAACAATCAGGCATTGGAATAATCTCCCCAGAGAAGTGGTGGAGTCCCCAGCATTGGGCACTTTTAAGATTGAGTTGGACAGAGTGTAGGGCCATCTTATCTAGACCATATTTTTCCAAAGCAAGGTTGGACTAGAAGATCTTTGAGGTCCCTTCAAATTCTGTGATTCTATGAAGTTGTTCAGTAACAGGCAATAGATAGATAGAGATAGCCAATAACTCTGGGCGTTTTCCAGGGGAAGCCCAAAGGTCAACATCATCTGCTGCTAAGGCTGTATGATGCAATGTGATGATGGCTGCAGGTCTGAATCAGGATGTGAACAACCTAATATGAGTCCTGGATGTGCCTAGTGAGAACAGGTTATGCTCTCTAGTACATCTGGCCCTCTATTCAGGGGCCTACAGATATTAAACCGTGTTGTGGTGACTGGATGTTGTCTGGCAGCTCAGCCCCTACTCAGCCACTCACTCCCCCGCAGCAGGATGGGAGAGAAATAGAAGGGTAAAAATGAGAAAACTTGTGGTCAAGATAAGGACAGTTCAATAAGCAAAAGGGCCAGGGGGGGCCGAGCTGCAAAGGCTTGGTTAAAGAGTAGTTGCAAAGCTGAAGGAGGAAGGAAAAGCCAAGGAGAGCAGTGGCAGGCTATTCTGGAATGGGAAGCTGCTTCTGCCAGAGCTGCTCGGGGAGTAGCAATGGGGAGCAAATGTCTGGAGGTGCATGAGAACCAGAGCTCCTCAGCAGGGCTTTGCAATAATGGCAGCAGAAGAATGGAGAATATATTTAGATAATTGTAAAAGTGATAAAAAACCAACTCTGTGGGTTGTGGGGAAGTCACAGTCTGCCTTTTTTACAACAGCATAACTAATGAAAGGAGTTCCCACCAAGGACTGACAGTATGTTCATACTCCACGGCTCTGCAGATAGCATCTCCTGGCCATGCTGATGAAAGGCTTCATCAGGGACAAAGTAAATCTAGAACTAATTACAGGCTCTGAGAGAAAAGGATCATCTCTGTGTTTGCTAAGGGACTTATCAGGTTGGATTGTTGGATTTCTGTGTGATTGCAAGGATGTGGAAATCTGTGAAGGCACCTGGGAGGTGATTTCACAGGGCTTGGATTTGTTTCTTGAAATCTCTTATGCTACCCAAAACTGAGCGTGCCCAGAAAACCAGGGGCTAGAGTAGAAGCAGACAGTGCTTGTCCAGGAGACTTTCAAACTCTCCGCAGCTGCAGATATGGGATCAGTTTCTCATCTGGGACCAGCTTGAAGGTGGCACAGAAGCAACAGCAGCATCAGTCCAGGAGGAGGGTTCACATCACCCCCATGAGTCCCCTAACAATGGGTAGCAGCACACTGCCATAATGTGCTTTATTTTCTGAGCTCAGACGGGCATGACAAACTTCTCTGTGATTTTTGTCCAGGGAATGGCAGGGATCTGCTCTCCATCATGGCTAGCTGCATGAGGAGCTGTTCCCCAAGCATCCTGTGCATCCCCAGCCCAACAGGACAGGGCACGAGCTGCAGCCACCCACTGCTCCAGCTCCTGAAGGAATGGGAAGCACAGTACACGCTTCCATCTTAAAACAGATTTTTATCTCTGAAAAGGAAAACAGATGGTGCTGGGGATGAAGCAGGGCCAAGACAAGAAGTAGGGCTTCTGGAAGTAAGACCCTGGTCTTGGCTGAGATCAGCGGCTCAGAGTTGCCCTCCTGGCTTGTGCTTTGCATCTTCCAGCCTAGGGACCAGCCTCCATGAGAGAAACACCTCTGCTCCTCAGGTCTGGGGGGACTGCAGTGAAGGGCCATGTGTCTTCTGGATATTCACTAGGTAAGAGTGAACCTCCCTCCCTGTATTTAAAGCAGATGAAGTGCTTTGGTAGCAATAACAAGATGTAATGGGACATGTCCTGAGAAAAGACAGTGACACACGTTGCTCCACTGCTGCAGGACCTCTCTACTTGGCCAAGCTCCTGCTCCTCTGAAGGGAGTATTTGGGGGTTTAAACACAGCCACCCCAAAAGCTCACTCCTGCACTGTGTGCATTACAGGAGAAAACATGTAAACCAGTTCTTCTGTATAGATCCGATTGCACAGATAGAGCATTGGTGTGCCCCAGCCACAGACATGTGCCCTTTGTCTGCTTTATTATGGGCCATTTGAGCAACTTAAATTTTTTTTCTCAATAATTCATTCCCCTGCCCCAAGGAGGAATTAGTTTTCCCCTGCAACTTCAATGCAATTTAAAAAATAAAATGTTCTTTACTCAATTTAGGAAGACGTGGGTACAGACAGCATCGTGCATTTGTATTTGTGCTTCATCAAGGCAAAAATTATCAAATGGTCAACAGTTTCAGAAGACCTGCAGGAATGAGAGGCCTGTTTCCCATTAAATCAGGAAGGGAATGGGGAGCAATTCCTGCGCTTTAAAGGCGATTAAATACCCAGAGCCCTTGAGAAAGCTTTCAGAATTTCACTCTTCAGTTACGTGTTTTAGTTTGAAGGAGAAAAAGGAAAACAAAATCCCTCCTTCCCCACTGCATAGAGCAATCTCTGAAATCCTCCCCAATCCCCGTGAATAATAGAGCCAGCGCAAGCTTAGCAACCACCTTTTAGCCGGCTGAGTTCATTTGGTGGTGAGCGACAGGAATTTCTGGAGCCTATTTATCCAGGAGGTGGGTCTTGGAACTGATGAGAGTCCCTGCCTGGCCTCCAAGCCAAGCCCACGCTTTGATAGGGCTGCGTTGAGTCTGGTCTCAAACTGTCTTCTGCTGTGCTCCGGAAGAAGGAAGATTGCAACCAAAGGGGATAAAATATGTCTTTGGGAACGGTGGAGGGAACTTTTTGTGCAAAAGGGAGGAAAAGTCGAAGTAGAGATGGTAGAAAAGCTATGCTGGGAGCCCCAGGCGTGTCCCAAGGCCATCAATAACGCTGCCAAGTCTGGGGAGTGCCAGGTGAATGCTGGTGCAGCCAAGAGGACAGGGCCTGCAAAGATCCCTCCATCTGGCTCTTTTTGGGCTTTTTTGGTTGCTGTGGGGATTTCTACAGTCTGGGACAGCCAGGTCACCAGCCTCACCTCCAAGGGATACATCTTAGGGGGAGGAGGAGTGCATGAGGCTGCTGAATATCTGCAAACTCAAACCACAGAGTGGCTTCCCATAGCTCTGGCTGGAACCTGATCAGGGTTGCTTGGTTTCCTCTGGGCTGATTGATGATGGCTTCTAATACGCTGATATACTTTCCCCATTTGAGGGGGATGGTTGATGCTTAGCATGTGGTTGGTGAAATGGCTCTGTGTTCGGCGGTATAACAAATTGTCTTGGCCAGGTTTATCTGTTGAGCTTCATTAGGGACCTCTGCTGCGCCAGATTCTGGGGGTGCTGAAAATGAGACTGGAATTGAGTTATTCCTTGTGGGTTGCAGGCTAATTTTTCTTTCATCTAAAGCCTTTTCATATTTGACCTCTCTCCCCCTTATCTGTGACGGGTAATTTGATTTGCACTGTTATTTCAAAACAATTTCTTTTGGTTCCTTTTGTGAGTCGAGAAAGGCAGGAGTTAGGACTTAAGTATCACAGGCTGCTTCCAAGCTCTGTTTTGAAGAGATTTGGAGGGGGAGGGAAGGAAGAGCAATCCAACCAGAGCAGCAAAGTATCTGTAGATTTCATTAGGGCTCCTCTGAAGTGCATTTCAGGTTTGCTCTAAGAGAGAGCTGGAGCGGAGGAGCAATGGATCACACCACAGGCTGTCAGAGACCTTATTCCTAAGGATCCCGGCTCAAAGTGCAAGTGGTGCTGGTCTGTTTAGCAGCTTATTCCTGGTGCAGAGCCGTACGGCTCCTCTAGTTAAACTGTGCTAGCATTTGTTTCTGGAGGAAGGAAAAGAACATGTACACAATGTCACAGCTCCCAACATCCCCTGAGTCATAAAACATGGTGCCTTTGGTTTCATCTTGGGGTCCAAAGTAGATGGTTTCCTGGGGTCATTGGCAGGGCAGCCAGCAGTCATCTTGCACAGCCCTCACCAAAGGGCAGCCAGGACAACTGGCCAGGTGGTGAAAGTGGCATTGGCATATTCAAAGGCCACCAGCATCCTGACTTGTATCAACACTAGTGTGGCCAGCAGGACTAGGGCAGGGATCGTCCCCCAGGACTCAGCACTGGGGAGGCTGCACCTTGAATCCTGGATTCAGTTTTGGGCCCCTCACTCCAAGAAGGACATTTTGGAGCTGGAGTGTGTCCAGAGAGGGGCAATGAAGATGGTAAAGGGTCAAGAGCATGAGTCTTGTGAGGAGTGGCTGAGGGACTTGGGGCTGTTCAGCCTGCAGAAAAGAAGGCTTGGGGAGACCTTCTCACTCTCGACAACTGGAGCTAGGTGGGTTCTATCTCTTCTCCCAACAAACAAGTGATAGGAGAAGAGCAAACAGCCCAAGTCGCACCAGGGGAGGTTTAGGTTGGACATGAAGAAAAATTTCATCCCAAAAAGGGTTGTCAAGGCCTGGCCTATGCTTCCCAGGGCAGCAGTGAAGTCTCCATCTCTGGAGAGATTTAAAAGCCATGGCGATGTGGTGCTGAGAAACATGGTTTAGTGGTGACCTGGCAGTGCTGGCTTAATGGTTGGGCTTGATGATCCTAAAGGTCTTTTCTAACCTACGCAATTCTGTTGATTCTATGTGCTGTGCAGTCTGGGTGGACTTAGAACAAAATCCAAACCAAAACCCTGAGGGCCACCCCATCAGCATGGAGATGCTGTCCCTGTGAACAAATGACCTCCCAATAACAGGCAGACCTCCTGCCTAAAATCTCAAATTTAGAGTAATTATTAAAAAAAAAAAGGGGGGGGGGGGAAGCTGTGAGTCACCTGCAGCTTGCAAGAGAGGTGAAGATGAGTAGTATTCCTGAAGCACTGAGCCTCATGAGCTGGAGCTGAGACAAACTACATGGACAACCTGGAGAAATTGTGGAGAAGGATGGTGTTGGAGGCAGTAAGACACCTCTGGAGATGTCCAGATGTGAGGTTTTTTGCTCTTTCCCCTTCTTCTTTGTCCTCCTACAGGACGGGGTTTTTTTTTCCCTTGCCATGTGTGAAAGAGGTTTTGCCTGTCCCATCCTCAGCTTTGAGACCTTTGGGAGCTGGCGTTTCACAGCAGAGCAGCTCAAACAACAAATGGAGGATATGAAAAACTGATGCAAAAATGCTGTGACATGCATTGGCTGACAGTGCTTAATGGCAGCTCTCAGAGCAAGAACATCTTTTTCAAGAAACTTAGAAATAGTCTCCCAGTTTTTCATTTGGGGATTTTAATTTCATTTTCCTTGGGCAAAATTGAAGATGTTAGCTGAAACAAGCACTTCATGTTATGGCTGGTCACTGGAAAAGTCAAGTGGGATTGGAAAAGGAATGTTGACTGCCACCAAAACCACCTGCAGGCTCGAGCAGCCTCACACTTGCTCTGCTGGGCAGCTGGTTGGAGCCAGGCTACAGTTCACGCACTTTTCCAATTTTTAGTTGAATTTTCTTCTTTTCCAGACAACTTGGATTTCACTTGGAACCTATCTGGCAGGATTTGGCTCCCAGCCTACTTGGAGCTGGGGCCCACGGAGATTAATGACATGGAAAATGAGGAACGCTGGCTGTAAAACTCTTGTGGGAAAAAGGCAGCTTAGAGCCAGCCTCTGGTGAGAAGGTGTGTGACTTGTTGGGGGATGGTGTTTGGAGAGGCAAAGGCTCTGGCAGCTCTTTTGGGGCAACAGCCTTGCATTTAACAAAAGCGTCTTAATTAAACTCTGACAACCCCTCTCATGAAGGAGCTGGAGTGCCTCAAGTACAGCAAGTCCTTTCCTTGCCCTCCTGAAGGGTGTGACCCAGGTTTCTGCAGTCAAGAACGTGTTCATGAAAATACAGAAGACCATGGGCTACAATAGGGATCAGTCAGAAATGCAGGTCTCTGATTTCCCCTCCTGATTCCAAGAAGGCACATCCCTGTCCTGTTCCTCAGCTTTCCTGCCTTTGCCCTGTGTTACAAGAGCTGCGACAGGCATCCTTCATCACCTCCCAAGGGTTTTCCACTGGTGCTGAAGCTTGGGACTGGGGACATGCTTTTTCACCTTGAGAAGCTGAAAATCTCCAGTCTGGTGTGTCTTGGGTCATGCATTTAGGGTTGAGCTGGTGATAGGGTGGAGGTCCTCCCAGTTTGGACTGGCAGGGGGAGTTGGGCTGTTTGGGATATCTCAAGGAGCTGGATGCAGACGTGGCCTGGCCAGATTGTCTCAGCTGAGGGACAGGGATACTGGTGGTGGTCATTCTTCCTGAGTAAGGGAGTTCCCTCAGCCTGGCTCCATTAGGTCTCCCAGCTGCAAGCAAGGAAAATGAGTCTTCTCCCCAGCACAGGAAACACCACCAGTTCCAAGTCACCTCTTGTTTAATGCTGAAAGGAAAGAGTTAGCGAGCAGGGCTAGAAAATACCAGCCAGTAGAGTTTCTCTAACACCAGAGCCTTATAAAGACACTGCCATGTGGCAGTGATGCCAGTCTTGCTTTTCCTTGAGAGCTCAAAGAGGAAGGCTGCTGAAATTCAGGTTCAAAAGCCTGTTTGTGTCCAGGAGGCCTTCTCTCCAATGGTAAAGTCCTGTGGGTAAAGTACGCATCCCTCCAGCAGGCAGGGATGGTTAACTGTGAGCAAGGTGAGAAGAAAATCATGAGTATTCTGTCTGAAATTTTCTATGAGACCCTGGGTCATATGAAACAGAGCTACATGGGGCCATCTGAATGTCCCTGCACCCCGTGGTAGGGTGGGAGCTACCCTGGACACCTGGCCTCATCATGTGCTGTTTGAGTGCTCATGGGCTTCACCTCCTCCCAGATTTTGCCTGCCTTCCTTGAAGAACAGCAATTCTTGGTTATAAAATAGGACTACCTACAGAAAGGACCCAGGAAATCCTTAACTGGCAGGGGTGGCATGTTCCTCTACAAACTGTGCCCAGAATTAGCCTCCTAAAACGGGCAGCAGAAGCAATGCCTGCGCCATAAGACCTCTACTTAAACAAGAGAAAAGATCTCAGGTTCCAAAGTGGTAGTGCTAGAAGCCTTCATTCATTACAAATTTCACCTAGAAGACATGTTAGGGCTTCTTGTCCTAAAAGAATGAGCTCGCTCACCTCTTACTGCAGCAGAACAGCTTGGCCATGGCCACACTATCTACAGGAGGTATGTGAACAACGAAGGTGAGACCATCCCTGGCCACCTGCTGCTGGGCTTAGCAGCCTGGTGCCGAACAAAGAAAGCAGCTCTTGCTATTCAGATGAATTTTAATCCATGGAATGTTGTTATTTTCTGAACTTCTAGCCTGGACTGTTGCTTCTCCAAAACCAATTGCAGCTTCAAGGGGAATGAGTTTCCAAAAGAAGGAAGATTTGAGGTGGGCGTAGCAAAGCTGAAGGGATGGGGATACATGGTCTGTACATGGGATAAGGCAAAGGGTGATTTCCACCTGTTTGTGTCTGCCTTTCTCCAGCGAGACAGGTGAAATAAGACTGCAAAGCCATGCATCTGAGCTGGAGGTGAGGGAGAAACAATGCCACAGCTCAGGTTGTGTAGCACACAGCTGCTCCAAGGTGTCATGTTACTTTGTGCCCAGGGGTTTTCGTGTTTGCTCTCTGCTGGGAGCAGCTCTGTCCTCTAAGACCTCCCTTTCCACCTTTTCCCATCCTGTAATCCCAACGGAGGGAGAAAAACTAATTCCTCTCCATCTCTTCACAGAAGCACACACGGCTCTAGCACAAGTGGCAGTGTTAGGGAGCAAGTCCAGACCTGGTGCAGAGCAAATGACTTTTCATTTTTCTGCTGCAGTTTCATTTCTCTGAAGTGCCTGTTGTTGCCAGTACCCAGCACAAAAGCTGTCTGTTGGCTGTACCTTCTGCAGCACTAACATGGGCCCATCCCTGGGAGGAGAGACAGGTATGTGATCATAGAGTCATAAAATGGTTTTGGTTGGAAGGAACCTTTCAAGGTCACCTAGTGTAACCCCCCAACAGTGAGCAGGTACGTCTGCAACTACAACAGGTTGCTCAGAGACCCATCCAACTTGATCTGGAATGTTGTCAGGGATGAGGCAATTTCCAGCTCTCAGGGCAACCCGGGCCACTGTCTCACCACCCTCAATGTCAAAAATTTCCTCCTCCTCTCTAGTCTAAATCCACCTTCTTTAAAACCCCCATCCCTTGTTCTGTTGCAACAGACCCTGAAAAAAAGTCTGTCCACGTCTTTCTGATAGGCTCTCTGTAAGTACTAAAAGGCCACAAGAAGGATTTTCAGGAGCCTTCTCTCCTCCAGGCTGAACAACCCCAACTCCCTCAGCATGGACTTGCAGCAGAAGGGTTCTAGCCCTCAGATCATTTCCGTTGCTTTCTCTGGCCCCTCTCCAACAGGTCCCTGTCTCTGCTGTGCTGAGGACTCCAGAGCTGGACCCAGCACTGCAGGGGGGTCTCACCAGAGCAGAGCAGAGGGGCAGAATCCCCTCCTTTGACCTGCTGCCCACGCTGCTTTGGATGCAGTCTAGGATGCAATTGGTTTTTTGTCTGTGAATAAACATTGCCAGCTTGTGTCCAGCCTTTCACCCAGGACCACCCCCAAGTCCTTCTTCTCAGGGCTGCCCTCGATTCCTTCATCCCCCAGCCTGTATGGATACCAGGAGCTGTCCTGACCCTGATACCGGTGATGATGGGTACTCCTCTAAATCTCCCATCTGTGTTTCACAGCATTCTGCCTTGAGCTGGGATGGTGGATGTAGGCATGAGATAAATCAGAAGCTTGGAGACCAGTGATTTAGGATGCCAGTGCATGTCCCTTTCTGATCATGACCCTGTGAAGGCAGTGGGGGAGGAGGGACAGGACTGTTTGAAATGCAAACCACCCGCCTTTCCTTTTCAGCCCCTTAAGCCAGGGCTGAGGTTGATTGAATTAGCATTCCCTGGCTGGAAGCAGACTTACAGCAGACTCCTGCCAGACTTGGGAGTCCTGTGGTGTGGATGGGATGCTGTGCATCTGCCACAGCCCCCTGGGCACCCAGGGAAAGCATCCCCACCCTGGAGGGGCTGGGTGTGGGGCTTGATCCTTCAATTATTTTTTTTTTTAACTTCAACCCAGGCAAGCAGTAAAAAAAATGGTGAGTAGGGAAGATAAGGATGAATGAGTGGGGAAAGGTGGAAATCACCTCTAAAGAAGAAAAAAAAAAAAAAAAAAGGGATTTTTTTTATATGTGTGTATGGGTTTAGGTTTTTTTATGTACCTAAATATATATACAAGTCTGACCCAGTCCTGAACTTTTCTGGCAGGGAAGAGAAATTCATGAGGAAATACAGTGTAGCCTGCAATTCCTCATTATATCAGTGGGAGTGATGTTACTGGGGCCAGTAAATCTGCCAGATGGCAATGGGGGGATTAGGTGGGAAGGTGGGACCTGCCGGAGGGTGTTGCATCTCCCCTCTCCCAGCTTCTGCTCCACCCCCACCTTCTTTGTTAAGGAATGTTAATTATCCCAGCTCCTGAAGTGCTCTTGGAGGTTTGTTTATAATAAAACCTTTATGGGGCTTAGAGATTTAGTTGTTTGGGGTCTTTCTGTCTTTCCCTCTCTATGGTGCAAGACTGTTGTGTGCATGGCTTGGAGGGGGATGACAGCTCAAGGTGGGTATACCTGCGGTCTCTCCAGCTATGGGAGATTTGAGGTGAGGAAACTCCCAGAGGTACTACAGACACCTGCTGTGATCATATGGTCTAAAACTTGCCCTGGCACCAGACTGTGCTTCCCTGTTTGTTAATGACAAAGTCTGATGTGGTATCACAGCAGGTTAGGCCAGGTTGGATGGGGCTTTGAGCAACCTGGTCTAGTGGGAGGTGTCCCTGCCCATGGCAGGGGGGTTGGAACTAGATGATCTTTAAAGGTCCCTTCCAACCCAAACCATTCTATGATTATATGGCCACATGGCAGCACCAGCATGACTGAGATGAGATGACTCTGGGCTACATCCTCCCACATTGCTTTGAGTAACTTCAAGACCTTGGTGTGCTTCAGTTTGTTCATTGGGTGATTTTTGCTATGCTGAGGTAAGCTGGGCTGAACTCGGGCTTCAGCCAACACCACCTTCCACATGCCCTATGGCTGCTCATCCGTCCACCAAAGCATTTTCAAGAAACTTTGAGAAATTTGATCTTTCTAAGATTGCTGCCTTCCTTTAGGTTAGTTTGCAAACAAGGAATGGTCTCAGAAGTTTTCTGAAGGGCAGGGGAATGGGAACAACCAGACCAATACATTCCTCATTAATCCCCAAAGCCTTATTTGCTTAAGCAACCAGACCAAGGCTGCCAGGTTAGGGTGGGTCCCAGCTGAGTGTTGGCCAACCTGTGCTTTGCAATACTTGTGACGTTTCAAGGAAAAGCCTTTTCAACAAACACATCAAGAAACAGAGCAAAATAAAAGATTAAAAATAAAAATCACGTGACTGGCAGTGGATCCAGCTAGCTCCTTCATCCCCATGTTTGTTTATTTTCCCCAGTTATCGAGGTCATCCTCACTGCTCCACCATCCCAGGAAAAACCACAGCATAGTCTTCCATCCCTGACCTTCCTCCTGCATTCTCTTCAGCCTCCATTTCCTCCTCTCCCTCCCCAGCATCCTGTGTGAGCTGTGAAGGATGGGAGACTTCTTTGGAGGGGAGGAGATAAAAACCAAAAAGCGCTTCCCCCCCAGGACCCTCTGTGATTTCTTGTGAGTGTTTACAAGACTCATCCTGGCAAAAAGCAAACAGGCAGGGGCTGTGCCAAGGTGTAATATCACAGGGCTGATGGACTCCAGAGATGCCTGGACAGATCTGGGAGAGATGAAAGGGGGGGAACTGTCTGCTTAGACTGGAGCCCCAGCTGATCACCTTGAGAAGATATATGGAGTAATTTTTTTTTTTTTTTTTGGGGGGGGGGGGGGAAGGGTGGATAATAAATGCTGCAGTCTAGAAAGGGAATGCTTTGAGTTACCATGACCAAGCTGGACCGCTTCAAAGCCTGCCAAACTGCACCACAGGGTGTATGGGGTTGCATGTGCACGAGCGAAATATTGACCTCTTTTCTAGTGCTAAAGCCAAGGAACCCACTGCTTAACTGCAAAGCCCCCTGTTTCCTGACAGGGCTGGTGATAAAAGCGTTCCTCTGTGGTGGGTGACCTTATCAAGCAGGGGAGTATGGCCAGGGCTGGTGTGCAAAAGCCAAGCATGAAGTCTTGCTTTCATAGAACGGTTTGCATTGGAAAGGACCTTTAAAGGTCATATAGTCCAACTGCCCTGCAGGGAGCAGGGACATCTGCAACTAGAGCAGGTTGCTCAGAGCCCTGTCCAACCTCACCTGGAATGGTTCCAGTGATGGGGCATCGACCACCTCTCTGGGCAACCTGGGCCAGTGTCTCACCACCCTCAGTGTCAAAAATGTCTTTCTTCTATGGAGTCTAAATCTTCCCTCTTTTAGTTTAAAACTATCACCCCTTGTCCTGTCTCAATAGGGTCTGATAAAAAGATTGTGCTCATCTTTCTTACAGACCTCAAGAAAGATGGGGCCTTTCAGCTGCCTTTCCCAGGGAGCCATTGATGGTTTCTCAAAGCCTGTGTTAGCAACATGAGTGCGCTCAAGGAGAGGAGCAAGGGCAGGGATGTACAAGTTCAGAGCTTCCTGGAAAGGTGCATCTCCAAACAAAAAAGTCTTTAAAAAAAAGAAAACAAAAAAACAACTGAAAATGAGTTTCACTGCCCCTTCCTCCAGCTCACACGTCTTTGCTTCTTCTGTGTCTGTGGTGCAAAGAGGCTGCTCCTAGGAGAAACCTCCTGCTTTCTCCATTTCCCAGTGACACAGAAATTCCATGTTAATTAGATAGGTCTTCCCTGCCCACCACATTTCTGCAGCTGAACTATTAAACTTGTTTTGTACCTTGATATCACAGTGCATTAATAATTGCTTCATTGTGGGCTGGGGACTCAAGGCAGTAAAATGTAAAATGTAGCTCCACAGTAGCAGAACCAGAAATATTCTTTGTGTCACAGGACTTGCACTAAATTGCCTGCATCTAATGTGCATCTCCACTGTCGCCAACATTTCCCCATGACTTGTGTGTCAGGCTCCAAGAACACTTGGGCTGGCTCAAACACACTGAGACACACACTAAATTATTTGGAGAAGGAGAAAAAAAAAACACCTCAAGGACTTTCCAGACTGAAAAAAATGTTCAATCTTTTTTTCTGCTTTTCTCCACAGGGAAATTTGCTTTAGTCAACACAGGCCTTTTATTTAGGATTCAATAGAACTTTTTTTTTAGTCATTCATTTTTCTGATGGCAATGGGAAAGAGAAAAGCCCTAGTGCCCAAGCTCTGCCTAGGTGAAGACATAGAGCAAGACCTTGCTTGCTGAGTCCCACAATGAGAGGAGTGCTTGGATAACCTCGTGGCTTTATACCATTTCTGATGAGGGACCACAGAGACCTAGGATCCTGGTGAAGCCAAGGTTGACCGTAGTGAACATGAAAAGCCCGTCCATCTGTCTGGGAACTCTTTCAACCAGCCACCCATGATACCTTTGCAGCACTGTTTTTTCAGAACGTGGAATTACCAATCAAGGTAAGGCCAGTCTGCATTTCATCACCCAGCGTTGTTTACCAACATCCCTCAAAGACTGCTCCAGGGCATTGCTGCAGATCCAAGGGTGGCCCATGAGGTGCAATCGTCTCTTAAATAATGGGCTTTTGCACTGGGTTTTAATTTATTTGCTGCCACCAAAGATTTCTCACAGGAGCATCCCAGATGAGAGCACAGCCTCATTGTGTGGGGTTCAGGCCAGGAAGGTGGGAAGAGGCAACCTGTGCTACAAAGGGTTCAAAGGAAAGGAGAAATGCATAGGAAAAATTAAGCCCTGTCTTTCCCAGTTTGAATGTAGGGAACTAACGTGGAGGTGCAGGATGGGCTTCACCCCAACGTATGTGTGTATTCATTTAACTCCACTCGTCCCCCAGGTTCTCTCTTGAATCAACTGGACCAAACTAGCACCTCAGAGGGTAATTTGTCATGTCAGGCTTAGGTTGTGATGAAGCAACCTATCTCTATTAGCTATGTGGCAAATGGCTTAGACAACCCTAAGTTCAGAAACATGGGCAGACATGTGGCCCAAATCCCTGCCATGGAGCTCAAGAATGCCACCTGAAATACACTATGAGGTACCTCTTACGCATCACACTTTCTGTTCTTTCCATGCCAAATTTTTTGTGTTTTGCTGTGCTTACAGAATCATAGAATTGTTTTGGTTGGAAGAAACCTTTAAGATCATCAAGTCCAACTGTTAACCCAGCACTGACAGGTCACCACTAAACCATGTTCCTTAGCACTAAACCTTCATGGCTTTTAAATCCCTCCAGGGATGGGAACTCCACCACTGCCCTGGGCAGTGACACAAAGGAGCATTCAGACAAGCCCAACCCAGGGACCATCACAGTGTGAAGTTAAACTGAGCTATGTTGTCCTGCAGTGGTTAGAGGATGATATTGCTTATAGGATGATGCTGTTTATGGTATGTTTGGTTATAGTGCCCAGACAGCAGAGGCTCAAGGAACTTTACATGGTAAATAGTGAAACGTCACTACCTTCAGATGGTTTTGACCTTTTGTCAGTTCTGTGATGATTGATGAGATGCAGCACATGTGTGCTGCTACAAGGTGTTTTGGGTGCTAGAGAAGTGCTAGAGGGAGCAGGACACTGTCTCCCAGCCCAGAGCAGAGGACTGTTCTGGTTCTGTGTTTCTCAGTGCCCCATGCACCTGTGGTCGGGAGTCTCAGCAGTGATCTGAGAAAACATAGGTGTCCTTTCTCTGGTAACCCAACCTAATTACTGGGAAATTATTAACTGGGGTTGGAGCTAATCTTGTCTCATCAGCACTCTGTCCTGCAGCTGCAATAGCAAGGAGGGAAAACTGAATACTGTAGGAAAAGGGAAGGCAGCATCTCAGAAAGCCTGGAGATTTTACCCCTGTGCTTGACTGCCTGCAGATAGCAGCTCCTCTCCAAAATGAGAACATCAACACAGGTGTCACCATACCCTGCAAGGTCTCAACAGCTTTTTCTCCAAGCTCCACCATGCTCATGGTCTAAGAGAACATCTGAAAAATGTGTGAAGGATCTAAGTAGCCCTTGGCCTTACTGAGAACCCCCAGCAAGACAACAGAGGGACCAGGTTGTGGTGATGGTCTCTAGTCCACAGTGCCTAAGCCTTGTGGATGTTGTTGGACTGTGATGTCCAGCTGTGGGCAAGGGACCCAGAAAGGTGGTGGTAGCCTCCTGTAGCTCCTGAGTAACCCTTTTTGTGCTGTGGCAATTAGGAAGGCTCAGCTGGACCTTTGCTGAGGGTTGTGATTTGCTTTTGATCATCCTGAAGGGTTTTGTGAGTGGCTTGGTCACAAGGAGAACCCCCCTACCCCACCTATGGGCAGCTTTATGAGAGTTTGGAAGAGATCTGCTTTCTGATTATTTACATTAATGAACTTCAGAGATTTTATGCATTATGGAAATCAAGCTCCAGGTCAGCACCAACATCTGCTTTTAGGCAGGTGGTCTTCTTCTTGGTGCCCCATGTTTCCTTGGTGGTGAAGGAGGAGAGAGACTGCTGGAGTGTGCTTGGGACAAGAGGTGCTGTCCCATAGAATAAATCAGAAATAAAGGAAGATGTGGGGAGCCCAAAAGCACAACTCCCATGACATTTCCCAATGGAAAACTCTGCCAAATGGGTGTTACCAAACTCTTGTTTTCTTAAAACTCTATTTTTCCAACAGAAAAATGGCTTATTGACCCTTAGAAGATCTCACAGGTTGCTGGGCAAAATTGTCTGTATATTCTTCACTTAGGAGGAGGGCAGCTGGAGGAGACCCAAGGTTTTATCCTCTCTCAGGGCTGTGGTCAGCTCCTTTTGCCTGAAGGATTGCTTCCTCCCATCCAGTGCTTGCACCACTTCTGCGACCTTCCAGAAAACAGGAGTCTTGCAGAGCTGCTCGATTCTTATCTCCACAAGACGCCTGACCCGGGGCTTGCAGCACAGGATCTCCTGCTTGTAGGGTGTTGCAACCTCTCTGGAAGGGGGCCGAGGCATGGGCGATCACATGCATTTTGAATTAAGATGCCTTTAACTCCTTCTCACGCGTGGTCCCATCTTTGCATTTAGTAGCTGTTTCTGCAGCTCTCCAGCCTGTGTTTTTTTTTCTCTTCCTAAGGGCAGACTTCCTGAGGACCTTCTTTCCCTGACCAGCATCACAACAGCCCTCTCTGGAGAACAACCTTGGCCTCCCACGGGGCTCCTCCATTTTGAAGGTTGCTTCAGCAGCATGCTGGTACTGTGGATGACAGGGAAAACCTCCTCATGTGTGTGCTTTGAACGTGGAGTGTGGTGGACATCCATACCCTACTCAGAACTCCAGAGCTCCCCAACCAACTGACATCTATGTTTCCCAGGAGGACACAATAGGAGGAAATAATCCCCTCAACTAGTTACCTTCCACCTCCCCCTAGTGGTTATGGAGCCAGTTGGGTCTGTGGTGGAGTCAGGGAGGCAGAGAGGAGCACAGTGTTGCAGAGTGATGACTTATTAATGCTTCTTTTCATCCTTAATCCATCTGAGGGCCATAAGATGGGTTCCTGCCCAGGTCTGCAGAGATGCATACCTATATGACACATCCCTGGCATTGCCAAGCTGCAGTGTGAGCCATGAGCCAGATGGTGGAGATGGGAGGTCACACCCTGCAGCTTCCTTTCTTGCCTTCTTAAAAAAAAATATAGATACATATTTTTTAAAGTAATTATATTTTCTCCCTAAAGAAAAAAGCTAAAGAAATGAAATTACAATTGGCTACAAGGCATTAAATCTGTCATCCTCTTCCCCCACCTCTGTCTCGAGCCTGTAAGATTATGGGGTTTCACTTTTATTCATGGTCTGAATCAATTTAAACATATGGACAAAAGCCTGGAGAAGAAAGATGATGTTAATCTGATGCTCTGGCTTTAGTTTCTGATGCTGTCAGCTTCTCAGAGAGTTAAAAATGAGTAGATGAGAACAGAGCTGAGATGGGATAATAAATATCAGGCAAAGACCCCCCTTAGTTTCTCCACTGATGCCCCAAGAGATATTTTAGAGCTGGCGGTAATCATTACTGAGAGAACATCTGTCTGGGTGTGTGTGTGCATCTCCTTCTTGCTAAACAGTTCACAAACGGAGGGAAGGGAGCTCCTCACTGTGCAGGAGCTGATCAGGACACCCGAGGCTTGCCATGGGGGCTATGACTTTGTTTTTCCCTCTGTGACCCATCAAACCTGGCTTTTGTGCAATACAGAGCTGGTGGGCTCCATCCATGTCTCTGCAAGACCATGGCTCCAACTCTTCATCTGGGTTTGGATTTGAAAGTCTTGGTGATAGAGTGGTGGTAGAGCACATTACAGTTCCCGCCTTCTGCTCTCTTGTGTTTCACCACCTGGCAGAAGGTGTTTTGGGTGTCAGGGAGGAGAATCATCCTACCTAGGGCAGACCTCACTAATACCTTCCTGAGAGCATCTCTGCTGGGATGGTGGCACCCCTGCTTCCAGAAGATGAGTTTAGCACTGAGAGAAACAGCTGCCCTGCTTGCTTGTCCAGGGAGATGCTGGGGCAAATTCAACCCTGGAGAGGCAGCCCACAGACAGGTATTTCTCCCCATGCCCCCATCCTCCTGGCAGGGTGCTCCCCTACCAGCCCTCCTTGGGAACAACACAGCCAGTGCTCCTTCCCCACAGCCATGCCTACCCTGACCTTTCTTCCAGCATGGGTCTGGGGATGGTCGTGGTTGCCAGAGCACTGAGATTCCTCTTTTTATTCCACACACACACCCCCCCCCCCCCTTTGGAAGTTGGGAAGTTTCCAACATGAGTCACTGTCCGCCTCTTCTCCGTAATTAGCGCTCTGGGAGTTGCAAGTATGACTTTGGTGTAGTCTACTAGAACTAATCAAAGTATATCTTCCACATTTAAATGCAGTAAAACCATCATCCGGCCAAATCCCTCCTGACTGGCACAGCCCTAGTCCCAGTCCTCTCTCCCTTTGCTCTTTACTCCTAATTTTTTTTTTTTCCTTTCCTTTTGGTCTCTTTTATCCTTCCCTTTTAGCACTGTTTCCCACAAATACTTGTAACCTCCTTTCCCCTTAACTTTGGCAGAGCTCTTCTCAGGGAAGTTTATTTTTTTGTGCAAGTTTTGCAGCCCGTTTCCTCGTGTCCATGAATGTGTCACTGTGAAGGTGGTTGGGGGTTGGGAAGTTGGTGCTCTGGGCTTTATTTGTTTGCTTCACAGGCTTTTGACATCTTGAATAAGAAAACAATTTTACCATTTGACAATAGAAATTAAAGCAAGTGACACGCCCTACCTCTTCTTTCAACTCCCCATCAATGCCTCTTCATTTTTAATTCATTTCAGGAGCAACTGACCTTTTTTAAGGATAAAAAAAAAAAGACGTGATTTGGGCATTTTTCCCCTTTCTGTTGGCTATCTTGTTGTATAATAGCCATGTGGGTGGAAGAGATCTGGTTGCTTCACTGATGTAAGCTCTGTGTATGGTGAAGACCATCTCCAAAGCATTGTCTGGGGATGCACGTTGGCAAAGAAGCCCCCTCTCCAGTCTGCTCAGACTGGCCTCGGAGGCAGGATGCTCAGTTATTGCAGTGCTGACATCTTAAAAGACTTTAGCAGTCTTAAAGCTCTGTGCTCAGAGTGGTCTCAGGAAGGGGGGAGCCAAATGTGATGGTGGGGCTCACCAAGTGAATTTGCTTGATCACTGTCTTCCTAAGACAAAAGATTTAGGTGTAATTCACACAAAGTCCAGCATCATCTATACTCCATGATTTGTATTTGAGGGCAATGCTTGTCTGAGGCTGTCTGTCAGAGCTGCAGACATTATATAATTGTTCTTATGCTACTGATCCTCAGTGTCAACAAATACCAGAGGAGTAATTTGGCAAACCCAGGGGACTGCAATGGGAATTTTGACTTTGTGGGGTGGGTTAGAGGATGAAAACAAGCCCAGAGCCCACGAGGCTCTGGGGAAGGGCCCAGGTGAAGGGTCCCAACAGAGGAAAAGTGGTGGGTCCATTCTTCCAGGAGTGCATGCTTTCTGTTCTGCACAGGCTGGTTAATCTGGGCAGGAGAGGCAGCTTCTCCTGAGCTGCTATCACTGCTTTGCTTGGTCTGTGCTCTGCACCATGCTCCTGCAGCAGTATTGTCATGCTCTTTGGACTATGTAGTCCTGCATCTTGCATTGTGGCAGCCTTTCCTAAGGTCCTGCAATAGGGCATGTCATGCACGGTCAGTAACTAAACACGGGTGTTCATAGCTGAAAAGGAGAGGCAAAGCCTTGCTATGATCATCCAATGTCGTGGACCGAAACCTCACCTTGAAAAAGCCAGGACTGCTTGCAAGAGGTAAGCTACAGTCATAGAACAGAACCATAGAACTGTTTTGGTTGGAAAGGACCTTTAAGATCATTGAGTCCAACTGTTAACCCAGCAGTGCCAGGTCACCACTAAACCATGTCCCTCAGCACCACATCTCCACGGCTTTGAAACCCCTCCAGGGATGGGGACTCCACCACTGCCCTGGGCAGCCTGGGCCAGCCCTTGACAACCCTTTTGAGGAAGAAACTGTTCCTAACATCCAACCTAAGTCTCCCCCAGTGCAACTTGAGGCTGTTTCTTCTTGTCCTATCACTTGTTACTTGGGTGAGTCATCCGTTCCCTCTGTCAGACAACTCCTCTGAGAACCGCGCTCTGTGGGTTAACAGTGTAACTATGTCAGAAATGTGTTGAAACAGAATATAGGTTTTCTGTCATGCAGAGAGTCATACTGCTGAGATAAAAGGCATGCTGCAGAAGAGACTTGATTTGGCCGTTTAGCTGTGCAGGTAGGAATGCTGAAAGTTTGGCAGGGGGGCTGGTTTCCATCCGGTATTTTTCCTTGTAATGATGAAATGTTTCTTTCCTGGAAGTGGAGTGCAGATTCCCTTGTCTTTTGATATCCATGATGTCCGTTGTAGTTTGAATTCCTCCCAGATGACTGTCAAATTTTTAAAGACAAACTTTAGAGTTGGACTTTTGCATTCCCTCTTCATTTACCTTGCACTGTTTTCAGTGCTCAGGATATACAAAGATATACAAGCATTGACTTTGCGAGCAGCAAAATTTTTGAAGTGTTGAAATATTAGTTTGGGAGGAAATGAAAAATGAAATTTCTGAAACTGGAAATTTCTGACAAACCAGAAGACAGAGGAGAGGAGAGAGAAATTATTTGTCAAACATGGTATTCAGTCAGCCTGAAAATGAAATATTTTACTTGGACATTGACTGTTTCGTATTCTAAAATTAAAAAAAACCAAAAAACCCAACTTTCAAATCAAAGTACTTACAGAGTTTTCATTTAGAAACACTTGGAATATGCCTTCTGGATTTTTTGCCAGATTGTTGTTGTTGTTAAACCACTCCGTGAAATTTTTGCAAATTGTTGTATTTTCAAAAATAACCATTTAAAAATTATCACTCACCTCTACTTACTCTGGCTTTTTATGGCTTCCCAACGTCCCAGCCAGCAATCCTCAAACGATCAGTCACTCTCTGCAATCCAGGAGGTACATATCCACAAGCCAAGTTTCACCTGTAGGCAACTGTCAATAAAGCCGAGGACAGAATTTGTGAGTCTAGGAGTTAATGAAGAGGAAGATGGTTTTTTGGCACCAGTTTGGGAAAGCATCTCAGTCCAGCCCAGGCCTGTAGTGTGTGCTTAGATGCAAGTGTGAGCATAAGTCCTATTTGGCACATGTCTGTAGCGCTTTCCTGAGTCAGGGCCTTCAGTTTCAACCTCCTAAAAAGTTTTGGCAAACCATGAAATGTGCTTAAAGACAAGAAATGAAAACACATCGTAGTTGGCAATAACCTTTCAGTTTTGAGGGATGTTCATTTTATAGGTCAAAGACATATGGTAAAAATTCTTACATTTCCCAAATAACAATGCATAGCATGGGGAACAATTTAATCTGAAACAGCACCGTGGGGTTGGGTCATTAATGAATCTTGGATGCAGTCATCCACATGCTGTAAAACCTGGCTGGAACAGGGCACCAGCTAGCTAAGGATGGATGTGCCTTGATGGATCACTGAATGAAATCCTACCTGCACAGACTTACAGGCTCGTGGTCCAACTCATGACAAACAGCACAGCACAAGGGTGTGGGTTGTCTGCCCATTCAGGGTTGAGCACCAACCACCTGCATGTCCCTTGCACCTCGTCCAAGGAGGTCCCCAGTGGCCAGCTCTTCTAAAGCCAAGATTCAGAGCTTCCTCAAAGCCATCCTGGCAAAGACAGCACGCCTGAAAGTGGGAAGTCACTCCTCTCCAATGCTACAAGTGCTCTGCAAAGACCTTGGCAGTGTGAACTCAGAGGGAGCCAAAAACATGACAAGGGTGGACAGGCATAGCGTGCGTGTGGGAGGTGCAGAGGTCAGTGCAGAGACACAACTGCCTCCTCTGAAGAGAGACAGGCTGAGCAGTGCCTGGACACGGTCTCCTCACAGATTTCCTTCCCTCCTTGTGGGAACCAAGCTTGTCCCCTCTTCTCATCCCGAAAGGAGTGAAGCATTGAATTGTTGAGTTGGGGCAGGTTAATCTCCATTGCAGCAGATGGGGTTTTGTAAGGAACCCATTGGACTTCAGTGCTCTAGTCTGCAAGATAACAGGAACATCCCAGCCAGCAGAACTTGGCTCAGGATTTTGACTGTACAAAGGAAACCCCTGGCTTGTGATTCGTTCTCCCTTACCCACCCCCCCACCCCCCTTGCTCGTCATTTGGCTCCATTTCAGATCCAGTCTGTAAAAGACGGTGGAAAAACTACAAGAAGGAACTTGATTGCACGTCCACTGTGTGTCAGTTGACCTCAGAGTGACAGGGCCCTATGGACCCTTTATTTTTATCTTGGGCTGGGATTACTTTTCAGTTCTGCAAGAGAGTTGGAGGTTGGGGACTGTGCGTGTGACTTCCAGGACAGGATGCAAGTGTGGAGCAAAGAACTCACTCTCTACTACTGGCCAAAATCCACAGCCTGATTTTTCCTTCAGGTTCAGTACGTTTGTGTTGGTAGACCAGACAGTCTTGCAGATCCTGGATGGGATGATACATGCATGAGTGTGTTCCAGCCCTGTTTCCAAACATGAAAGCCTGAGTAAGGGTAGAGTAAGTGTCACTCAGAGATCTGTTTCAGCTTCTAAGCCTTTCAAGCATGGCTGCTGCTGCTTTCAGTAGGGCATCACCTGGGAATCTCCCTCTGAAGATCTGCTGTTGGAACCAGGAAGCGTTAAAGGACATAAGGTGCAGGTGTCGTGTGCTTTTGTTGTTATTATAGTTATTCAACCTGATGGAGGAAGCGGCATGGTCCCACTTAAGTCCATCGGGATCACTAGGAGCGAACAAGGCTTAGACCTTGACTTGGACAATGCTGAATTTTTCTTCCTGGTGTTTTTCCTCCTGCCTCAACTCCTCCTCTTGATTGCAGCTATATCCACACGATGGCACCAACCCACAGGCACTGTTCTTCATGCTGAGCTGGGCTGAGGAGCTGAAGATGACCTAATCAGCATAAATTAACAGCTATGGCTTTGTGCTGGAGAAGCAGAGCCAGCTGTGTGTTGGGTGGGAGATGCCCACATTTACTCCTTGTTTGGGAGGTTCTATAGGTACTGTTGTTAACAAGTCCATCACTGGTTGTGATGGACAGTTCTTCATGTTGATCATGTCTCACCAGGGCATACATAAAAGCATTGGGCTGTGCAGGTATTACAGCCACTGCTGAGCAGCAATCCACAACAGTTCGGTCTTAGGCTAGGTTGACTCAGGAAGATGTTCAACTCCCTAGCCTGAAGATGTTGTAAGACTTTGGATGAGTTAAAATCCAGAACTCAGAAGTCACACAGTGGTTTTGAAATGTCCTGTTTCAGTGTGGTTGATGGGAGATGAGACCTATCTGAAACCACCAAATGTGCTTTTAATTGCAACCCTACTGTGGGGTGTGAACAGCTCCAGGGCAGAAAGTGCATTTTGCTCTGGGAAGGGACAAGCTGTGGGATTTTCGCAAGCAGCTGTGAGAAGCAGCTCCTCTCTTTCAACAGGATTTGAGCACCCAAATCCCATAAGACTGCTTGAAACAGGATGTCTGAATCACCTCCTCCTTGTGTGGCAGGAGCCAATTTCTTCTCCCATGCCAGTCAAGCTCTGAGTGTCCCGTCAAAACAGGAGGGTGGTGTCAGATGAGCAATCGGCAAGAACCACCACTGGAAAAGTGCACTAAGAGCATGCAGGACTTGTACAGCAACAGTCAGGCTGAACCTTTTGGGTGCCTCTGAGCTGTCCAAGGCAGCGGTGGGCAGAGAGGCTTTGCAGCAAGCATTGTTCCTCTCAGGGACATGTGGTTTCCCAAGGAGAAACACAGATGCTTTGTGCTTTGGCTCATGCAGTTTGGTTGTCTCTTGGACACCGGGCTTTCGTTGGATTCTAGGATACGAATTAGTGCAAGATGCTTTTTTTTCCCCTTGATTTCTCTTCAAAGCAAAGCAAGCACCTGAATGTATAAAGTCATAAATCATAGAATGGGTTGGGTTGGAAGAGACCTTAAAGATCATCTAGTTCCTACCTCCCTGGTCCTGGGAAGTGACACATCCCACTACACCATCAAGGCTCATCCAACCTGGTCTTGAACATATCCAGGGATGGAGCATCCACAACTTCCATGAGCATTCTGTGCCTTTGTCTCACCACCCTCACCGTGAAGAACTTCTTCCTAATTTCTAATCTAAATCTCCTGTCTTCCAACCTGAAGCCATAACTTCTTGTCCTGTCACCACCGGCCCTTGTAAAGTGTTCCTCCCCAGCTTTCTTCTAGTCCCCCTTCAGATACTGAAAGGCCACAATAAGGTCTCCCCAGAGCCTTCTCTGCTCCAGGCTGAACAACCCCAACTCTCTCAGCCTGGCCTCACAGCAGAGGGGTTCCAGTGCTCAGATCATATTCCTCATACCCCTCTGGACTCACTTCAACAGGTCCATGTCCTTCTTGTGTTGGGGCTCCAGGTCTGGATGCAGCACTCCAGGTGGTGTCCCACCAGAGATGAGTAGAGGGGGAGAATCCCCTCCCTTCACCTGCTGGCCACACTTCTTTGGATGCAGCCCAGGATGTGATTTGTGCTTTCTGGGCTGCACTCACATATTGTTGGCTCATGGTGAACTTTTCATCAACCAGTACCCCCAGGTCTTTCTCCTCAGGACTACTCTCTATCCATACTATATTTCTATCCATTTCTGACAGTGAGGTTTGATTTTATGCTTTCCAGCCCCCCCTGCATATCCAAATGGGTGCTGATGCTGTGGGAACAGGGATGGCAGAGCCATTAAAACCAGCCAGCAGGCTGCCGTTCTGGCAAGAGACAGCAGAGAGGTTTCACAGCCCTGCAACCTTTATTTTCATAGCTGTCCTGACTGGCACTTTGTAAATGGAACCCGAGAGGCAGGATACTGGGCAAAGCTTCCCAAATAGGATGAGACATGGAGCAGTAAGGAACAGCACTCTGATTTTGGGGAATATTAAAGAGAACGTGGAGGGGGAGAAAGAAGTCAGCTTGGTGGTACTAAATGAAAATTTATGAGCCAAGCTCTTTGAGGAAGAAGGTAGAGGGAGGCAATGGTTTTGTTTAGAAGTGAAATCATCAGCTTCGAGCCTGACCTTTGGCTTCTCCTGACCCCAATACTAATGAAGGGGAAGGGGTCTCGTCGTATAAACATGTCACAGCATGAGGCTCAGTGGGGTAAGATCTGATTACAGCCCAGCAGATCTGTACCAGAGGTAGCTGTTCCCAGTCCATGCTGCGCTGTTGTGCTGGGGCCAGACTGCCCCTCTTTCCCTCCATCTTGCCTCACTCAGCTGCCCCTAACAGGGCTAGGGGTGTGTGTGCTGCAGCCTTCTCTCAGGGAGCTTTCACATCCACCGATGGTTTCAGTCCCTCTCATCCCAGGTGAACTACAGAGGTGTGTGGAGTGAGGTCTGCAGATTCTGAAGGACATTTTGAGGACTTTCTTGCAAAGGACTATCAGGAAGAGTGGGAATGCATTTCTTCTGCAGTGTTTGCAACAATAACGTTGACATTCTTGGTTTACTTTTATTTTAATGCAGCATTAACAAGTACAGGCTTACAAAGGCAGAGCTGAAGTCCCAGTGCAGAGAAGTAGAGTTTAGCATGAATGAAACTATAACCTGAGAGCAACACTGAATATACAGAAAAGGGGTGTGAGTTGAAGCTTGAATGAGCTATCCATCTCCATGCTGAGGTGTCCACATGTAGTCTGTAAGAGCAGGCAGGTCTTTGCTTACCTTCCTTCCTTTACTGCATGTTGATTCTCTTCTTCCTCTGCACCTCTCTCTTCATTCTCACTTGCAGTCCCTTTATTGTGGCTTTGGAAGGTAGTGCTCTGTGTTGTGTCTCCAGAAGAGACAAATCTCACTCTATCTCAACCCACTTCTAGAAAGTGAGGTGGTTGGGACAGGCCTATGAGGATGATGAGAGGACTGGAGCATCTCTCTGAGGAAGAAAGGTTGAGAGACCTGGGGCTGTTTAGCTGGAGAAGACTCAGAGGAGATATTCTCAGTGCTTATTGATAGCTAAGGGGCAGGGGTCAAGAGAATGGGACCAGACTTTTGTCAGTGGTACGCAGAGACAGGACAAGGGGCAACAGGCACAAACTGGAACCCAGGAGGTTCCATCTGAACATGAGGAAAAACTTCTTTCCTGTGAGGATGCCAGAGCCTGGCCCAGGCTGCCCAGGGAGTTTGTGGATTCTCCTTTTCTGGAGAAATTCCAAACCTGCCTGGACAATGTGATCCTGTGCACCCTGCTCTGGGTGACCCTGCCTTGGCAGGGGGGTTGGACAAGATGATCTCCAGAGGTCCCTTCTAACCCCCACCATTCTGTGATTAAAGATTTGGTGGATATTTATTTCTCTGCTGGCTTTTAGGTGGTGCAAATTCCCCTAGCAGCTCAGCTTGTCCTTGCACCCTGATGAGATGAAAATGGTCTGTGGTGGCAACCAGCAACTGAAGCACAAGCCTGAACCCTGGTACGAGTGGGTCATGGACCACCAGGTACCCCCAGCTGATTCAATGTGCCCAGAGATACATGGTGGTTGTGCATGGCAGGATGCCTGAATGTAGCTGGCAGTGAAGATGCAGCCCCATTGCTACTGAGCAAGGGGTCACAGGGAAACCTGCCTGCAGGAAGAGCAAGCCAGATAATAACTCATGCAAATATCTCTTTAGCCAACTCCTCTGAACTCATGTATCCCAGGGGAGGAAAAAAAAAAGAAAAAAAAAAAAAAAGGGAAAAAATGAGTATCAATTGGAAGGAAACTGGCTTCTCTTCATGGTCAAGATATTAAAAATTGAGTGCAGGCACACAATCACATCCACCTTTTCCTGAGGTGGAGCAGCGAATGGAATTCCCCTCTCCCAGCAGTGTACATCCTGACATGTCACCCAGGGTGTTTAGGATGCCATGAGGCCACCAGGAAACCATGGCTTCTTGGTTTTCATCACTCCCATTGAACTGCAAGGAGATGGCTGAGATCAGATGTCCTCGTGTTTCCCAGGAACATCAGTGCTCACCAGGTACTGAAGCTTGGTGCCACATGTCCATTGGAGGGAAGGCGACATTGGTGGGACAGGGTGGTGGCCATAAGACTGAACAGGCACTGGCTGTGATTGTCCCTGTTGCATAGAGGAAGCTCTGATGAAACGTGGTCTGGTGCAGACTAGTGTAGTGGGATAGAGGTGTGCAGGGGAAAGAGATGGAGAAAAATCAGAGCAAATTTGGAGGTTAGAGGTCTTGTACTGGATGGATGCTAAAGAGCGGCCAAAGTTGGCCATGTAGGAGGCTTATGCCCGGGTGTGGCAGGTGTGTGAATGGCCCCATGGATGGGATCTGCCAGCTTTGGCATGAGCCACACCAGTGTGGGAAGGGATGTGCCCTTGGAGCTCCCTGCCCAGTTTTTTAGGTCCATCAGCTCACCAGGACTTGCCCTGACTGACGATTGGAGAGCCCTGCTCAGCCTTTGCTGAGCATCCAGAGGGATGAGGAGGAGGAAGATGCTCAGCCAGTTCCTCATGTCATGCATGAGGAAGCAAAGGGCTGTCAGAAAGAGAGGGGTCAGGGTCAAAAACTGGTGGTGCAGGTGCTGGAGCTAATCCCTGGTGCTAGACCCAGGAGGGCTGGGGGGATTGTGGCACAAGTCCCCACCTCCCACAGCGTTCTGTAAGCTGCTGCCTTGCACATCAGAGGGACCATGCCAGCTGGTCCCTTGCCCAGTTCCTGCTGAGTTTCCACCAGATCACTAATTTGGGAAAGCAAGCTGCAGTCTGGCAGGCTGCTTTTGAAAGAGGTTTCTGAAATAAGGGATGTTAGGAAATTTCATTATGTATCTTGCGGCCATGTGCGAAGCAGGGATGTGTTTTTCAGCTAACTAGCTACCCGGACAACTCAAAAGACGTGATGAACTGCAAATGACCCACAGAGCCCATTGTTTCTAGTAGCTGGTGAAAAAGCCACAGCAACTGAGGCAGGGATGTCAACCTTGTTTTAAAAACAATGCTGCTTGAAGTGGTGGTGTGAAGCTGGGGCGAGGGGGGAGAGTCCCCTTCATCAGGGCAACTTGGTGGGAAGGAGGGACATGACACTGACAGTACAGAAAAAAACCCAGAGCAAACTGTGCAAGTTCCTGGCCTTGAGCTACCTTTCCATGCAAGCAGCTTGATGCTGGTACGCTATGCCGTCGAGCGCGGCGAGAGCACATCAGCGTTGTGAAGGCTCAGCTGGAAGCACATGCTCCAGCCGTATCCATCATCCAGGCTGGAGTACGGATAAGGGAGGCTAACCCTTGTGTAAGTGTTGGCCAGGGGAAATATGACTTATCTTGAAGAAATGAATCATGTTTCAGCAAATGCTTCCTGCAGAAATATTTTTCTCACAGCCTTTGTTTGGGGTTTTGGCAGATCTTGGAGTTGCTGGCGTTAGCAAAAGCTGTCCCTCCCGCCCACTGTTCCTGGGGCTTGAATGGGAAATAAGGAATAAAAGCAGAGGGTACGTGGAAGGCTAAATCCATCACCACTTCTGCACTGTAGTGCGTCAGGATATGAAGCTTACCAGCGAATTTCAAAGGAGATCCCCAGATAAAGTCGAGGAGAGCCGTGTGCTCAGCTGCTCTAGCAACCATACCTGAGCTGGGCAGCCAGCTTGCAAATCTGCCTTTACCGCCTCCTGCAAATCCCCATCAGGTGCTGAAGTTTGTTGGAAGCCAGCCCCTGGTTCCTTCTTTCTTTCCTGAAAAATAGCACTTTGGGAGGGGAAAGGGGGATATGTCCTGCTTGCATTTCAGAAAATGCGCGTTTCACCCCAGAAAAATAAAGAAAGAAGAAAAAGGAAAAGCCATGTTTTGGCTTGCAAGTCAACCCTTAGCTTCTTTCCTTCTGCAAAGGATTTGACAATGAGCCTGCCTGCCTGCAGGGAGAGAGCACAATTTGCACACATCTCCTGGGGTCACAGTTCAAGAGGGGAGGGAGGAAAAAGTCCATCTTGATGTTGGAGAACTTCACATCTTTTTTTTTCTTGCCAATGGTAGGGGATTTTTCATGGGAAGGCAATTTCATTCCTCTGCCTGGTAGGCTCACCGATCATTTTAAAATAGACCCCCAGGGGAATAAGGCCTTTAAAAGCTCCATTTGCTCCCAGTCATTTTACACAGTAACCCAAGCTGAAGTGAAAGATCTTTATTTAAATATGAATTAAGCTCCAACCTTAGTCTTTACTGCATTATTTCCCTTTGAGGTTTACTTTGATATTATTTCAAAGTCTTGAAGCTAACAAAATGCTGGCCAATATTTAAAGTGACAGGAGAGTTCTGGAAAAAGATTTAGGAGGCAACTAAAGTCTTTCAGTGCAGGGCTCTGAAGCAAGACAGGAAATCATAAAAAGGCTGAGTGCACTTTACCATGCTCAAAACAAATTCTGAGACTACAAAGGCGAGTGGAATGGCATTGAAATCACAAAAAGCATCAAGATATAGCTGAAAAACCTACTTTAGCTTGAACTATTCTATTAAAACGTGGTTGAAATGCTGGGATGTAGAGCATTTTCTTCTTATTGGGCTTTAGGCGACCAGGTTGTAGCTACTGATTTGGTACTAGAAGTGTGAGAAAGGGTTAAAGATGAGACATAAACTCATGATTTTTAATGCATTCTGAAGAAAGCATGCCTGAGTGATGAAGGGATGGGCTGTGGAAGACAGTCTTTGCTGGGCTTAGCCTCTCCTTTTGTCCTTTGTGGCTTCCAGCTGTTCATCTGCTGCTGAAGCAGCTGCTGGAAGAGGTTCTGTCTGCTTGTAGAATATGGAGAAGGACTCAAAGGGAAGAGTCTGCTCCTCCCAAACCACTGTGCATGTTGGTTGGTCAGGTGAGGCTCAACATGGAGTCCCAGAGAAACACTGGTGAAGCTCTCTTGGGGTGGTGGGCATTGCCTCTTGATATCTGTAATTGCAATTTCTTCTCACAGTGAGTACTTTGCAAGGGATCTCCGAAGTTCAAGCATCTAGATGTCATCCATGGGTTTCAAGATCCATGTTTAGTTGAATCTAGCAACAAACAGGGCCCTCGTGGAAAATACCTGAAGACATTTCTGGCCAATGCTGTGAACAAAACTAGGCAGAACAAATGGGGGCCACTAGAAAGGGAGTTGTGCTTATGGAGGATGACCACCTCCAGTGCTTTGCTCCCCAAGCCTGGCCAGGTGACATACAAGATGAGTTTCAGCAAAAACTCTTGGGCAACAGCACTTTCACATCACTTGCAATTTCTAGGTACAATTTTTATCTTTATGTCTAACCCTGCTAAAATTTACCACTAGCTTGATCATACCTCTGACTGAACATGGGTGCCTGCAAAGGCTCATGGGTTCCCTGCCTTCCAGGTTTTGGGTGGGATGCAAGCTCCCCTAGCCAAGGTCTCAGTGCTGAGATGATACTTACCAACATAGACCTCTCTTTGCTGTCATTCTTTGAGGGAGGATGAATTCATTATCCCAGAAATGGTGTCTGTGTGATTCCAGCCAAGTGAGGACTCCAAGTTTACAAGCATCCCTGTGAAAAATCTTCAGTGTTCCCCCTTCCCCAATACCTTCTTGATGTTGGTGCTCTCCAGTTCTGTGAAAACAAGGTGGCCTTGGGGGATGTCAGGGAGAAAAGATGTCACAAGGAAATGAATTTCTGGGGTGTGAATTTATTTGTTAGGATTTTTTTATTAAACCCTATTTGACCTGTCAGTGCTGGGTTAACTGTTAGACTTGATGATCTTAAAGGTCTCTTCCAACCAAAACGATTCTATGATTATTGTTTCCTTTGGTCTGTGTTAAGGACTCTAGATCAAGTGGCAGCTGAAGACTTTTTTCCCCCTTTTGAAAAAGGAGGAGGGGGAGTGTTGGTGGTTCTAGGCTCATCTGGGATTGAGTGAAAAAATAAAAATGAAAAAAAATCCCAAATCAGTACGCTTTATATCATCACCTCAGTGTTTGGCTTCTTTCCAGTGAATATTTTACTTTGTTGTTAGCCAGACCCCGGCACCAAATACTGTGCTCTGGGTGCTCTCTGTAGCCTTTCCTTGGTAGAACTAGAGGAAATGGCCTCAAGTTGTGACATGGGAGATTTAGGTTGGATGTTAGGAATAATTTCTTCCCCAAAAGGGCTGTCAATCCCTGACCCACGGCAGTGGTGGAGTGCCCATCCCTAGAGGGATTTAAAAGCCATGTAGATGTGGTGCTGAGGGACATGGTTTAGTGGTGACATGGCAATGCTGGGTTAATAGTTGGTCTTGATGATGTTAGAGGTCTTTTCCAACCAAAACAATTTTATGATTCTATGTACACAGAGATGGGACAGTCCAGGACCAATATTTAGCCAAGCTCAGTGTATGTGTGCATGCTGCCACAGAGGAGCAACTCTGATGTTGGGAGCTATTGCCTGTGGATGAGCCCACTGCATTAAAGCATTTTTTTTTTTGTTTCATTTTCTTTCGCACAAGTGTCTGTCCCAGCCCTCAGGTGTTTCTCACAGAACGTTGGGGTTTCATGCACGGGTGGGATTGGGAAGGACAAATTCAATCACATAGGGAATTAGGGTGAACAGTGCGATAAACACTATTGAAAGAAACTCCTGCATATGAAAAAAAAAAAAAAAGGAAATTTATCTATATTAAGATGGGGAGGGACTTTTACAGGGAGTGTAGTGATAGGGCAAGGGCTAAGTTTTAAACTGAAGGAGAGGAGATTTAGATTAGATGTTAGGAAGAAGTTCTCCACTCTGAGGGTGATGAGACACTTGCACAAATTGCTCAGAGAAGCTGTGGATGCCCCATCCCTGGAAGTGTTTAAGACCAGCTTGGATGGGACTTTGAGCAGCCTGGTCTAGTGGGAGGTGTCCCTGCCCATGGCAGGAGGGTCGGAACTAGATGATCTTTAAAGTCCCTTCCAACCCAAACCATGCTGTGATTCTATCTTATGTCCTGCACGTGACAACACAGATGAAGTTCTAGGGTCTGGGTTTTACCTTTATTTCAGCTTCTTAACTAATCTATGTGGGTGCCTATGATCTGCAGCTTGTGCAAGATGAACTCATACAAGAAGAAAAGCCTTTTCAGCGTCTGATTGACATGCATGTCACTCTATTCATCAATTCAAAAGTGTTTTCCCTTAAAAATCTGCTATCTGGAGAGTTTACAGCTCTTGAATTGCCAGGACTTCTTGGAGTGTATGAGTGTATCAGTCTCAGTTCTCCCCTTGGGAACTGAAACCAGTTATCCAAGCCCTGTTGGCATGGCTGTTTTCTGACTGGCCTGACCTGTTTTTGCAGTTACTAGTTTTTCTACCTGAAAAAAGAAATGTCGTGTCTTATCTCTGGGCTGCAAAAGTACCTCTCCAAGGCCATTCACCCCCAGGAGCCTTGGATAACCCCCAGAATGCACGGAAGAGGTACCAAAGGGAGCTTGTGAGCATTTATTTATGAGTATTTTATTTATTATGAGTAGTTGATAGTGCACTTTGAAGAGAGTGCAATCAAATGTTTTGCTCTACCAGGACAGGTCCTTAAATGTGTGTTATTGGAGATGGGATTCAGCAGCCCACCCTTTGTGGTATTAAGGAAGGCACATGGCAGCTATGGTGGCACCACTACTGTTGCATGCATCTGTCCTGTGGCTTGGGTAGGTCTGACCATCTTCTGGTTCTGGCCATGCCCTGAGAGAATGGAGCAGCACAACTGGCTCTTCTGACAAGACGTTAATAAGGCTGAAGTTGGATTTGGGTGCCCATGCTTGTGGTGAAGTTGGTTTGGTGCAATCTGGAGAATCATTAAAGATTCACAAAATTGCAGCAACTAACACAGAAATAGGCATACCTTGGGGGGAAAAAAAATCATTCCATTTGCTGCATGTTGTGCTGCATTGCATGACATCTGTTAAATTCACCTTCTTAAATGGTGTTTTTGGCTCTGCTGGTACCAAAAGCCTTGACTGGGATGTCATTTATTTTTCAGAAAGTAAGAGCTTCTAATGGATGTGATGTATTTTACTCTATGCAACTGCGCTTGTTTTAAAATAAACATTTGACGTTTAAGCTCTGAGACCTATGAGGCAATTAATGTGCCTGATACACACATGGATGTTCTTTATTTGGCATGTTAAAATGTTTTTCTCTGAAGCTGGTTTCAATGGAATGACATGATTTATTTTTTAATGGCTCTAGACATTTTTTTCTTTCCAGTTGATTATCCTTCACCATCTTTTCTTCCCTGCCCCCTCCCCACACACTACATCACTCCCTGCCAATTTCTGAGCAGATCTTTTTTACAAAAATCTGCTTTGCCTTTTGCTTCACAAAGACAAGCTGATAATCCCAACAAAGAACGCTGAGGCTCCCAAACTGCCTTTGACAGTGACCTGTCCTTTAATCAGGTTCTCTCTGTCACGTCGGTGTTGCTGCTCAAGCTAACCAACATCGTGGTTAATCCGTCAGGGAAAGGGAGTAAGAGCAAAAGGTTGTTTGGGATAATTTAGCCCCATGTTTCCAGACCCACCACAATTTCTCTTTAAAGGAATTTTTTTCTTTTTTTTTTTTTTTTTTTTCTTGCCTGTTTTTCAGAATGAATTATTTTTAAACGTACCATTTATGACCTGGAAATTGAAACCTGGCTTTGGTGTATGACCGAGGATCCTATGGGGCTCTGCAGTGGAGGAAGGTTAGTGAGCATCAGCAAAGTCCACCAGAGGATAGAAGGTAAGTAGGAAAGAGGAGCAGATTGGTAACTCTGGGTGACCATTTCTGTAGTGCTTTTGTGGGTTACAAATCTCTTCTGAGCACAACATGCAAAAGCCATTCCAGGTCATGGGCACAGCTTTTCCACCACTGTGTGTCCATGCAGCCCCTCAGAAACACTTGCCCTTAGTATTTCCGCCAGTGAGCATGGTTAACTTACGGTTGTTCTAGCTGAAAACAAGCGTGCAGATTGGTGGGACTGATACATACCAAGATATGTTGTGTTTTACTTAATAAAGGGCTCTGCTGAGAGCAGAAGACACTCATGTGGTGTGTTGGAGACCACAGTACCAAAGAGCCACATGCCTCCCGTGCAGCTCCTGCAGCCTGAGCAAACCTCCTCAACCAGAGCGCAGGTAAAGCACCAGCTCCTCCTGGTATAGGCAGGCAGACATCACCTTGGACAAGTGATGCATATATCTTCTAAACCTCATTCCTACCTGGGAAACAGCTTTTAGCCAAATGAGTGAGTGTTGAAACATTGCAGGGTGCAAGGAAGCAGCTCAGCCTCCGCTCAGAGCTGTGCAGTCAAGAATGTAAATCTCATACCCCTGGTAGCTGCAGGACATCTTTATTTTTATTGGCAAGAGAAGCAGTATACACAGCGACATTTGCAGTCTCTTAGCTCGTTAAAAATATCTCAATAAATAAAACAAATAAGCAACATATACACTGGAACAGAAAATGGAAAAAAAAAAAAGGGGGGGGGGGGGGGGGG
>JANVCC010000022.1:8191895-8249753 GCA_025345505.1 Todiramphus chloris collaris
AAAAAAAAAAAAAAAAAAAAAAAAAAAAAAAAAATACAGCTAGGGGAAGTAAAATCCAAACCCAAAGATTTTTCTTAAATGTATTCCTGAAATAACATTTTCCAGAAAAAAAAAAAAAAAAAAAGTTGGAAATTTAACCAAACTCACAGACAGACACAAAACCCAACAACAATGAACAACCAGGAATGTTGCTTCTCTTTTTGCTTTGGTCAGTCACTTGGGGGGAGAGATGTTGCAAAGTTTCAGACCTTTAGCTTTGGTGCTGTTTTCTGCTCAGTCTAAGTGCTGCGCAAGAGTTCAGAGCGAGGGAGGTCAAGAGGGGTCTTTTGGCCCAGTTTACTTGAGGTTGTTAAGGTTTCAGAAGCTACAAACTTGGATACATCCCAATTCCACTTCAGTCTCAGACACTGGACAGTCTGGAGAGAAGAAAAAAATAAGAGAAGAAAAATAAATACAACAAATACAGGACATCCTTCTGAGATATGTTGTCTGGTAAGTTCTTCTCCCCTACAGATCAAGGCTGTGGTTCATGAACACCCATAACCATATGTTGAGACTTACTCCTGGTGCCAGCACCATGGAGGCACATGTTTAATCCAGCAGCTGGGCAAGACCCAGTGCACCCAGAGCAACACTTCAGCGAGTGAAATGGGGAGATTGGCTGCTCAGGCACTCAATGGGCTTTAGAAACTCCACCCACAGCTACTCTTGGCTCCTCCTGCACAATGAGGCAACCTAACCTAGTCAAATTCCTTTGACTTTTGGATGTGTAGCCTAAGTTCGGAGTTTGGTAATGTCACAGCCTTTTTTTCTTATTTTGTACTGTGAAATGGTAAATCCATATGCATCCATCAAAAAGTCCATATACTGACAGCAGTATTTCCATTGCCAAGGGATATTGTGCTAAACCCCTGGTTTCCATGCAGTTCCTGCAGACTGAATCCTACGTATCGTCTCTCCTCTGCCCCATTTATAGGGATGTGACAAGATGCAGCGATACCTCATTAAGCCTTGTTACCTATGGGGTTTCTGGTCTGCAGCAACCTGCTGCCACTCATTTGTGGTCTAGTGGGGCAAACTCTGTGACTCAGCCATGACCATGGGAGAGCCCACCTAACCTGGGGGAGGGTTGACTTTCCAGTCAAGATGCCGTTTCTGCCTTCAGAAAGCCACCTCAGCTCATATATCAAAAAGCAGATATAATTATTTCCTCCCACGACGGAAAGCTTTCATTTAGCTTATTTCCTCTCCTTTCCTTCTCAAAGTTATTAATTATCTAATTACAACCACATTCTGCAGACGAGCTTGGGACTTGACAGGCTGCCCAGGACCACTTAGGAAAGCTTAACTGCTTGGTGTGTGTGAGGAGCAGTGTTTGCTGTATGTGCACGTCTGGCTGATGACAGGCTGGCCCTTTCCTAATGCTGATGTTGCCAGGGAGGTACTCAGGGAAGGAAAATAAAATACAGGGAGGAGGAAGATGCTATGGAGTGATTTTCTGATGGTTTTTTTTTTTGTTGCTTGTTTGGGGTTTTTTGTTTGTTTTCGTTTTGAATTATTTTCTACAGCAAGCAGAAGAAGGGGTAGAGGACACTCACTGCTAGCTACACGAGGTATCACTGTGCCCTGCTCTTCTCTGAACCTGACTGCTGTGTAAATCAAGGTGGAACCAGATAGAAAGCAATATCAAGCTGATCTATTTCCACCATTTTTTCAGACCTCACGCAAGACTGGGGGAGTCGACACAAAGCTGTTCCTAGAGCAGAGCTAGTGGTTTGCAAACCCATGTCTTTAACCCCAGGTGAGACACACTGCTCTGGATGCTGCTGCTGCAGCACAAGACCTCACTGGTCCATTCTGGTTTCCAGCAGCTCTTTTGGCTCCAGCCAGCTGGAAAAATGCGAGTTTTACAGCAGCTCAGTGCTAACAGGGTGTTTTGTCTTCTCAGTTACCATGAGCTGAATAATTGAGGTCCACCTGTGCCCCAGGGCTCTGGCATAGCTCTGACAGGTCCCCTCATGCTCCCAGAGCTTAACCACTCCTTTCCCACCTCACAAAGGGCACCAGGACCAGGGTCAAGGTGGGCAGATATGGCTGCTGCTGAGTCATCAAGTAATATTATGAGCACATACAAAGGTCATAGAATGGTTTGGGTTGGAAGGGCAATTTCAAGGTCATCTTGTCCAATCCCCTTGCAGTGAGCAGGGACACCTGCAACTACAGCAGGTTGCTCAGAGCCCTGTCTAACTTCACCTGAAATGTTTCCAGGGTTGGGGCTTCTACCCTAAAGGTCACTAAAAGGAAGTGTTATAGCTGACCATGAATGGGTTGTTCTCTCCATCTTGACATGTACTTGTGTTTCAATTCACATCATGTAGCGCGTTGCTGGTTGCTCTTACCACATATTCCATGTAAGATAAACATCAAAGGGTTCACAGACCCAACCTGTCAGCACAAGAGAAGGAAAGAAGTGCACAGGATGAGAAACCTCCCCTGTGTAACCTACTTCCTCTGTTTCTCTGCTCCTGACCTTTGGGGTGCTGGCTGCTGTCTCAAAGTAGCCATTTTAAAAACACACAAATGGTAACAGATGGAGGTGGGCATCTGCTTGTTGCACGAGGGACACACTTTGGTGGAAGAATGTGTGGAAACATGTCGACTGCAGGCAGAAAAGTGGTGAGGTGTGTGGATGAGCCCGTTCGCCCTTTGGTTACCACCATCCAGGTCACTCAAGTAGAGGAGTACTGTGCTGAAAACCTGATAGCCACCCATGTATAGCTTAGTAAGTTGAGGGTATTTCAGTGGCTTCTCAGGTTGCTTAAATGAGTGTTGCATGTATTGGAGAAATAGTACTCTGGATCTTGTTTGTGACCTTTATGTCAGAAACCTGGTCCTTGCTCATTGCAGTTTGAGTCTTGCAGGGGAAAGGAGGATCAGCTTGTGACTGAGGAAGAGGGATAATACCCCCCAAAACCTGTGGGTTGGACTTTCCTCCTCTCCTACACAGTGCTGTCATACTACTGCAGCCAAACCCTACCTCCTCCTGCCCCTGGCTTCTGCAGAGCCCATCTTGAAGTGTCCCACTGAAACCAGTGCCTTGTGCATAGGGCTTTGGAAGGGCTCTTTCTGATTCCCCAACTTGTCATGCACCAAAAGGCGAAACACAGCCCCAGTTGCCTTCAGGAGCTATAAAATAGGTCTGCAGGGGGGAGCTCTTCTGGCTCCATCCCCTCTTAAATTATAGAGAGCTTTTCCATAATGATTTTATTCTTTAATGGACCTTTGCAAGGCCATGCTTGATGTTTATGATCCTTTAATCCCACCAGGGCTCAGCAGGACATTTGCCAGAACCTGCAAAGACACTCAGCTGGAGGCTACTCCTGTGGCAATTCCCATCTCCGCTCCCGAGAGCCAGACCCATGGAGGTTTCTTAATGTGCTCCTGCAGGAATGGCTGCAGGTTTTCTATAGCAGCTGAATGACAAGGTATGGATCTATGGGACTTATGGGAAATTATGGGACTTGTGGCCATCAGGTCAAGGGAGTGTGGCAAGCAGGTCAAGGGAGGAGATGCTGCCCCTCTGCTCTGCTTTTGTGAGACCCCCCTGCAGTGCTGGTCCAGCTCTGGAATCCTCAGCCCAGGAGAGACCTGTTGGAGCATGTCCAGAGGAGGCTATGAAGGTGATCTGAGCACTGGAACCCCTCTGCTGTCAGGCCAGACAGAGAGCTGGGGTTGTTCAGCCTGGAGAAGAGAAGACACTGGGGAGACCTCACATGGCCTTCCAGTATCTGAAGGAGGCCTACAAGAAAGCTGGGGAGGGACTTTTTATAAGGGCTGTAGTGACAGAATGAGGGGTAATGGCTTCAACCTGGAAGAGCATAGATATAGATTAGATGTTAGGAAGTTCTTCACTGTGAGGGTGGTGAGACACTGGCACAGGTTGCGCAGGGAAGTTGTGGATATTCCATCCCTGGATGTGTTCAAGACCAGGTTGGATGGGGCCTTGCACAACCTGGTGTAGTGGAAGGTGTCCCTGCCCATGGCAGGTGGGTTGCATCTAAACGATCTTTAAAGTCCCTTCCACCCCAAAACATGCTATGACTCCAATTCTTAAGAGAAGCAGCAAAGCCCATAGCGGATTTCACACGGAGGGGTCAGAGTTTCTTCCTGGCACTAAGCTGGTGCGGTAACACAGAGGGACCTTGCAGAGCTTCATTTTAAACCTAGTTCATGCACAGGTTTGCAATGTAATTGATCTCTCTGTACATGCCTCAGTTTCCCTGGTCAGGAAATTGCAGCACATCCCTTCCTCTCTTAGAGTGCGTATGGCATTTAATCAACTGGTGCCTATAAGGCATCTTGTGATCTTCCAAGAGAAGTCTATGATATGATATTATAATATTATATTGTATTATATTACATTATATTTTAACAACACATGATTATGGTGTCTAGACTGAGAGATGGTATACGATGAAGCTCGCAGCTGAACATAGCTTCCAAGCACTTCTCTCATCCTGTAGCTTGTAACATAGAATAGAGTTGTTATGCGTGGCTATGTTGTAGACCCAATGCACTACAGAGAAGTCAGAGCTTGCTCCTTTATTTTTCTTTGCTTTAGGAGCATTTCCCAGCCCCGTAAGAAGCATTCCCCAGTCCAAGAGCACAGCATAGAAAGCATGAGAGCTTCTGGCTTGATGTAAGGTGGCAGCAAGAGCACAGCCCTGACTTCAGGAAATTTCACAAGGGTCTTTGCTGTATAGGATTACAGTGGGTTTGTTTACAAAGGGATTGAAATAATTTCTACAGCACGACCAAGAGTGCAAATGAAATAGGAAATGCAGCAAAAGGCCAGGTTGGATGGGGCTTTGAGCAATCTGGTCTAGTGGAAGATGTCCCTGACTGTGGCATGGGGGTTGAAATGAGATGACCTTGAAAGGTCCCTTCCAACACAAACCATTCTATGATACTGTGAATCTATGAAAACTGTCTATGAGTTTGTTTGTTTGTTGTCTTTGTTGTGTTTTGTTGTGTTACTTTTTTAATATGCTTTTTCAGCTTCTTTTAAAGTTGGGAATTTAAAAAAATGGTTCTGACCCAAGAGCCCAGGCTCTCTCCCTCCACATGGTTTTGAGCCAGCCAAAATCCCTACCAGGAAGGTGCTGTCCACCTTCTTGCCTCGTGTTTGGGGCTGGAGCTGAGGTGAGCAGTGAGTGGGGGGATGAGGGGTGTGAGTGGCAGTGTGGTTCAGCACATACCAGCTGTTCACGCTGCACCACCTGGTACTGATTTCAGCAGTCGCTGAGAAGTTTATAGACTGTTTCCTTCTCCCTTCCCCTTCAACTTGAGGAAGTATAAGCCAATGTGGGTCAAAGCTGAGACCCCAGCCCTGCCCAGTGGGTGAGTGTGGGCCACACTGCCTTTGGGCTGGTGATGCTGCCTTCAGGCATCTCTGGAGTGGATGCACTTTCTGACCAAGCATTCCTGCTGAAAGGAGTTTGAATTGCAATAACAAATTTCTTACAGGTGACAGCAGTGGGCACCCTCCTCTGAGTGTGGCTGCCTCAGCGGTCCTGGCCAGCTTTTCCACCATCCCACATTGTCCAGTCAGCTTACATTGGCCCTGCCACCATGTTTTGCCTTCCAGTCTTTCTGCTCAGACTGAGCCTACTCTTTAAGCATCCCCACAACATTCACCTGAATGGGAGATTGATTTCAAGGGCTGGTTTTTTTGCAGGCTGTGGAGGTTTGTAGAAGGAAGCAGCATTGTTGGGAGGCAGGCTGGTGAGCAGGGGGGCTGCCTGGGATGAGAAGGTAGGATGTAAGCAGAGCAGGCAGCATTGGTAAGCACGGGCAACAAAAGAGCTCTGCAATCATCCTCCCTGGGAAACAAACATGCACCAAGATGGCAAACGTTAAACCAGCCCACAAGAAAGAACCAAACAAACTCAGCTGGAGGTCCCCATTGCCACCAGCTCCGAACTTATCCTTCCAAAATGAGAATAACCAGAAAGGATTAATATAGGGAAACATATAAAAAAAAGCCTACTCAGGCTATCACTGCTCCTTGTCCATGCTGTTAATAAAGGCTTTATTGCACTAGGTGTTGCACAATAGCTGGTAAGATGTTATGGGCATGTTAGAGGGTGAAAGGGGAAGGAAAAGTCTTCTGTTGAGTTGGATCTGCTTGGAGGTAACACCTGAGCAAGACAAGGAAAAGCAAGCATGTCAGTCACTGATCTCTCAGGTGGCTACCCAGGTGTGTAACCAGAGGACTGGAGAGCTTGTGCATAATTATCAAGAGGAGAAAAACGTCATGTTATACGAGTTATTCTGGAATAGTCCAACCGCCGGGTTCGTGCAATGCTGGGTTACAACACAAAAGAGGACGCTTCTGCTTTAGAAAATCAATAAAATGTTTCAGTTGGTGCTAAGTAGCAGCTGCCCTTAATGTTTTTCTCAAAATAAATAAATGTGGCTAGTTGGGTTATTGCATGACGTCATAGCCCTGGTACGCCCGCCCGCTGCACCAGCGCTGCGTGCAGCGTGCCCTGTAGGCACGGGGATGAGAGGAAATCAACAGCGAACAATGCAAAACGTGACTCGGGGATGCACATGTCAGCCCCCGTGCCTTCACAAAGAAAAGGTCAACATGGGCTGGCGTGAATTTTTGAAATGCCAAAGCGAGCAGCACCAGAAATCACGTTGCTCTTTTTCAGATGAGGAAATGCCAAGCTGAAGGGGAGGATAAATCTCAGCATCTTACTCTCTAGGCCAGAAAGTCTGAATTTGGGTTACTTCTGGCCACAAGAACTCTGCCTCGCCTGGCTAACGGGACAGTGGACTGGGTGCAATCCATGTCAGGAAACCTGTGCTCCTCTCTCCCCGCCTCTGTGACCCAACTCAACCCCAGACTTGCCAACTAAGGCGACTGCCATTAATACCTGTATGGCAGCTTGAGGTGCGGAGGTCTGAGATACTCAGGAGGATCATGCTGGGGACACAGGAATCACCTCATCTGCAGAGGTTATCTTCATGGGCAGGGGACCTACATGGAATGCTCACTGCCAAACGCCTCCATTCACCCCTTAACCTTGTCATTCCTGAGCTTGGTGAACCATCACTTGGTGGACATTACTCACAGATGACTTAGGAACTGCTTTAAAAAAGCATATGGCAAGTAGCAATCATAATACAAACCAGGTCAGGTTCGTATGCTTTGCCTTCCAGCATCCCATGTTTTTTTATCTGCTCAAAACCTTCTCAAACTTACTGTGCTTGAGCCAAAAATTTTTCATGCCCAACAGTGATTCCTCTTGCTTGTTACTGTTTTGGTTTTCTAGAGCCTGGGCAAAAATGATCCAGCTGTTTTGAAGCATGGGGAGAGTGGGAAAAGAGCTGTGCTCCAAAAATGCTGAAGACTTCATTGTGACTATGTGTTGGAGGCTGGGATAGCAGCGGGTGGAAAGCTGAAAGGCAGCGTGCAAATCACCCAGCTTGAAAACCAATGCCCCATCTGGACCTGGAGGAAATTAAGTTTGTTTTGACCTAGTTCTGAGCCTCCCAAAATTGCCTTCCAGCTATGCACAGGCTGAGTGTTTCTGTGAGCTGTACGAAGCAGACCTAAGGCAGGAAGCATGGAGAGTTATTTTGGGTTGGCTTTCATCGCAGAGCCATTAAACTTGCGACTGCTGTAAAGCAACCGAGATGTGCTTGGTTGCAGGTGAGGTGGTGGCTGCCAGGAACTGGACTCATGGCCAGCAGGTTGGGAGGTATCTTCTACCTAGATCAGGTGAAATGTGTTCCCAGCAGCCTGCCTGGACACACTTTAGCAAATCAGAACAATTCCTTGACAATGGGTGGTGGAATGCTTCTTGCCTTCCTCCTGCCTGAAGAAGCAGCTGGTGTCACATAGCAAGTTAAAGTGTTCCCAAGTGCAAGGCTGGGCTTGCAGCCTTGCCTCTCTCCTCCTGCCATGTCCACAAGCCCCCTGAGCCCTCCTATGAAGGCTCCTCTTTGCCTGATGCTGTCCTCCCTCTGCCTGCTTCACTCCAAACAAGAGCAATTGCTCTGTCACTGAAGGCAGCCCCACCTGTCTCTAAAAGTCTACAGTTTCTAGATATTTTAAAAAAAGCTTTTGCTCTGTCAGTAAAAACTGGCCATCAGAAGGTGATGTCAGAGTGACACCAGAGGAAATTTCAAAGGCTTTTCAATTCTGCAATTCCCATGCTGAAATTTCTCTATGCAACTTGTATCAAAAAGGCTAAAACCCAAATTAAAACACATGGAGAATGCCAGATGAATTGGTCAAATCTTTAGGTGTAATTATATAAACATAGGTCTCTGTTCTGTTTACGGGTGGGAAAACTATCGGCACATGTTTGGTTTGTGTTTACACGTGGTTTAATATATGCTCAAATATTTTTATTAAATATTTAATATTTATTAATATTAAAGTCAAAGGAAGAAAAGATATGCTGTTCTGTGTATAGCGTACACCAAACTACATGTCTCTGCAAGCTGTATTTCTACCAAAGGGATACTCTCGAATTATCAGATGGAGTTGCCAGCTGTCCCCAGAGCCAAAATGGACAGTAGAACACATTTGAAGTTTAAAACATTTTGGTGATCTGGATGGCACGAAAATGCAACATTTTAGGGAAAATACCATATTACTTAGCAGCAGTGGGACCTTTGCAAGCTGATAAGCACAGGCCCTCCCTTGTGGGAAAAAACAGTGCATGGCAACTCCTGAGAAGGATGGAGAGCTGTATTTTGGAAAGCCATTTCCACACACTGGCATGTCATAAAGCGTCCCCCTTCCACTTGGCCACACCACAATTGGGTGCCTGGATGCGGAAGAAAAAGGTGGCAGCAATGTGAGGTGGGACACCAATGCCTCCGTTGTGTCCTTGACTGCTTCCACATTGCTGCCCACATATCTGCCTGGAAAAGCAGCCCGTACTTGTTTGTGCAATAGTTACTGGGGATGCCCAGATGCAATGCAAGGGGCTGGGGGACCGCTTTCTGAACATGGCACAAAGATGAGGCACAAAAGGGAAACTGAGGCACAAATGAATGGCACCTTAAATCACAAGAGAAATCCCTTGATTTTTAGGGTGCTTCCCACCACGAAGGGTGAAAAAGATGGGGACGGAGAATAAATGCCCATCCTCATGGATGCTTTCTGCCCTCCAGGGAGTACTGGTCCTTGTGGCCATGGCAGAGACCCTTCTGTAGGCTGGGAAAGAAGAGAACCTGAATGTGCAGCCATCCCTCAAGCAACGGAAAAAGCAGCAGGGCCAGTCTGCAAGGCTTCAGAGGAAGCAGCGGAGAAAGGAATTCAGATAATTGTGTACATGCAGAGGGGGGAGAGAGGGCCAAAATCAGATCTAATGCTGCGGCTACGGACAGACTGAAACCAGATACCCTGGCTTGTGTTTTTCTGCCTTTGCTGGTATGAACCCTTATCAACCATCCACTCTTGAAGTCTCCCAGATGAAGGAAAGCCACAATTATGTGCATCTTACAGCTGGGAAACCATTTAAAAACATATCTTTTGCAGTAGTTCATTCCTGAACTGTGGACTACCCCCCACCCTGGCTATCACCAAACATACCCCTCGCCTTCTAGAGGAAAGCCTCTAATCTAATTTAGCCTAGGCTTTTCAGACCTTGGAGGATTTATCTGCCCATGGCTGGTCCGAGGGAAAACATCCTCCCTGTGTCCCGTGGCTCCCCAGTTTTTTATCAGGAGCATAACTAGCTGTTTGATGGGGACGTGGTGTAAGGAAAAGAAGATTTAAGCCTTTTCTCCTCCCTCCAAGACTGGTTCTGTCTCCCCAGCCCATCCTGTGTGCTGTGGAGAAAGGTCAATGGCTTGCTCACGCCTTGGAAAAAAGTGTGACAATGAAGGATCCTAAAGTGACAACATGAATAAAAGAAACCAACAGGCGAGCCCATGGCCCTGGTCCCTCTTGCTCATGCCTTGTCCTGTCTGGCAGAGCAGGACAGAGCACACAAGCCAGGCTAGCGACCAGACCGGCTGCCAAAACCAGCTCCTCACCCGCAACTGAAATAAATCTGGGGTGCCTGTGAGTGCTCCTCTCGTAAATAACTACCCGCAGCAGAAACACACAGACTGATTCAATTTTTTTCCAGATAAATCTTATGTCAGCAAGCAGCCAATACTAATTGAAACTTCTAAATAATGTTGCTTTTGATTTTGATTTTTTTTTTCTACTCACTCCACTGCAAAATGGCTCATTGGTGCCCATGGCCACCCATCTAAATAGACATTATCTATGGAGTAGATATCAGGGTGCACTGTTCTGGAAGAGCTGCCAGAACCATAAAGTTCTTTAGTCCAGTTTAACAATGCTGTGATATATTTGTTACTTTATTTTTCCTCTCCTTTTCACTAGATTTCTTTTTTTTTTTAATTAAAAATATTAACAAAATGTTGAAAATGGACATTTTACAACCCCATGAGATACCATTTACTTGCAGTGATCCAGTTTGACGCTGCCGTGTTTACCAGAATGGCCCATAATTTAAAACTGCTTTATTAATCTATAGTTGATGGGCTTATCTATTAACATATTAATCAGCAGTTAGTGGACTGCTTTTCACTGCCACATACTTCAGTATTTCAGTATCTATCACACAGCTGACCCTCTTGCACCCAGTTCATGTTTAAAGGTTCATATTTAAATGAGCTTCCCTTTCTTCCAGCTTTAGGTGTACCTTGGCGAGGCTAAACTGTCTGGAGCAGAAAAGATGTCTCTAGCACTGGAGGAGGCTGTGACCCTCACAAACAAGTTTAACACCTCTGCACGCTCTGTTATCGATTTTTCCTTAGCTCCTGATAACTGAGCTGTTGGTCTTTCCTTGGGGCATCAGTTCTTTTCTACTTGAGCAGAAGAGAGAGATGCTCACCAAAGAAGAAGCTGAAGGGCAGGTGCAGCTCCATCCTTGAACTGTGAGATACCTGCAAGCTCAGGGCTCCTCTGGGACACCAGCCCTGCCCAGATGCAAATCCCGTGCCCATCAACGTAAGTGAAACAAGGTGGCCTCCATCACACTCAGAACCTTGTGGTCTCAACAGCTTCCTGTGGAAAAATTTTGCCTTTTGGGACCCCAAAACATACAGCGAAAGTGACTTATTTTGACTTTTGGCTTGTGGCTGACTGCCCTAGACCAGATAAAGTTAGCCTCCCAGGGCTGGCCTCATGGCAGTGAGAAAAAGTGCTGCAAGGAAGTATTTTGCTGCTGGGGTGCTCAGAATTTCTGTGTTCTGTCCTGCCTCTCTGCAGCCATCTCCAGGCAGTTAGTAATGTTTGCTCTAAGGTGCTGTCTCCCTCCCTTGACAGAAAATCAAACAAAACAAAGAAAACAAAAAGCTTTAAACAGGAAGGATCCCCCCTTCCCAAGAACTTTTCCCCCAGCCCTGCACTCCTCCACAGCCCTGCCATCAGCCTCTTCAGGGCAGTGGGGTTCATCACAGCTGGAGGAAGAGGTAGGTTTGTGGGAGCCCCTTGTTAAAATCTTGGCAGCACATCACTGGAAGTGCGGCTAGAAATTGCCAAGAGGCGGAAGCTGCTAATGAGCAGTTGGAGCAGGAAAAAGCAGAGCTGCTTTGACATTTGAAAGGGCCGTCTAAGCTCTGTCCTCGGCTCTTCCCAGATGCTTCATGGGTGGCTCAGAACAAGTGCTGGGGGACACCACCAGCATCTCCTGGCCCATGAAAGGGTAAGTGGTCAGAGAATGCCAGCAGCTTGGGACAAAGAAGGACAGGAGGAAGCTGGCCACCACCAGCCCTCCTGATTAATGGAGCAGCAGAGAAAACCCATCACTGTTTTCTTGGGTTCATCTCCCCTCCCCAGAGGCACTTACACATGAGTCTCGTTTTTCACAAGAAAGGTATGGAACGAAGGAGCAGGGAATGAGATGTTCTTGGTTAGCTCAAGGGAAATAGGTGGGGTTGGGGAGGAGAGCTGTAGCATAAACACAAACATGTCCTTTAAAAAGTGGCTTTGAAGCTGATGAGCCCTGTGCTAATGTTGAGGGCAGTCATTTTGCATCTTCTCTATCTCATAAGACCCCCATCCTCCGGCCTCTGGCCTTCTCAGATAAATACAGTCTCCAGCTGCCAGACTACAAGCAATTCTGGGTAGGTATTAAGTTCTCTCTGCCTGAAACGCGACCCAAAGCAGTGCCGAAGTGATGGACATATGTGACACAGTGATGGGGTAAGAAGGGCAAAGTTGTCATGGATGAGCCATACACTTCTGCTGAGATGCTCACAGAAAAAGCCACTTGCAGATCTTAACCTTGCAGAAATACAGCTTGCAAGCTAAGGCTTAGCTTATTTTAGGAGACAGTTGCATGGCACGTTACAGATTAATGACTTATGCCATCGTCTGAGCTATGATGACTGACCGTGTACCTGTGCTAAGCTGTTTGGGAAGTAAAATATATTGGTGTTCAAGACAAATGTATTCTCTTAGGCTGGCTGAGACTATGTGGGAGGAAAATACCAATAGGAAGAGAGTTCTTTTTCCTCTTGGTAATGTGTGAAGACAGTGGCTTCTGAGTGGTGTGCGGTGTGCTCTGACAATGCTGGCAGTCAGTATGGCATGTGTCTCTGGTCTCTGTCCATCTCCACAGGGGTAAACACAACTGCAATATGAAATGGGCTGTAAAAAATACTCTTCTGCCTCCACCCCATTTTAGAACAGCAGAGAGTACTGGACAAAGGGAAACCTTTTCTCCTTTCTGCTATATTCCTGCCAAAATAATACAAATTGTAGGAAAAACACCTTCTCTAAAAATAAATATATACATCTGCAGCTTTATTCTTTTTCCAAGGAACTCTCTCAGTCTGGCCTGCTCAGCCAGAAGTTTCCTTATTTTTCCTGTGTGCAGCAAGTATTCAGCTGCTGTTTGCAAACCTCCTGAGTGGCAGCATCTCTACAGGAAGTGATAAGGATCGTTCTCTGGCTCTGGGACTGGGCACTGACAGGTCCTGCTCCATGGATGAGACCTTTCCTACCCATTTCCCTACCTTACTTGTCCCTGCCCTGTTTGGATTAGGTACTCCAGTCCCCTTGGACTCGGCACGGGGGAGGCCACACCTCGAATCCTGGGTTCAGTTTTGGGTCCCTAACTCAAAGAAGGACACTGGCGGCCTGGAGAGTGTCCAAGCTGGTGAAGTGTCTAGAGCACAAGTCTTGCAATGAGTGGCTGAGGGACCTGGGGTTGTTCAGCCTGGAGAAAAGGAGGCTCAGGGGAGACCACCTCACTCTTGACAGCTCCCTGAAAGGAAGTTGGAGCGGGGTGGGGGTCTGTCACCTCCCAAGGAACAAGTGATAGGACAAGAGGAAATGTTGTCAAGTTGTACCAGGGGAGTTTTAGGTTGGACATGAGGAAAAACTTCTTCCCCACATGGGTTGTCAAGGCCTGTCCCAGGCTGCCTGGGGCAGTGGTGGAGTCCCCATCCCTGGAGGAATTTAAAAGCTGTGGAGATGTGGTGTTAGGGACATGGTTTAGTGGTGAGGGACTTGATGATCTTAAAGGTCTTTTCTAACCAAACTAATTCTGTGATCCTATGATTCTCTAGCTGATCACAAGGAGGAACAACCTCAGCTTTTTTTTTATCAATGTGGCACAAAGACTCTATAATATTGTTGACTCCTAAGAGTAAATCAGCTAGTGGATGATAGCAGACATCCATTCCAACTGACTCAACTACATGGATTAATGCCAGAGGAATTAATAACAACAAAACCCCCTGCTTTAAAAGCATCTGCAGCTTAAACAGCTTGCTTTAAAAAACAAAACAAAACCTAAAAAAACCTGGGGCCACCCACTAAAAAGCAGAGACAGTTTGCATAAAATCAATGGCATTTCATGGACTTCTGTGAATGATCCACAGGACAGGTACAATCGCCTTACGAGCTCTGGATGCTTTTTAATGTTTGATACAGTCACTGACAAATAGCAGCTGAAACACCTGTAGGCCAGATGTGCACAGCTGTATGTGTGCTGCTGCCAATCAATCTTCAGATTACATCACACTCCAGATGCCTGACTTCAGAGACACTTGGAAGGCAGAGCTGGAGTGAGTGGTCTGTGAGCTTAGGCGTTGCTTTCTTCCTGACTCCTCTGCACGCAATGCCAAGCCCTTTTGTCGTCACCTTGACCTGTGCGATGCAACCTCAAGGCAAATCGAGGGGAAACTCTGTTTGGGGAGAGTCACTGGCATCCTATAGCCAGGGATAATGCCTCGACATAATGGGATGGGGAGATCGGGTACATACCATCCACTCTGCATTTCTTCCACCTGAGACCCAAAAAGCTATCAGCTCCCTGCCTTTGAATTGATCTAGTCTGGTGTTTCTCCACTCTACCACGCATGGCACAGATTCACCATCTCTCCATGGGCACACGTGTGTGTAGGTGCCTGTGTAAAGGCACTGCTGTGAAAGTCAAGCAGCTTTAATTTTCAGTGGATTCATTCCCCATCAGAAGTGTGACACTTGTGCATATAACACTGGGAAGCAAAACTTTTCCTGCCCTGAGAGAGACTTGGAGGTGTTTGCTGAAAAAAGACCCCTTTTTTTTCCTTACATTCGGAGCAGGGGAAAAAATTTTCACTTTGCTACATGAAGCTGTGTTTGCTCTTCAAAACTTGTAAAAACAGATGCTTGGGCAGCTGGGGCAGATTCCCTGAAGCTTGATTTAATCCTCAATTTTTGCGCTTATGGATCTTTATAGAGCATCACAGAATCACAGAATGTTAAGGTTTGGAAGGGACCTCGAAAGATCATCTAGTCCCACCCCCCTGCCGGAGCAGGACCACCTAGAGCAGGTCACATAAGTATGCAACCAGGTAGGCTTTAAATATCTGCAAAGAATGAGACTCCACAATTCCTCTGGGTAGTTTGTTCCAGAGCTCTGTGACCCTCACAGTGAAAGTTTTTCCTTATGTTTCTGTGGAACATCTTATGCTCCAGCTTACACCCTTGTCCTATCACTGGACATAATAGAGAAGAGCCTGGCTCCATCCTCCTGACACTCGCCCTTTATGTATTTATAAACATTAATGAGGTCACCCTTCTGTCTCCTCTTCTCCAAGCTAAAGAGACCCAGCTCCCTCAGCCTTTCATCATAAGGGAGATGCTCCACTCCCCTAATCATCTTTGTGGCTCTGCACTGGACTCTTTCAAGCAGTTCCCTGTCCTGCTTGAACTGAGGGGCCCAGAACTGAACACAATATTCCAGATGAGGTCTCACCAGGGCAGAGGAGAGGGGGAGGAGAACCTCTCTCAACCTACTAACCACACCCCTTCTAATACACCCCAGGATGCCATCGGCCTTCTTGGCCACGAGGACACATTGCTGGCTCATGGTCATCCTGCTGTCCACCAGGACCCCCAGGTCCTTTTCCCCCGTGATACTCTCTAACAAGTCAATCCCCAGCCTATGATGGTACATGGGGTTATTCTTTCCCAGATGCAAGACTCTACACTTGCCCTTGTTGTATTTCGTTTGATTTCTCCCTGCCCAACTCTCCAGCCTGTCCAGGTCTCTCTGGGTGGCAGCACAGCCTGCTGGTGTGTCAGCCTCTCCTCCCAGTTTTGTATCATCAGCAAACTTGCTGACTGCACTCTGTTCCCTCATCCAGGTCACTGATGAATGTACTGAACAGTACTGGCCCCAGTACCAACCCCTGAGGGACTCCACTGGACACAGGCCTCCAGCTAGACTCTGCCCCATTGACCACAACTCTCTGACTTCTTTCCTTCAACCAGTTCACGATCATGACCTGATCATCCAGACCACGCTTTCTCAGTTTAGCTGCAAGGATGCTGTGGGAGACAGTGTCAAATGCTTTACTGGAATCAAGATAGATCACATCCACTGCACCACCATCATCTATCCACCTGGTCATTTCTTCATAGAAGGCTATCAGGTTGGTCAAACATGACTTCCCTTTGGTAAAACCATGTTGACTGCTCCTGATGGCCCCCTTGTCATTGATATTCCTAGAGACAGAGCCAAGGATAAGGTGTTCCACCACCTTTCTGGGGGTGGAAGTGGGGCTGACTGGTCTGTAGTTACCCAGGTCCTTCTTCTTGCCCTTTTTGAAGACTGGAGTGACATTTGCTTCCTTCCAGTCCTCAGGCACCTCTCCTGTTCTCCATGACTTACTAAAGATGATGGAGAGTGGTCTAGCAATGACTTCCACCAGCTCCCTCAGCACTTGCAGGTGCATCCCATCAGGGCCCATGGATTTATCAGAGAAAGGCATTATTAATGGGAAGAAGCAGGATTCCCCTGTCTCCTTGTCCAGCGTTCTCAATGTCACCATGGCCGGGTTTTGGCAGAACTGGGACTCACAACCTGGGTGACATTCCCAGATGTTTGCGGCAGAAGGGGTGCTACTTTGGCATCTTCCCCCTCACATGAGGCAGCGTTTGAAGAATATGCCCTTGGTCACCACATCCTGGTCCTTGAATTCATCAATCACAATTCATAGAATCATAGAATCACGGAATGGTTTGGGTTGGAAGAGACCTTAAATGTCATCTAGTTCTAACCCCCCTGACATAGGTAGGGACACCTCCCACTAAACAAGTTTCTCCAAACCCTGTCCAACCTGGTCTTGAACAATTACTCAGCCCCAGCCTGTCAGTGTTTCACATGGCAGCAGGTGCAGGTTTTTGATAAGCACCCAGGCTCTGAGTAACTGTGGTGATTCAGTCTCTGTGTTACTAATCTCCCAGGACTTTTTGAGGGGATTGTACCAGGCCAGGTCTCCATCTGGGATTAATCAACACAGCTTCATTGAAGTCAAGGGGCTGAATTCTCACTTGGAATCAACCGGCTTAACTCCACTGAAGTCAATAAAGCTACTCTGATCTTTTTTATGGCAAGAATAGTCCAACTCTAAAATATGTGGGGTTACAGGGTGTTGCCCTCCTGCAGAGAGAGGTACGTTTTTATACACCAAACAATCCCACTGGGTTAAGAAGCACTTGGCTTTGAGCAAGGCACTCTGGTGCATGCCAGTGATGTTAACCACACCATACTTTAGAGAAAGCCACTGGCCAGCATGCAGGGCTGGGGTGAGTATAGGTCAGGACTGGAGCCCCCTTGCACACCTGGTCAACTGCATTTGCCTTTCGGGCACCCTGTGAATGACTGATGACTCTGGTAAAGATGACAGAGACATGTAATGCCTGATGACAGTAAGTGTGCTGGTAGATCATGGCCTGACCGGAGGTTCTTTCTCTGTCTGGCAGCTACATAAAGAAGGACAGAACCCTGGTAAGAGACATCCTGAGTCCTGCATCTTTCCTGGGTGATTTATTCCAGCCTTTACTGCAAGTACCAAGTTATAGAACCCTTCTCATAAATTCTACAGCTTTCTTTTTCCATGTAGGTGGCACCCATGTTTAAACCCAGCCATCCAGATTTCATGCTGAGTTGCAGAATCACAGAATGGTAGGGCTTGGAAGCAACCTCTGGGGATCATCTTGTCCAACACCCCTGCTAAAGCAGGGTCACACAGAGCAGGTTGCCCAGGATCACATCCAGGTGAGTTTGGAATAATTTCAAAGGAGACTCCACAACCTCTCTGGGCAGCCTGGGCCAGGCTCTGGCACACTTACAGGAAATAAATTTTTCCTCGTGTTCAGATGGAACCTCCTGGGTTCCTGTTTGTGCCCATTGCCCCTTGTCTTGTTGCAGGGCACAACTGAAAAGAGTCTGGCCCCACCCTCCTGATCCCTACCCCTTAGCTATTGATTAGCATTGAGAAGATCCCCTCTCAGTCTTCTCCAGGCTCAACAGCCTCAGGTGTCTCAGCCTTTCCTCATCTATTCATCCAGTTGCTGCTCTTTAGTTTAATGATCTTCTTCCTCCCCTCCCTTGGTGTTTACAAGCAGCCCCTTATTTCCTTGCCACTGTCTTCTCAAGGTTGACTCTCTGCTGTCTGGAGGTGCCCAATGCAGCTTTGCATCAAGGAACCTCTGCCTGACAAGTGGCAGGAGGTAAGGTTACTTATGTGTCTGGAATGGGGTTTGGAGTCTGCAGAGGGTTGTGGGGTATTTGTATCTGAATATGCTGTGTTTCAGCATAGTCTTGTTTACTTTGCTTTAAAACTCTTAGCTGGCTCTGGGCAAAAAAATGCTTGAATGTCTGTTGGTTTTCAGCCTTGCTTGTGGCTGCTTGTGTAGCCCTGTACCCCAGGATGTGGTGGCTACTGGAGGGGCTCCTAGTTCAGATAACAGCAGGGCTTCCAGGAGAGACCAATAACACTACTGCTGTGAATCTTCATTGTGGCTGGTCATGGTTGAAATATTCCCTCTTTATTTTTTGTGGTTTCCGACGTCACCACTTCACTTTGGGAGTGTAGGCTCCTGAGGAGATAGAAGTAACACACCGGTCCCTGTCGGGGCTCTGAGCAACTGTGAATCACTCATTTTTCCAAGACTCATAAGGCCAGCATCATTGTTTTTAACTTGGCTTGAGGTTAGTCAGCTGATTTACAGGCTTTCCTGAAACTATTATATGAGTGATGTCCGGGAAGCAGGAAAGGGAACCATCTTACTCACAACCTCTTTAGCAACACATTTCTAGTCTGGATAGTGCCATGGGCTGCTTGGGATGAGAGCTGCCCATTCCATTGCCATGCTCCAAGAATTTCACCCCTAGTAACTAACCTCCCGAGGGTTTTAATTTCCTCTGCAATGACTAAATAATAATTTTAAATTTTTTTTTAATCTGCATCAGTGACCTGGGAGTGAACATCTAAGGTGGTGTATCCTATCTGTGGTCTACCAGTTTTTTATGTTGTTGCTTCATGTTTCTTTTCTATAAAATAAGCCCTCCAGTTCAGAGCTCTTGTGTCAGTTTTTCATCACACTTCTGAAGTTTATGGCCTCATAAGAGGTAAAACAAAGCTGCTTACTCCCTTGATGCTGTTTTTTGAAGGGAAATAAACAGTCTCACTCTAGCAAGCTCAAACTCCTGGAGGAAGGAACGTGCAGAGATGAAATCTTTCTGCCAAGGGAGTACAAAAGTCAGCGTGTCCTTAGCTTGTCTCCATTTATCAAAGTATTTAATCACACGCTTAATGCCTAAATGTGTGCTGTCAGCCCTGCTGACTTCAGTGGGATTTTAACACGCACTGAGGATGCGCTCTGCTAAATCAGAACAGGCTAGCAAATGACTACCAAGAACTTGATTTGTCTGCTGCATGCACAAAGAAGCCTAGAAAAAGCTCTGGAAAATCAGTTTACATGGTCTTTTCCAGTCTGTCATTCTGCAATAGGCAGATGTATGTTTTCTTGTCTCCAGTTGTCAGGGGTTTTTTGGATTTTGGTGATTAAATGAATGAGTTAAGTCAACATTTTCAACTAAATTAGTGTGGATGACTCAGCTCAACGCCAGCTGGCTGGTCCTGTTTAGGTCTGCAAGCTGGACTTGTTTGAACCTCTGAGCCTGAACTCTGCTGGGTTCCCACTGAGCTAATAACCTGTATGACTGCAGTATGGATGCAATCCCCTTTCTGGGCAGGGGATGAGTAGGGGGGGTGTGTAAGGGAGAGGAGCTATCTGCATCTGTTCAAAACAAAGACGTGCTTTGACTTTCACAGCGCCATTCCTCTCTGAATTTCATGAGCTCTCCTAGGATGCGTGGACCTGAGCTGAGCTTGTACTCCTGTGAATCGGGAGCTCTCTCTGAAGCTGCCGTCTCAGTTCTTATTTGCCTGCTTGGATTTGCAGCTGATGCTGAACAGCTTTTCTGCTCTGTACAATGGAGTTTTGTGTGCAGCTTATGTTTGCAGTACAGCCAAATGTTCCCTTATCCCCTGGGTTAAATCTGCATGTGTCTGTTTGTGAAGCGTGAGGAAGGCCACGTGTTAAGCTTAGAGATTGAAATGGAAGTTTTAAAGGCTCATTAAGAAGTCAAATTGCATGCAGGTAGGGTGTAGGGAAGTATTAGTCTGCCTCAGTCTAGAGAAGTGTGTGTGCGTGCTTCTACACACAATACACAGATCATCTGTGATACTATATTTTATATACTGACTTTAAACATACTGTGGGTGTGGAGGAGCATAGGATGTCTGTAGTGACTTCATTTAAGCACTTTTCATTCCTCTGCACTGTTTACCAGTTAAAAATGCTTTTGTTTTCTTTGGAAACTTCTAGTCACTGCTCTTATTCAGGCGCAGATATGTCTGGTTGTATCTAGAAGTATGCCACACATTTCCCCTGCACATGAATGCACCTATAATACAGCACTTCCCCGTATCGGTGCATCTCGTATGCATGTATATACATACATGTAATACTGTAAAATTGGTTCTCCTCTGTTAGGAAGCATGAGTATAAGGATACCATTGACAACCAAAGAGATTCTGGTTCTAGACATCACACCTTGCAGAGACAGCCTCCTCTTCTGCCTGGTCCTCAGTTCTTAGCAAATGTGATTAGTCCTATTTCTTACTATGTCCTTGCATCAAAGATAATTTCGGGTAGATTTCTAAGGATCAGTTGTTCTTCAACTTACAGGCTCCCTAAAAACAGACATTATTTAAATCCACATCAGTAAATGTGACTGAAATGAAGTTTTAGGAGATGGGCTCGGGGATGCTGTCTGGTTCTTGTGGCACACACTCTTACCTCAAAGATAGAAGAAATGTAAATGGGAAGGAAGTCTTTGTTTGCCCCTACCGTAAGATGAGTGCTGCAGTTTGGAAGGATAAAGGTCCTTCCCCAGAGCCATGTGCCTGGCTGGGAGCTCATCTCTGTGACATGTCTGAAGTTGCAGCCCACTTGAGCTGCAGCTGGAAGCCTTACAGCCACGCAATGCATTTCTGTCCCGGCGGTACTGGCAGGAAGTCTTTGGAAATCAACGCTCCCTAAATGTGAATAACTCATTTGCTTGTGCCATGCCCACCAGCTGGGGAGGTGTCCTCAGACCGGGGGAGCTGTCGGGCCACACTCATCTCCTGGAAGTGCACGGAAGCACCCTACAGGAAACTTAACCTGACATCCCACACGATTTGGCTGAACAAGGTGATCTCTGCCCTTTCCATACTTATTTATATTTCCAGTTGACTGCATAATCTGGCTGTCTAGAAGGTCCCTTTAGGAGGTTATGCAGCTGAAATAATAGCTAATGAATTTTAAAAAATTATTTGGGAGTTATTAAATATTTTCTTCCTTTACTTCCCTCCCCTCAGTCCCTCCTTGGCAAACACTCCTGGGTTATTCCACCAGACTGCTTTCTCTTCTAGGTCAGGGTATGTTGCTAAAGCATCCTGATGTATATGAAGGAAGGACCTAAACTCATCTCCAAGTGCTTGTATGCTGCCCCTAAACCAGGGATGGAGTAAGAAAGTGAAGTGTGCCATACCACAGCAGTTCCAGAGACTAAGAAGAACCACTGGCATTGCATTTCCTTCCAGAGATGTCCTTTTTCTGCTCCCATCACCTTGCTTGGTTGTTTCATCTCTGTTTATGGAATGGTTTTAAATCCAGGGGATGAGGCTCTTGGACTTCTCCAGTATTAAACCAAATCCAAATGATTTCCATCTATGCTTTCTTAATGAGAGGAGCTGAGTTTATTCCTTCCAGTGGAGCTGCGCCTGGTTACACAGGCTAGGCTCTGACTGGTGATTTGTATCTGTTCTGAGGGAATCTGCTCCCCTTGTCCATGTCTGCAAAGATCTTCTCATATGCACAGGCTATGGATGAGATACTTGGCTTCTGGGGAATCACTGCCGGGCCAGGGAATCACATCTGATGAGACTCAGGCAAGTCATCTTGCTGTCTGAGGATTGCTCCTAGGCACACAAGAGCCAGGGGAAAGTCTGTGGGCTGCCAGAGATGGTCACTGTGAACAGGATCTTCACGTTAGTGTGATGCCTGGTTGATCTCAGCCTCCCTTTGATAATTCCCAGCCCAAGCTTCTCATCTTGCCTATTGCTTCTTCGCTGGTCTTCCAGACCCTTTGTTTCCTCTGCTGTTTCTCTCCTGGCTCCTTCTACTGCTCTATTCCTCATTCCTCTCCCTCAGCTCCCTCTGCTCCCTCTGTGCTTTGCTTCATCATTTGCCCCTGCTGAGATGAGAGCAGAGGATATGATCCCAGCTCCTGGTTCAGATTCCCTCAGCTTTGTGCCTCCTCCCAGTTTTGGGCTCTTTGCTGTCTGTCAAGCTCAACTCAATACCATCAAAGGGTAGGGATATGTGTGTGAGCGCGTGTGCTCCTGGCAGCTCTTTATAATCTCACTAATAGCACTTAACGCTTCTCCTCGCACAAGGCTTTAAAATCAGTATGGAATTCTCCTCCCATGTAATCTGTGTGTGTTTGTCCTATCTCAGAGGAAGACGATGTCTAAATCCCCTCTACTTCCCTCCCACCACCAGGAATCATCCGCACACTGCAAAAAGCTACATCTTCCCAAGATCCCATCCTGTTTCTTGGGAGAGGCTGCAGGATGGAGGAGAATCCTGCAGACTTGTGTCTACCTGTAGCAAGCAAATGCCAGTGTGTTAAGATCTAGAGCAAAGTGGGGAGAAGAAATAAGTGAAAGTAAAGAAACACATCTAAAAATGCCCACAATTTTTGAATGTTGCTGGCTCCACATCTGGAATACCTGATGCTTCCTGCTTTCTTTTCTGCACCAGAAACCTGTCTTGCTGTTGTTATACCTGGCTTTAACCCTACTTTATTGGTATTTTATTAAGTCTCATGTAATTTTTAAAATTATGCTATTAACAGAGAATGCAATGTCTTAATTAATGTCGTATTTTAGTAGGGTATGTTTCTAGTCTTCAGACTTTAGGTGGAAAAGCATGAACACATTGCCTTCAAAGTGTTCAAAATTAGCAAAAAGAGTTTGAAAATTAGCAAAAAGAGTTTGCTTTTCTAAAATCCTGTCTCAGTTCAGGTCTGATGTTGGGGGTTGGCAGCTGCCTGGGAATGGGGAAGAACCAGGGGCACAGGCTGTTCAAGGCTGCAGGAAAGCAAGAGAGTTTCCACAGCAAAGTGGAAATGCTCCAGGTATTTGTGTGATTGGTAACAAAGAAATTCAGCCTTGCATTCAGCAGCAGTTACTGCATCTGTGCAACTGGAAGTGAGGAGGGTTGCATACACAATCTAGGGAATCGGGGGGGGGGGGGGGGGGGAATTAGTCCAAGAGGTGTTTGGGTTTGAATTCTTATCCACCAGCACTATGCAGGTGGTTCTGACACTGCCCTGGGTTTTCCATGTGTGTGCTGATTATAATGGTGACGCTTGGATTTTTTTATTTTTTTTTTAAATGCATCCCCATCTCTGCAAAACCTCCTGTCATTTGTGAAACACAGTGCTGCTGATTTAAAGCATGTCTAAATATTTAAGAAAAGCCTGATTTATGCTGTAAAGGCTTGCTCATCAGTTTCACTTTTAATCATTGCAACTGTTGAGTCCTTAAAGCCCCCTTGGCTCCCCCAGTCCCTTTGCACAACAGTTGAGTGATTCTGCTTTAACTGGAGACCTCAGGATGGCTCTGGCCCAAGTGAACTCCTTGAGATCCTTGTGCAGTATTCTCCTGGTGGTACCCTGAGATCAGCAGATGCTGGCCTTTCTCTCAACTCCCACTCAGTGCCTCAAATCCCAGGGAAAGCTCTTCTTCCGCTGCTACACCCTGTGCTTTGAAGACAAAAGTGATTAACAAGATCTTGGGGGTTTGGATGGTTCAGCTGCCTTACAACTTCACAGAGACTTCCAAAGCTGAGATAAGGACACCTTCATGCACAGCCTGCTTGACATCTTCAGTGCCAGCCCTCTGTAGAGCTTCCTCGACATTCTGCCTGCACAGTCAGATTTATCTGCCTGCAGGAAAGTTAATTCTCCCATCTACCTGTGCATGCAATGCCTTTTTGCAATTGCACACTGAGCTCTTCCTGAGTTATGCAGCTGAGGTGCCCTTTGCCTTCATCCTGGTGCTTCTAGCCTCAGAAAAGCAGTAATCAAAATAATTGGATAAGTAATCTGGAATTGTAATGGCCATGTTGGGTCTGTGCAACTCCAAGAATTGTCGGGGTGCAAAATGCTCTTCTGCACAAAGTGGGTGCTGTTGTCTGTTAAACCAGAGTTTTTCTCCTGGGGGGCCTCAGAGCAACCTGCTCTAGTTACAGACGTACCTGCTCACTGCAGGGGGATAACCATGAAAGGTCCCTTCCAACCCAGACCAGTGTGTGATTCAACAGGAGTAGGGTTTGGGCTGTATATTGTTGGCTTGGGTTGGTTGGGTTTTTGTTTGTTTGTTTGTTTGTTTGGGTTTTTCTGTTGTTTGTTGGTTGGTTTTGGGTTTTTTTTTTTTTTTCCACTGGGCAGCATCCCTCCTCTTGTTTGGAAAATTGTTTCTGGTCGTTGCTACGTTTTCCTGGCTGGAGCCATTCCCGGAGCCTGCTCTCTGTGCTCTCTTCGTTATCTGCTCAGCTAACGCATGTGCCTGCCTCTTTTCCTTTCATGTCGTCTGCTCTTCCCCCTCCCCCTTTAGGTCACTTGTCTGGTACTAACTCCACTGCAGGGTTTTCCAGCTTTGTTGGCTTTTCTGATTCCAGAGGGATGTTTTGTTCTCATTTATTTGTTTTGCTGGCCAGAATACAAAAGGTTAAACAGTTTGGAGAACTTTATTCTGTATTTACTGCTGAGGTAGGTTTCTAAATCAACAGTAGGTCGTGTATTGGAGTGACTCACAGAGCTTCTTAACCTTTTTCCTTCCGTTTTGTCTCTCTCCAAATCTGAAGCACACATCTGCAATTCAGATTGCCAAAATGAGAAGCTGTAAAATGCATATAAATTGCTGTAGATGGGCTGCTCAGACTGGCCCCAGTGCAGAGCCAGTTTCCATTCAGTGGAGGTTGGATCCCTCTGGGATGTAAACCCACTTAAAAATACAGGGTACCAGGATGATGTTCTGTGCTATGAGGGGACAACCAGCAAGGAGGATGGGCTGTCTGGGAGGCCTGGGGCTGGGCAGGGAAAAATCAGGCTGGTGGCATGCGTACCCCTCCTGTTTGTAGGAAGGTCCTGTCTCACGGGGAGGTTACAAGGTGGGCAGGCAACAGGCACCCAAAAGAAAAGTATTGGAATTTGCATTTCAGAGGGGAAACTGAGGCACCATCCATCAACCAAAACCGCATGTAATTGGTGGCTTGTATCTGTTTTAGGAGGAAATGTGCTCCCTTTCTCCATGTTTGCAAAGATCCTCTCATGTGCACAGGCTGTGGATGAGATGCTTGGCTTCTGAGGAATCACTGCCTGGCGAGGGGATCACATTTGATGAGACCCAGGCAAGTCATCCTGTTGTCTGAGGATTGCTCCTAGGCACACGAGAGCCAGGGAAAAGCCTGTGGGCTGCCAGAGACGGTCACTGTGCACAGGCTCCTCATGTTTGCATGATAACAGATTAGTCTCAGCCTTCCTTTGATAACTCCCAGCCCAAGCTTCTCATCCTGCCTATTGCTGCTTCCCTGGTCTTCCAGGCCCTTTGCTTCCTCTGCTGTTTCTCTTCTGGGCTGCTCCTCCTGCTCTGCTCCTGGGCAAGGTGGGTCTGACAGACATGCAAGTTCAGCTTGGCTTCTTGATTTAGGGAGTGGAGATGAGTGCCACCAGTGGGCTATGGGTGCAAGGAGAGCAAAGCCTTCTAATCCCATCACATCAAATGCCATACAGTAAGGAAAGAGATGCTGTCCTTACAATTAGCCCAGAAGCTCTGGTATAAACTGCCCCAACACAGGACCTCAGCTGGACAGAGCAGAGCCAGCCCCAGTGTCCCTGGAACTTGGAGCACAGATATAAACAGACCACCAGAATACCAGCAGTATGAAATGTACTGGAGATGAACAGAGAAGATGGAAACAAGTGTGGGGGCTCTTTCATCAACCATCATCTCTGCAGAGGCTCCCAATTTGCTGTTCTGTGAAACACCCCATTTTGTACCAGACAAGTGTATGGTTACAGGCTTCCCATATTTTCCCTAACAGCAAAGCAAGGATGAGAAATCTCTACTCCTAAACTGCAACCAAAATCCCCCATTTCTTGTATTCAGCAGCTCTTGGTGATTCTCTTCTAAGAAATTTATGGAACTGACTTTTTTTGTTTGTTTGGTTTTTTTTTTTGTTTTTATCCCTCTCATCTCCCTAATCCAAAATCTTTATTATGTTCCTGAAAGTTCTTCCTGTGTTGTTTTCAGGTCTCAGCTTAAAGTGCATCATTTAAGCAGGGGCTGTTGGCTTGGGAACATGGCTGGATCTAGCCCTGTGCTTACAGCATCTCACTGGGGCTCAACTTGTTAGCAGGTACCCCAATCATAGAATAGTTGAAAGAGGCCTTTAAGAGCATCAAGTCTGGTACTGCTAAGTCCATTGCTAAGCCATGTCCCTCAGTACCAGATCTACATGACTTAAATGTTTCTAGGGATAGGGACTCCACCACTGCCCTGAACAGCCTGGGACAGGCCTTGACAAGCCTTGTGGGGAAGAAATTGTTCCTCGTGTCCAACCTAAACCTCCCCTGGCACAAGTTGAGGCCATTTCCTCTTGTACTATCACTTCTTCCTTGGGAGAAGAGACCAACCCTACTTGTCTCCAACTTCCTTTCAGGGAGTTGTCAAGAGTGAAAAGGTCTCCCCTTAGCCTCTTTTTCTCCAGGCTGAACAACCCCAGGTCCCTCAGTTGCTCCTCCCAAGACTTGTGCTCTAGACCCTCCACCAGCTTTGTTGCCCTTCCCTGGGCTTGCTCCAGGCCCTCAATGTCCTTCTTGGAGTGAAGGGTCCAAAACTGAACCCAGTATTGGGGGTGTGGTCTCCCCAGTGCCAAGTACAGGGGTATGATCAGTGCCTTAAGTCATCTTCACATTTCAAAGGAGTTCTGCCCCTCAGTGAAGGACAGATGTTTTCACAGGTCTGGCAGACCTGTGAGTACCAGCACCTGGGAGAGATGCTTGCTGCATCCTGTGCCTGCACTGCTTGTACAGAATCAGGGAATTGGTTACATTAGAAAAGACCTTTAAGATCACTGAGTCCAACTGTTAACCTAACACTGCCAAGTCTACCACTAAACCATGTCCTTCAGCACCCACAGGCTTAATAGGCAGGAACAGGCTGCATCCTGGCACAGTTTCTCATACTGCTACAACCTGATGCATTTGGTTGCTATGGCATATTATGTGTTGGGACATCAAAAAATACATTGCTTGCTCAGGGTGCAACCTGCTGCTCCTGGCTGGCAGCCCACAATATTTTTTGCAGTCACCTATGAGGTATCTGCATCCACCATGCATGGGGTCTGTCAGTTCCATGAGGTTTTCACTAATGAAAGGTCTGCCCTACGTGACAAGCTTGGAGTAAATTTTTACAATTTTGGTTCTTTACTGAGGTGGTTGTCAATAAAGGAATGGAGTAAACCTGTGCTTGTTTTGTTTGGAGCTCATCTAAAATGTCCTGTTAAGATGAGGACAGTACATAGGAAAAACACACCAGGGAAAGCAGTGAGACTTTTTAAAAAGAAAACCAACATTTTGTCTATATAGAAAGAGTATCCTGATGACTGCCTGAGCATCATCTGGTCCATGTGCATAAATAAAAAGGTCGTTTCCAAGAATCCAAGCTACAGCACTTTCAATGTAGCTTGTCTGTGCCTGCTGCAGGGATCTGCCAAATGTTTTTCACTGGAACCTGCTGCACAGTGTCTGTGAACCCTGTTCAGAGCATCCCCCATGTGAGGCAAAATGTTTTACCTTGAATTATGGGGCCAGCAAAGCAGCTGGTGGAAGTGCCTCTGGTGCTGTTTGGTTTTCTGACACTAAATTAAATAATCTGGAAGACTGTTGTCCCAGTGATCACCACTGTGGAATGTGCTCAGTGTAAAACTTGGGTCCTCGCTTTGTGCTGCAAGGCAGCTCCTGGCTGCTTCCAGATATACTGTGTGCTCCCTGTTAGACATCCCTGAGATGCACCCCTTGGATGCAACCCCAAACCCACTTTATTCTTTAACATAGTGTATCCTGCCCTCTAGTGCCAGCAGATGCTGAGTCAGCAGGAGCCCAGGAGCAAGCTGGGCTGGGCTCCTGTGAATTCCCACCTTTCTCATCAGACAGATCTCTCTAAGCCTGGGAAAGTGCTACTTATGGGGCTGCTGGGATAAGGGAGAGCAGAGAAGTTTATGCGTTGTTAGGATGTTTGCGCATTACTTTGAGCACTATGTACAGCTTTGGAGCAAGCTCAGCACCTTGGAAGTATCTTTTGGAGATGTTTTCAAGGAACGTGAGCTTTACGATGGAAAAAAGCACGTAGCAGGCTATGTGGAAGGTGCTGGAAATCAGGAAGTTGTTTTACTGATGATCTTAATTAAAACTTGAAGCACGAGGAATGCTTGGATGCCGCGTAGGGGAAAGATAGAGCAGGGATAACACCTGGAAACAGGTCTCTTGCTTTTGTCCTCAGGAAAAGGAAGAATAATTTTCTGTTTCAAAAGAAATCTGAGAGCCTTTTGTTTTGTTACTTGCTCAGCTGGGAGGGGAGCAGAGGTTTCCCCCAGCCACTGCCTGGGACTCGCAGGAACATTCCCGGCGAGTATCTGCTGCGAGCCAAGTACAGCCCATCAGTGTTCCTCAAAGCTCCTCCATTCTCATCACATCTCCCTCCCTCCTCTTGACGTGAGCCTTCCCTTTTGCTATTTTTAAGACCCCCACCAGGCAAAAGCTTTAAGATTTGCAACACGAAGCCACAGAATGGGGTGGGTCAGTCCTGGCTGCAGAGCTATGCGTGCCTCCAACCAGGCAGGATTGGACCCACTGGGGCTTTGCACAATCTCCTGGGTTATTTCAAGCTGTCGGGAAAGTCCAGCCACGGGAGCGCTGCCGGGGCCATGAATGGGAGGGGCGGGTAGGCTTTTTATACACAGAAAACAGGAAAAAATTAGTTTTGTATAAACTACTCTTCTCTTCCCTTGTCCCCTCATCTTGGATCAGGAATGCTGGAGATTGGGGGAAAAGGGGGAGGGGGAGTAGGGGGAACAGCATAAGACACAAGCCCTGCGAGGTCACCCATAGTTTTCTTCTGATGCACAGCAGAGTGCGAGTGCTGGCGTAGCTGTTAGGGTGGGTTTGTTTCTTTAAGGTGTCTCCCAGGGGGAGGATCAGCAAAATGCAATGTGGCAGCTATGGTAACTCCTCTTGGCTTTCAGTACAGCCCTCAATGATCACACAACTCGCTAGTGAAGAAGGTACAGCTGTCCAGGCCTTGGCAGGGATCCCCACCCACTCTTTGCTGCCAAGTGCTGTTTTTCTCTCTTTTTTTTTTTTTTTCCTTTTTTTTTTCTTGTTTAAATTTCTTAGTTTCCTAAGGAAATGAAAATGGGAGGGACAGTCTCATCTGCTTCTCAGTCCTATCTGATGTCTCCTGGACCTGCTGGAGTAAAAGCTGGATGGTGCTACCTCCCTAAGTGGTGCTGGGATGTTGGTAACCAGGGAGGTGGAGATCCCAAATTTGAGGGCTCCTGTCCTCCAGTGAGATGCGGGAGGGGAACCAGGGTTAAAGGCTGGGGTCCCAGCAGTGCCTGCAAAGGGCTGAGCACTTGGGATGGAGATGCGTTCAGGTTGGTTTGTCTTTACTGAAGTGGACCATTCTCATGCCATGGTCAGCTCACATGCACACCTACAAAAAGTGAAACTGTTGGAAGCAGTGAGCTTGCTCAGGGCAAAAGCCCTGCACCGCTGGGCCAACAACTTTCCTGAGTTTCCTCCTTGATTGTACCATGGCTGCAGAGCTGCAGGTGCCTCACTGGCAGTGTTTATACCTATGGAGCAGCTCAAAACCCACCAGTGCCCCTAACAGTCCCAGCAACCAAGTGTCCCGCAAAGCTTCAGGCATAGAGTCCTGGCCTAGGCTCCCCACAAGAGGTCCAGGAAGATTTTTGTCTCCTCCTTTTCCTCTTTGCATACACCACGGTGGTGTTGGCTCTTGTTTCCCAAAGCACGTTTGGGCTATACTGGCCTTGTCCTGTGAAAAAGGACTATGACCAGCTCTGGGGTGTGATCAACACCACCCCATCCTCAGGAGCTTGCCCTGAGCTCGCAGGACCATTGTGTGGTCCCTAGAGCTCATCTGCACCAGGGGCTCCTGCCAGACACGAGACAAGACAGATGTGCCAAAAGTGTGAGCAAAATGCCTTGGCATGGGGAGGGTGCAGTTTGGAGGACTTTAAGATGCAATGTTAAGATGAGCTTGTGCTAGGGGTGCCCAGAATAGGGTGCTGCAGCTTGCACGGGTGAACTGCGCATTTGCATGGAATTTCTTCTCGGGGGTTCTCCAAGCTTCTTTGTCAAGCTGGGTCTGCTGGCATGGCCCAGCAGGAATGACGGACAAACCCCTCATTTTGAAACAGTTTGTCCACATGTGCAGTTTTAAGGACATGCCTGAAATAAAACAGCTGAAGGGCAGACTGATCAGAGCAGTGGATGAGTAATTCAAGGGGTGAGACTATGAATTTCCTATCTAGAAAGAGGTTTTTGTATTTTAAAACAAAGCAAATGTTGCTAGAGCTGTATGAGAACTCGTGTAGTAGCATTTAAATGAACAAGCGGCACCGGGGAACAAAAACACATTGTGACTGATTTGCACGGCGGGCGAAATTCTGGCACAAGGAAATAGTGCCAAATGTGCACAGGAGGCTTATTTTCTGTAGGAGCAAGGATGAGTGGGCAGATGTAAAACATACTCAGGACTTGTATACATACCCACTCAGGTGTTATGGGGTACTTAGAAAAACCTTTCTAATTGCAGCAGAAAATGGGTCAATAATGACATATCTGAATATGATAAATCAGTATCAAAAAAAGGGAGATATATTTGATTTTTTTAAGCCAGGTATTTCTATTTCATTCTGACATCATTCACAGCTAAGAGATCTACAATTTTCGAAACCGCATCTGTTTCCCTTTGGCTCCTCAACCACTCCAAAATATTTACCTTTTGCCACTCACATTGCCTGATATACAAAATAACAGCGCTTACAAGCAAAACTTGCAGATTAACTCAGTCTTACTGAAAATCGGCGTGCTTTGAGCACCCAATTCAAGGCTGAAAATGTTACTGCGTATCTCTGTCCCTCTGGGCACATGACATTGGCCTGGGACTACCTGTAATTATATTTTTGGAGTGATGGCATCTGTTTGTCACTCTACTGCTGATTTCCTCGGCATGAACACGTCAAACAGTGGTGTTACTCCTCCATGCTCATTAATTTATCACAAGGAATATTAATCACTACATTGTGCATTTTCAACATTTCCCGGTGGATCGCTGGAAAGAGATGCCGTGATCCCAATTGCTCTTGGGGTACAAAACATGGCTCGAACAGGTCTAAACCTGGTGCTCTGAACCACCTCTTGGCATCAAAACCCAGGCAAAAATTCATCGCTTCTCACTGGGGAAGGTGGTAAGAAAGCAAGCACTCGGCAGTGCTTCAGCTCCCCTACAACCGTGAATGTTTCAGACCCATAAAGTATAAAAGAGAGATTATTTACCACTGGTATTAACAGGACTCTATTAAAGGGCCCTTCTTATGGCAAAGGATGAAAATTCTCTTGCAAAATATCTGGTTGTGCAGTGCATAAAACCCCACCAAGCTGGAAGACAGCTTTAAATCCCGAGACTGCAGGGTCGTGCCTGAAGCATCTCGCGACCAATTAGAGGCAGCAAAAAGAGCTCGTCGATATCAGAAGTTCCACGAGCTTATATCAGGTGAAATAAATTTATTTAACAGATGAAGAATAGCCATCTTATCCTAACGTGTAGAAATACATGTTATTATGTTGTATGCATAGATATTTTAACTACAATAGTATCTCATCTGGGCTGCTTTTAATCAAGTAGTTTTATGCCCCGGTATCTTACTGGGAATTATCCAAGGTGGTGATTACCTGTTACTCCCAGAGGCACTGCTGTAGCCAAAAAATCACCACTTGCATGCAGATGCTTTTGCAAGGGCTCAATTCAAAGCATGGCACCCACTAACATCTGGTGTGCCACAGACTTCTGGGCAAGCTTGCCTGTATGTGTTTTTGGGGGAAAGGCTTAAACACCTGAGAATTGTTGAAAGGCGCGTGTAGGGTACAATTCGTTGTGTACGTGCCATGGAGGTGGTGCTGAGCGTCCCGGTGGGAAGCACACGAGAGGGGTAAGGAGGCAAGTGCTTGGTTTCAACACGCTGAAAACCTGATGCTATCGTCCCCATCCTAGCTCCTTTAAATAATAGTTTGATTGTGCCTCAGAGACTTTTCTGCTGGGAGGCCCACTGAGCCCGGTGTTTTTGGTGGGTGGCATTGCTGAGCACCCATGAGTGCTGGGGCTTGGCCGTGCCATGTGTTCACTCAGCCTTGAAGCATCACTTTCCCCTATGGTCTATGCTCTGAAGGACCAAGTAAGAACTTATAGCTTTATTCTTAAGTGGGCAGCACTTCTATAAGTGCGATTTTATATATATATATATATATATATATATATATGTGACCCTTGGAAAAAGCACACATCAGGCACAGTGGGATGGGGCTGTTTAAACATCGAAAGGAAAGGAATGAAATGCAGAGGACCGGCAATGAAATGCTTCTCAAAACTCTGTATTTTGCCGCTTTCCTTTTGACAATGAAATGGCGTTTCATTGATTCTCTATGCTGAGCCCGTTCAGGGTGGGGTTTTTGCACCCTGGGGCTACCATGCTCATGACAGCATCCATGGGGTGATGGCATGGGAGTATCGTGGTGCTGCAGTGCTCTCCAGGCACACTTAGTGCGGGGGAATGAAAGTTTTCTAACATCCCCATGATTTTCTGAGCTTCCCTTCCAGGAATTTTTTTCTAACAAGCCATATTATACAGCAAGATTTCATCACGGTGTGCATGAAATGTATGTTTAAGAGTCGGTTTTAAACATACATATTTGTGGCTGTGCAAGATCCCTCTGGCAGATTAATTTTATTTAGGAGCTTGGTGTTGGGGACGCTGGATGTGGATGCATCGGGGAATCCCTCAGCCATGGAAAATGCTGCTTTCTGCATGAAAGCCTCTCCCTGGCTCCAACCCACCCTACTGAATTTTCCAATCTGGATCAGATGGTATTTTTTTTTAACAGGAGCCTCAGCAGAGCCATGATCTCTCTGTATCTTAGCTGAGCAATAAGGTTTATTTACACTTCAGTGCAAACACATGATTTTTTTTTTAAAGGGGGCTCAAGCAGCTTAAACCAAAGTCATAATCACATAAATTAATGCATGCGGATTTTTGGCGGCTAAATTAATCCGAAACCTAATTCGTACTTTTTTAAAGCATGTGGTTGGTAGGTCTAATATATCTTAAGGAAACGGTAAAGCTTCTTCTTGGGGGTGGCAGTTAACAAGGCAAAACTATCTTATTAGGAATTTAATTAAAGCTAGTAGAGGTTTACTGGACCTTTTCCAGTAAATCTATGTCAAGCTGAACCAGTAGACATCTGTCTCTTCCCCACCATTTCTTTTTTCTGTTTTTCAAGCTGTAGTTAAAGTATAGAGAGAAGATAATGGGAGGAAGCGGGAAGGGCTATAGCTCACTTCCAGCTCACCATACAGTGAGAGGCACAAGGTTTATTTTCTTTTTGATGTCTGACCAGCTTTGGAAGCTGTATGAGACTGCATCTGCCTAACTCCCATCCCTTACTGAAACACAGAGGCCAATTAAAAAAAAAAAAAAAAAAAAACCCCAAATCACAGGAAAGCTTGGAATCAAAACTCCTGGGAGAGGTCTGAAGGTGCCCAGCTGTCCCTTTCTGAGAAAGACCCTGGCCCAGAGGTCCTGTGTGTGGGATGAAGGGACTATGCACTGAAATACACGCACTGGCTGCTGATTTGGGAAAGCGTCTGAGCTGCCTTTCCTGGGTTCAGTTCAGAGGATTAGATCAAAAGTGGCCTTTCCACCCAAATGGCTCAGACCTTGGAGAGGACTGTCCAGAGAGATTAGGGATGTAATGGTCTCTTTGAAACCCTCTGTTAGCATCAGGGCTTAACAGGTTGTTGCTTATTTAACAATTTTTAGGGACTGGTACAAAAATCCTTCCTGTCTGATTTTCATCCTCCTCCAGCAAGGTCCTCCTGCCACCAGGTTTCTGATGCTGCTCCCCATGATGTGACAGCTCATTTTCAAAGGACAAAAGCTGATTTATTTATTTATTTATCTATTTATTTTCCCATTCTAAAGTGAAAACTCTCCTTACTGCTAAAAGCTGAAAGTTTTGGACTCATAAGCGTGACAGATCATGAAAAAAGTTCAAAGGGAGAACCTTTCTTTCACCTGTTAAACCCCCAAAGCAAACTCTTCCTTAATTCAGAAGAAGCAGCACATCTCAAAGAACCACAAGAGTCCTGATCCTCACCTTGCACACCCCTCCACATACACAGAGAGAAAATACAAGCATCAGCAGTTGCAGGGAAGTTGAACAGAGCCTACCAAAGAGCCCAGCTGAAGGGGTGTTTGCTGGAGAAAGGCCTCTTTGGTGCTTAACTGTCTCTCCTTGCTGGGAAAAGGATAAAGGCATTGCAAAAGCTGGTCCCCATAGCACAGGTGCTGTGCCCCAGCACAGGCTGTGTGGACCGGCTGCTGTCAGCCGAGTTCAGCCTGGAAGTGGTTAAAGAGATGGGTATGAGGGTAAGGGCTGCCTTGCTTTGATTTATTGGCTAACTGACTTAATTTGTTATTTGTGTATGATTAGTTGTTGTTGCTGAGTGGTCATCTTCTACAACGACAAATCTAATTAAATTGTCTAGAGCGTGGTGGTTATTCCCCCCCCACCTCCCCCGACAAATATTTCTACTGCTTTAATTCTTGAGACCTAATCATTAATTAGCACAAGGCTGCTTGTATCCAGATGGAGGACGACTTGTTTTTCCTTGCTTCTGAATTTGCCCAAGAAGTAAATCAGAAGTGATGGTTTATAGCAGTCTCCAAATCACTCAGAGCAACTCACGGAAATGTCGGATGCGATCGTCAGCTAGCAAGGAGCAGCAAGGTTGCTCAGAGTCATCTGAGGATCTGGCCCAGCACACTTTTCATGGTACAGAACTTTATTTTAATCAGCTTTTTTCCCACTTCCCAACCTTCTGCAAAGCTTGGAGTGGGGAGAAGCCACCTGAAATATGTGTTTTCCCCAACAAGCAGCTGTAGCTCCCTGATTACATGTTGAGCTCGCTTGGTGCTCCGGGTTGTGGTGGCGTTCCCTCACGTGTTCATGGGCTCATCAAACCATTCCTACAGCTCTACAGCAAGACATAAATTCTGGAGATTTCAGGCTTGGAGATTTCAAAGTCATGCTGAACCACATGGAAATGATTCTCAGAGCTGCAGCTATAAAAATAATTATATTGCTAGGGGGAAAGAGTGACAAGAAATGTCCCCAGAAGAGTTTCAGCGGTGGTTACAGGATCTGTACGGGCTCTGTGAGAGGCTGCTGTGATCTCCAAGGCTAATTTATCACTGCTACCTCTAACTCTATGAAATATTTCCCCAAAAAAGCACTGAAGGAAGGAATGTGAAAGGAGGCTGCAAAGGAGTCGCGTTGCAACCTTCCCCTTTGTTTTAATAAGGATACTTTGTATGCTCTAAAAATTAAAGCCACTCCGCGCAGATGACCGGTGTGAGAATGACTAATTTAGAGACAAATTAGGTCTACTTAGCTGAAATGTATGCCTTGATTGTTCCCTTAATGACCCTTCCATGCATATCTCTCCCAATAGGACTCTTACTACAGCTCTGGCTCTGGCAAATGAAGTAATAATGCCTTTTTGCCACTCGTCTTAAGCAGTCTTTCGGTTTTGATCCAACATTTCCCTCCACCATGCATGTCTTTATGATCAGTAATTAGTTTATATGCATCCAGCCCACGGCAGATTTGTCTTTTGCATGTCTCCTTCTCCAGAACATTTTCCTTGCACCCTCTCTTTCAAAGGTCTCCGAGCATGAGTGTTTTCTGGCTGACTGTAATGTATTTGGTGTCTGCTGTGTAACAGATTTATTCTTTCCCAAGGAAAGACGTGAACGTAAACAGAAGATCCAAAATGCATTTTGCTGGGCTCTTAAATGCACTAAGATGAAAACCTCCCGCTACAAGCCTATTAATGTAAATACCAAACTTTACAATCCTTCCTGTCAAGGAAACGTATTTACATTTTTCTAAGGATGCGTATAAAAAAAATAGGGCTTTAGGGACATAAAGGGCTTAGTTCCAGTGTCACAACACCCTTGGTTAACTGTAGTGCTCTCATATGCTATAGAATTAGGTTGTTCCCAGGGCCGGCAGAGATAACATCTGTTTGCTTCTTTAAGGACAAAATGAAATAGGATGCTAGTGTTTTATATGGGAAACAGCCCTGGAAGTCTGAAGGGGCAACAGTAAGAGGGCTGCATGCCACACACGTACATTTCATGCATCTTCCCTGGCACAAAAAAAAGATGGGAAAGGAGTTTTTTGGTACAAGGCCTCATCCCAAGACTTGTTGCAATGAGTGGGAAGAAAGGGAGTTGCTGGCAGTCTGGTCTTACTGGGCTACATTTACACTTTGATTCTCCTGACACCCTGGTTGGACAGGATTTTTTCCTGCTAAATGGAATAATAGAGAATGTACTTTATTTTCTCTTGGGGTTTGTTTTTTTTTTTAGTTGTTTTATGTTTTGTTGCCTTTTTTTTTTTGTATTGGGGTGGAGAGCGGGGAGGGTTGTGTTTTAATGCACCTTGAACATTTAGAGGCAAAAAGAGGACTGTGGCTGCAAGGAAAGGGGCACAGGTGCTGGTGATGAGAAGATCTGGGGGAGGAAGGCTCAGTGTCGCTATGTCTCCTGAAACATCCTAGTGCACGAGTTGCAAAGCTGCGCCTGTTTCTCTCGAAATGACGGGAGTAAGTTGCCTGTAATTACGCGGAGCAGAACAGGAAAACCTCTCGTGGCCAGAGGAGCGAGCAGCAGTGACCTGCTGCCATTCGCAGAGGCCAGGTGACATTTTACCAATTCCCAAGGCTCTGATTTTCTAATCAAAAGCTCCTCTCTTTTTTTTTTTTTGTTTTTGTGGCTGAAAGGAAATGATGGTTTCTCCAAGGAGAAAACCATTTCTTGCCTATCTATTCCCAAAACCCAAGGAAAACAGAGGACAGCTGTGGCAATCCTCACCCCTTCATGCTCACCCAACATTTACAGTGCTTCCTACTCCCTAGGAAAACTAGGAGCTTATCCCAGATCCAAATAGCTATTTTTTAAGGTTGGTTCGTTGTTTTTTCCCATCAAGACTGCACAAGCTGCTCCCCCGTAGAGCATAAAAACTCCTCTGGCCAGGACTAACCCATACAGAAGTTCATGTCACACCACCCAGCTAAGTTTGCCCATTTTAAAGGGTTTCTTGAGGATTGTGTAGGGTTCGTTTTTTTGGGGTTTTTTTTTTTTTCCTCTGGCAGACGTAATTTTTGTCGCCATAAACGATAGAACTTGACACCGCACCACACCAGGCCATTTGTCAACAACGTTTTCAACAGTTCAACCGCACGCGTGTGCACGCGCACACAGCCGCAGAAAGGAGAGGCAAGGGAGAAAAGTCCCAGGGCTCAGGGAAAAGCAACTTTCTTCTATAAGGCACCCAAACAAGGAGCAAAGAGCCACCTTTAATCATTGGGCTGGCAGCTGGGTTACGGCAGAGATGCTGAATAACAGTTCCTTCCCAAGCAAACTGAAAATGTGCCAGGGTTTGGCTCTACGTTGTGGTTTTCAGTCCGAAATGCTGCTTGGAATTTCTTTTGGTTAGGGACAATATGAGCACCTACAGCTAAAAATCCCCCCTCTTTGGAGCAATGCTAATAATAATTCAACTGACAGCAATCTTTAAATAGGGTTTAAAAAAACCAAAAAGCAGGTTTTGCTGCTGAAATACTATGTGATAGAAAAGAATGGTAGTGTATTAGATAACAATTTTAAAAACATTGTTGGAGAAATGGCAGCACATGATTTGGGAAACAACAGAATAAATGCATTATTCCACCCCAGCACTTTACCATTCAGCCAATCTAAGCTGCTGAAGAAATATGTGTTTGGGACATTTTACATCTGTTTTTGACAAGAAGCCTGGGGTTTTGTGTGGTGGGGTTTTTTTTGTGTGTTTTCGGTTTTGTTTGGTTTTTGTTTTTAATCTATTTGCTTCAGCTTTTGGAGCCAGATTAGAATGGGAAAAGGCACTGTGTTTTATAAATGGAGGGTTTATAATTTTAAGAAGTGGCTCGGCTTTGGCTTTTTGCAGTTGAAAGTACGGCACAGCGTGCAAAAAAAAATAGTAACGCCAGCGATAGCCATAAAACCCACAACAGCAGTGTTAGATATTTAAACAAAACTAAACAACAGACAGCTTGTGTGATGGGGAGAAGAACTGATTTTTGAACAGCCTAACATTTTGGGGGGAGACCCTAGATGAGTGCATGGAAACCTTAATTATGGTTAAAAAACAGTTTTGGGATGCAAGCAGAACATTTGCTTGAAGCAGTTTCTAAAATGGTTTTAAGTCTGTATTTTACACCACTAGGAAGTACCAGCTGAACACATTTTTGGCTTTTTTCAAACAAGGCACTGAAGTTGCATCAAGGGTTTTGGGGGTTTTTTGGTTTGTTTTGTTTTTTAAATGGGATGTTTATTGCTGCTAAAACAAAGATTGATTTGTCTGTTTAAAAGGACCTGGTTAATGGGCTGGGATAAACTTTCATTTTGCTCTTAAGGAGCTGATTCTCTACATGATGAAATTATTTCTTTTTACACCATGGGCAATGTTACGATCGGGGAGCAAATTTCCCTTTTGAATGTTTTCGGGACAAAATGGGCTCTGCTTTATGTACCAAGCCCCAGAGAGTGACTGGCCATATGCAAACTCTGCCTGACACAACACAGAGCTACTCTGCTTAATTAGCTTGAGATGAGGGTGTTATTAAGGGTCTTTTTTTTTTTAAACCTCCTTTCTTACTGTTCATTCCTCCCTCCCAGAATATTACAAAGACAACTTAAGAGGAAGTAGTTTTACGCTAATGGAAAATTATGAGGAAGGATTTAGCAACGAGAGTAAATAAGAAACTACGTCTAACACCAGCCTTTACTTCACCAGCACTTTGGGGAAGGGAAACCAAACACACAATGAGAATTTGGCAAAGTTTCTTCTATCTTTGTTTGCTTTTTATTGTGTGAGGGGGAAGGGGCACAGCCCAGGGTTTGCAGCCGACATCTGCTGCTTGTTTCTTTTCAGAGAAACACAACCTGGGGCAAACTCGTCACCAAACCCCACTTGGGTCCTACTGACCCCCTCGATCCCCCTAAGACAGAAGAGGATGCGGCCGCCCCAGGAGCTGATGGCTTGGCAGCGGGTTTTTTGGGCGCAGGCACCCGTGGAGTGGGGTGGCAGCTGTTTCGGATCCCCCTGTCAGCCTGTTGTACCGATTGCCTTTTGCTCTCCTAAAACCCTTCCCCAAGACAGCACTTTCTGTCAGATCTCACTCAGGGAAGATTTCCCCCCCTGTCCCTCATCAACCAGCTCTCAACACCGGTCCCCTCTTGGCTCCACCAACCCTGCAGAGCAGAAATGTGCTTTTTTTTTTTTTAATTTTCAAAATGAGGCATTTCTTATTTTTGCCTCTCTGGCAGTTGTTTTGGTTTTTTTTTTTTTTTTCTTTGTTTGTTTTGTTGTTGTTTGTTTGTTTTGTTTTTCTTTGTTTTTTAAGGATTTTCACAGGCATGGGTAAGTGGGAGGGGTCCCGACACATCTACTCTGCCCATGTCACCTCCAGGTCAGTGGCCCCAAACCCCTCGCGCAGCAGCATCCCTGCACCCCGCCACACCACGCTACCTCTCCCCAGGCAGGACCGAGCCCCGCAGCAAAGCTGGGCCAGTGAAGGGAGCCACGGGAGCCTCATCCTGTGGCCAGACGGACGAGGAGCATCATCCAGGAGAAGAGAAATCGGTACCTACCCCTTCAGCAGCTGGGCTCTCCTGGCCCGGGCGGTGGCTAGTGGGAGGCTGACATGGACCATGCTCCCTCCATCCTCCATACGGAAAATGCATAACTCAGCCTCTCGTGAGCCACGTAACTGCAGCTCGTCATCTTACTGTCCATCTCGTCGCTCTGTAGCACCTGGTAGAGGAAGTCTATATACCGTGCCGCCAGCTTGAGGGTCTGGATTTTACTGAGTTTGTCAGAGGGCAAAGTGGGGATGATTTTCCTCAAGGCAGCAAAAGCTTCATTGAGCGACTGAGTCCTCTGCCTCTCTCTGACATTGGCCAGGATCCGCTGGCTCTGTAGTTCTTCATAAGACTGGGAGCTGGGACTGGACTTTTTCCCCCTCTTCCCTGGGTTGGGGCTGCCATCTTCGCTGGACTTCTTACTGTATCTTCTCTTCCTGCCAAATCTCTTTGGCTGCCTTTCCAGCTCCTCTTCACTGGTCCCCAAGCTATCCACAGGGGAAACAGGAGAACTGGAGCTTTCTTCCATGCTTTCTGCAAGAAGGGGAGGGGAAGAGACTTTCCCCCCCTCCTTATGTTATGTGAGTGTGTGTGTGTCTTAAATGTGCTTTAAATTCCTGAGACAGATCCTTTGGAAAAACAGGAGGGCTTTTTTTTTTTTTTTGCTGACCAAACGTTTTCCAGGTTGCTTGAAGGGCTCTTATTTCAAGGACCGGGGTTCTGCAAAAAATTGAGGTCTCGGAGAGAGGAAGTTATTCTAACTTTTTGGAAACTTTAGCTGAGCTCAGTTGCTAAATAGTTGTCAGAAGTGAGGGAGGTGCGGGGCTCCCTTCTGATTGGTCGTCCAGGTCAGTGGGAGGAAAGCTTTTCCCCTGCTAAACTTTCACAGTTTTATGTTACACTTAACTAAAATCTTGGGAATGCACCTCGAATAAAAGATAGCTGGTGACCAGCCCCTACCACCACCACCCCTACCCCCCCTAGATGCTGAATTTGCAGCACCCCTCCAGGGTAACCTCCCTGCCAGGGTTTTTTGGGATGCTGCTCTGCTTGCTGAGTCCTGGCAGGATGGTTCCCAGCCCACATTGCTGAGGGTCTTATCTTCATGGACAGGCTGCAGTACCTTGTACCTTGCCCAAATTGGGGTGCGAGCCCTTGTGTGCCCAAAAATGCAAAATGGTGCCTTATTTTGCATTTCCACCCCACCCGCTCCTCCCCAGTTCTGGGCATCTTACAACCCCCCTGCAAGCTGCCCCTCGCAGCACCCTGTTCCCCAAACCCTCTGCTCCATGGAGATGGGGTGGGGATATGCCTCCTGGTCCCTTGGGGTGCCAGAATTACCCTGGGGCACACTGAACTGTGGGAAGGGTGGAGGTTTGGGGGAAGCTGGAAAAGCCCTTTCAAGCCCCTTGGTTGTGAAGGGCATGGAAAAACCCTCCTGGAATAACCCAGGGGAGACAAAAATATGGGCTACCCATGGAGGGTAGCCTGGTGTGATGATGCTGGCCTTGCAGACCCGCTGTGGGCTGGTTGTTCTCCCTGCTTCCCCCCAGCCCTTACCCACCCCATTCAATAATAAATAGCACTTTCTGAGGAAGAAAGAGCCGAGGTAGGTAGAAGGACATCTCCTCCAGAATACCCTGTTGTTGAAATCGTGCTATCCCAGTGCATGAAAACCGTGGTAGCAACTCCAGAGATTCTGATGTATCAAACAGAAGATGACGGATCTATTTTTCCTCTCCATCACACCAGGGAAAATGTGGGAAAACTCTGCTTGCTTCCATGGAGCTAAGGCAGAGTAAAATCAGATTTGGACTTCTGATTTCAGTTACAGCCCAAATTGCAGGAACAGACACATTCCTGAGCAGCAAAGATCATGTTTTCAGTACAGAGCAGGAAAATAGAATGAAACAATAATCATAAAAATAAATAAGACAAAAGAAACTCATAAAATGTAGATGTTGTATCAGAAGAATTAGTTTAGAGTGGATTTCTTTGTGAAGTTTTCCAGTAGGTATCAACACTCATTAATGGAAAAAATAATGTCTGGTTTGATTGGAAAGTGTTCCTTGGTAGAAGAAGGAATTTTGGCTTGCCTGGGGCTGACTCCACTACTGGTAGGTAATGTTTATAGTGGAAAGACTTCCCCAGGCAGCCCCTGGGGAGAGCCTGTGTTTGCTTTCAAAAGGAAAGGTTTTCAGGTGCAGCACAGAAGTCGGAAAGCGAGGCAGTTCTGCAAATAGATTTTTAATCCAATTTAAGACCCTGGCGAGTCGGACAGGATGAGTGCCTCTGCCACTCGCACCCCAAGGCCAGGTTTCCAGAAGGGCTCAGGGCTGGCAGCTGGGGATGAGGATTGGCAACTGCTCTGAGTCTGTGACCTGGAGGTCCGTGAACCGAGACATGGTGTCTACCAGCCCTGTGGACCCAAAGGTAGATACCACCCTTGGCTGAGTTGGGGCAAGCGACATTTATACTGGGAAAAACCTGAGTAACAGCCCCGAGCCTGTCCCGAAAGCAAAATAAACTGCTGTCGGTAGTGGTGCCTGTGTGAAACTGCGCCTCGGAGGGCAAAATGCTCCTCATAAAGACTTATTTGGTTTGTACTTGAGGTATTTAGAAGTCTTCTTAGCGTGTGGGATTGTTTCCAAGTATTAAGAGAAACCATCGCCAAAGACCAGAGGGACACCTCCACTTTCCAGATGCAAAGAGCACGGTTTTCCCAGCAGACAGGCTCACTGCTGACGGCAGTGGCTCTCCTGTGCTCGCACCGTGTTTATGGTGGTAAGCCTATGCGGATTTGCAGGGATGTGTGGAGCATAGGAGGGCAGTTGGGCTGTGGGGCTGAGCACCCAGAGCGCACTCCCTGAAGGTGCTCTAGGTGCCTGCAAAAGGCTGCTCGGGGAGGGAGCACGGCTGCATTTTGGGCTGTGTTTTGAGAGCGCTAGGAGCAAGGGGAGCAGATGGAAGCTTGTGAGACCGAGCAGAGCTGCTCATTGCTGTTTCTCCTCTCCCTCTGACTTGCATGCTAATACTGATTCTGCATCTTTCTTTTGGCCCACCAAAGGCAGGACTTGATTTCTCAGGGAAATTTCCATCGGGTGAGACTTGGTCCTTCCAGGGGATGGAGGGATTTTGGAGGGGGACTGTGTGGACGTATCTCAGAATGCCTAGTTCTCAGCTGGTGCAGGCGTTTTGCCATTGTGATAGGCACCGAACCCAACCCACATGAGCGCAGCAGGAGACGTGCAGCTCTTGGGCATTGCTCTGGAGCCACGGTGGCAGAAGGATGTGGTTGAAAGGCATGGTCCCGGTGCAGCCGATCGGCTGCTGCTCCTCGTGCTCTCGATTGTGGCTCTCCGAGCTGTGTGAAGCAGAGCAGGAGCGGGCTCCCACAGAAGAGCAGCCCCTCCACATGCCGCGGCTATATTAAATAAATAAATGAGCAGCCTCAGCCTCCTGCCTGCCTTCTGCAAATGAGCCCGGAGGAGCATTTGCACGACAAAGCAAGGCAGGATTTCTCCCCCGGGGGATCACTGCTGTGCGTAACCTCTAACTGCTCAAAGCTTTTTACTATCAGGCAGGCTTCATTAGGGGAAATTTATGGTGAAACTCGGCTGTGTCATGATGGTGAAGTCTATAAGCCTGGCTCCAACGAGCATCACTCCAGCACTGCTGTGTATATGTGTACTCGTTACAGCCCTCGAGTCCCCTGGCAGTGCTTAGTGCCAGAGCTGAGTACAGTGTTGACAATACTGCAGATATCTTCCCTTGGAGCAGACCACAGGCACGGGCTATGTGTGTGCAGACCCGGGATGAAACGTGATCTGGCTCTCCTGAGGCAAGAGGGAGTTCGGAGAGGTTTGTGGGGGAGGATAAAGGTACGTCTGGCAAAGGAGGATGGGATGGATGCATCCTCCTTGCTACCAGAGCAGGGTGGGAGAGAGGTTAGGAAATGAAAACGGCAGTATGAAAAAGAGTTAATGTTCTGTTTAAAAGTGACATCCATGATGACACTGATGCCACTACCAGGACCCTAAAATTTCTTGTTAGAGGGAAACTATGAATACAGACTGGGCTTTGGGGGACAGTGCTTAATCTCTGTAGGAAGCCTGTGGTCTGGTTGTCCCCCTGGCAGGGCTTGGCTGGCAAGTGACTCTGGAGGAGAGTGTTTGGATTTCTGCCTCCTGCCACCCTTCCCTCTGCCTGCAGTAGAAAGCAGGGAAAGGTTGGGTGCCCTGGCAAAAAAGACAGTATAATCTCAATGTGCTCAGACTACTCTTCCAGCTCCCTTCTGTTGGGGGAGCTGCCGCCAAGGATGCAAATTTTTGGAGCAAACTGAAAGAAGAAAGATGCTCTTGTACTTACTGCCTTCCTCCTCCTCCTCACTACCTGCTGCTGGAGTAAAAAGCATCATTTATCCTTTCAGAAATGTCCTGGCTACAGATTGCATCCAGTGTCAAACAGCATCTATTGTAGCCAGGTCTAATTAAGCTGGTTTTTTTGGGTTTGTTTTTCTTTTGTGCCTTTGGTGTGATTTGGGGATAATTCCTCAGTTTTTGTGCAGCAACCACTAAAAGAGATGTGTCACGTACATCTTCCACGTGCTGTCTTTGCAGTCATGTTTTGCATCGCACTTCTGCTTTGTGGGCTTTGTTCCCTTATTCCTTGTGTCACGCCAAGGCAGAGGCCGGACATGGGCAGGCGGATGTTTCCCGAAGCATTCACCCTGCAGTGACAAGTTTATAATCAAAAGCAAAGGAGTGGCAAGCGAGCAGTGCAGATAAGAGACAGGAGGCAAGGAGAGTGAGACTTTAGGGATAAGATGGTTGGAGCGGAGCACGATTTCAAAGTAATTGGATACGCTAACGTCGGAGTCTTGTGCAGGAATGTACATCTGTTTCTGAACTGTTACCAGCTGATGTGCCCGCTCTTCCTTTCTGCTTCCTTGGTTATAAACTATCAGAGGAGCAGACAAGGAGAGGCTGACCTGGGGACAGTGAGTCCTACTGCTTGCTAATCTTGCAAATAAACGCAGTCAAGGTCAAGGTGTGCTTTTGATTCTCAAAGGTGCTTCTGGGGCAGCTGGGTGTGCTGATGTCCGTCCCATGGGGAGTAAGGTGGCAGCTTCTCCCCATCTATGCTTTGGTGGCTCTATCTGGCTTCATCAGCTTTGTGCTTGAGGAGGTGGGAAATATGGACATTTTTAGGGAAGAGTTTACAGAATGACAGAGAGAAGGGAAGGACTTGGAGATTTTTCCCAGTGGACATCTCTTTCTCCCAAGAAAGCCCCACAGGCCCTTCATCCATCTCCTTCATGCAGCTGGCAGCTCCATTCAAGCTTTGCAAGGGCCATTTTTTGAGAGCTTGCTTTATTTCTGGTGTGTAACAACAGGACAAACTATCTGCAGTGCAATAATGATAAATGCAAATCATAATTAGTTCTGAAAAAATACCGTGCTGGGTCAGGCTCTTAAAATGCACTGTAATTCACAGCTTTTCTACTCGAGACCCATTTCAAAGCACTGGAGCATACCTTGGAGGAGAGGTGCATCCAAGTCCCACTAACGTCCTTGGGATATAGACAGGTGTTCAAACCTACATAAATGCTAAATGCAGGCCTGAATGGGAGACACCTTTCTTGAAAAGGGAAGAGGGTCTTTGCTCAAGAGATTGCAGGGCTGATTTGGAGGCTACCATGCTGCTGGAAGGCTATGACATAGTGGCCATTACTGAAACTTGGTGGGATCAATCCTATGACTAGAGTGTGTCTGTCAGTGGCTACAAGTTGTTCAGAAGGGATAGGAGAGGAAGGAGGGGTGGAGGTGTTGCCCTCTATGTTAAGAAATGGACATAATGTGAAGAGATATCCCAGAAGAATACCCATGAGCAAGTTGAAAGCTTATGGGTAGGAATCAGAGACTGAGGCAACAAGGGGAACCTTGTGGTTGGTGTCTATTACAGGTTGCCTGATCAAGGGGAGCCAACTGATGAAGCATTCTTATTCCAGCTACAGGAGGCATCAAGCTCTCAGGCTCTCATCCTGCTGGAGGACTTCAACCACCCTGACATTTGCTAGAAAAGTAGCACAGCAAGCTGTAGGCAATCTAGGAGATTCCTGGAGTGCCTTGAGGATAATGTCTTAGGACAAGAAAGACACCCTTACCTGAAGGGATGCAATGCTGGATCTGATGGTCACCAGCGCAGGTGAGCTCATCAAGAATATCAAGATTGGAGGCAGCCTGCGCTGCAGTGATCATGCACTAGTGGAATTCACAGTCCTAAGGGACACAAGTCAGACAAAGAGCATAGTTAGGACCCTGAATTTTAGGAAAGCAGAATTCCATCTCTTCAAGGAGTTAGTCTATAGGACTCCCAGGGAATCAGTCCTCAGGGACAAGGTTGCAGAGCAGAACAGAACTGGCAGATCTTTAAGGACACTTTCCATAAAGTGCAAAACCTCTCAGTCCCCAGGTGTAAGAAACTGAGCAAGGAAGGGAAGAGACCAGCATAGCCAAGTCAAGACCTGCTGTTCAAACTAAAAGGCAAGAAGGAACTGCACAGGCAGTGGAAGCAGGAACAGGTGTCTTGGGAAAGAGTGTAGATATGCTGCCCAGTTTTGTAGGCATGAGGTCAGGAAGGCCAGGGCTGGAACTCAACTTGGCAAGGGATGTAAAGAATAATAAGAAGGGCTTCTACAGGTATGTCAACAAGAAAAGGAAGGTTAAAGAAAATGTACCCCCCTGATGAGCAAGAATGGCAAGGTAGTAACAACAGATGAAGAGAAGGCTGCAGTCTCAACAATGTTTTTCCTCAGTCTTCACTGTCAACCTCTCTCCTCACACCTTGTGAGTTGAATGACCACAAGGTAGGGACCAGAGGGACAAAGTTCCCCCTACTGTAAGTGAAGACCATGTTTGTGACCACCTGTGGAACCTGAACATACACAAGTCTATGGGGCCAGGCAAGATGCATCCCAGAGTCCTGAGGGAACTGGCTGATACAGTTGCTAAGTCACTCTCTGTTATATTTGAAAAGTCTTCACAGTCAGGTGAAGTCCCTGGTAACTGGATGAAGGGACACATTACATCAGTTTCTTTAAATGGTAGAATGGAGGACCCTGGGAACTACTGACCTGTCAGCCTCACCTCTGTGTCTGGAAAAATCATGGAGCAAATTCTCCTAGAAGCTCTGATAAGGCACAGAGAGGACAGGGAGGTGATCTGAGACAGACAGCATTGCTTCACTAAGGGCAAGTCCTGCCTGACCGACCTAGAGGCTTCCTACAATGGAGTGACTACATCAGTGGTCAAGGGAAGAGCTATGGATGTCATCTATCTGGACTTCTGCAAGGTCTTTTACACAGTCTGCCACAACATCCTTCTCTCCAAGTTGGAGACATATGGATTTCATGGGTGGACTGTTCAGCGGATAAGGAATTGGCTAGATGATCACATTCAAAGGGTAGTGGTCAATGGCTCGGTATCCAGATGGAGGATGGTGACAAGTGGTGTCGCTCAGGAGTCTGTACTGGGACCAGTGTTGTTTAGTATTTTCATCAATGATATAGACAGCAGGATTGAGTGCACCATCAGCAAATCTGAAGATAACACCAAGCTGAATGGTGCAGTCAATATACCAGAGGGATGGGATGTCATCCAGAGGGACCTGGACAAGCTGAAGAAGTGGGCCTAGGTAAACCTCATGAGGTTCAATAAGACCAAGTGCAGGCCAGGCTGGAACAATCCTCATTAGAAATACAGACTAGGGGATGAGGTGATAGAAGGCAGCTCTCTCGAAAAGGACTTAGGGGTTCTGGTGGATGAGAAAGTGGACATGAGCCAACAGTGTGCACTTGCAGCCCAGAAGCCCAATCACATCCTGGGCAAAAAAAAATAAAAATGTGTGGCCAGCAGATTGAGAGAGGTGATTCTGCCACTCTACTCTGCTCTGGTGAGACCTCACCTAGAGTACTGTGTCCAGCTCTGGAGCCTTCAACAAAAGAGAAGCATGGACCAGATGGAGTGGGTCCAGAGGAGGGCCACCAAAACAATCAGAGGGCTGGTTCACCTCTGCTATGAGGACAGGCTGAGGGAGCTGGGGTTCTTCAGCCTGGAGAAGAGAGGGCTCAGGGAGATTTTATAGCAACCTTCCAGTACCTGGCCCAGGTTTCCCAGAGAGGTGGTAGATGCCCCATCCCTGGAGACATTCAAGGTCAGGCTTGATGAGGCTTTAGCAACCTGATATATTTGAGGATGCCCCTGCTTACTGCAGGGGGGTTGAACTAGGTGACTTTTGGAGGTCCCTTCCAGCCAAGAAAAGAGATTTTCACTGGCTTCAACAGGTGTTGGGACGGGGACACAAGCATTAGGCTGTTGGAGGATCAGTTCACAGCTCCTGGTTGTCCAAGCTCTTTTGACAGTAGGACAAGGATAATGTAGAGCAGACAGTTCTGCCTCAAGCACTGGGCACGGTGTTTCAGATTTGGTCATTGCTTGCTGACAAGACTAGAAATCCATGTCATTTCTCCGTCAGTAGCACTGGGAAGATAGAGTGTGTCCTACTGTAGGAAGAAACCGAGAAGCAGTGGCATTGCAATTGTGGATTCTATTTTTAATGATAATGCAAAGCAAAAAGAGGAACTGGCATTTGGGGGAGTAAAAAGTAGTAGCTATCATGATTCCAAAAATAACATTTCTATTTTAGATCACTTACCCAAGGCCACCACTAATTGCAGATTTGAGCGGAACATCTCCCGGGAATCCATGAGGAAGACAGATTTTTTTTATCCTCTTTTTGGAAGGTGAAATATTAATTGCAGCTGCAGCAGCAGTAACTGTAGCTTAAAACCTGGGCTAGGGAAAATGAAAATTCTGCTTCATAAACTAGAAAATCAAAGCATGTGAAATATTTTGTTTTCCCACCCCATCTCCAGCTTCATTAAACTGGGAAGGAAGGGCTTCCCACTAACATCAAGGATAACCCAAAAGTAGCCTGGCTGTTCCAACAATGGTCAGGCTTCCGACCACTTCTTTGGGCTGCAACACCCACTTCAGGGCAGGTATATTCATGACAACATCAAGTTTGGCTTCCAGTTTTTAACATTGCTTGACAGCTTCTCTGTCTTCTGGAGATGAAGGACTATTTCCATTGAGGTGGCAGGGCTTCGCTCCCGAGGTGAACTTCTGGTTGACTTCAGCAATCTAAGTGCAGACTGTGGCCTGGAAAGGATTTGGCCAGGCTGCCACTAGTGTAAGGAGACTGACCTCTTCTCCTTGTCCAGGCCATGGAGAGAGGGACCGTTTTTCCTGGGTCTTCATTGTGGATCCTTTCCCTGTAGATTGCAAAACGGGTCTGCAGAAGTTGGTGGCCTCAGGTCAGTGCTTTGCTGTCATCTTTCATCTGCAAAGCTCTAGAAAGAACGTAAGGAAGACACTGATCCTATAAAGCAGATTTAAGCCTTGTAACTTCTCTTAGCCACCTTCCACAGCCCCCTCTGAAGGGGTCGCAGGGTGGAAACTTCCTGCTGGGTCTTTGCAAACACTGTGTTCCTTTGGATGGACAAAGAATCTCCTATTTTGGATCCAACCACTGACTGTAGTGGTAAGTGCAGTAGCCTGTGGTTCAGTTACTCTTTTTACACATCTTGAAACCCACAGTTTCTGTGAATTCACATGGCTGGAAAGCCCACCAGGAAAAAATCCAAAGTACTGTTGCTTGTATTCCTGTATTTCAGTATTTTTAAGGATTATCCAGGACCCTGGAAGTAAATTAGCCTTGTAGTTAACTACATTGTGAAGTGAAAAGACACCAACAAGGTGCTGGAGAGCAAAGCCCTGGTATTATGCTTCCATCAAAAAAATTGTTTTTCCCCATGAATCCACTTGAGAATCTTTCTCACAATGTGTTACAAATCAGCTTTCCCCATCTATACTCAAGCCTCTTTGAAGGTTATGTCGGGGGAATGCATGGTGCTGGTGATGTGTCTCCTAACTGCTGGCCAGAGAAGGTTGAGAAATGCCTCCTAACTGCACAGGAGCCACCTGAAAATTGTATGATGTGTGCCAGGGAAGATCCAGAAGCAGCTTTTGTTTGCCTGGGTGGATCACTCAGCAGATATGTACACATAGAGGAGAGATTTGTTGCCCTGTACCATAGTCCACTAAATTTAACTTTTGAGGGTCATTCTAGAACATAACCACCATGGTACACCACTCTGCAGTTCAGATGTTGTGCAGAGGGGAAGACAAAACACTGAACTAGGACACAGGTAACTGTAAGACAGATCTGTCTAGAGAAGGCAAACCCATCCTAGGAGCTGGGTGCATCTGCTGGTGGCCCCAGAATAGCTTCAGGAACAGCTGTGCTGGAGCCCATTGGGGTTTTGGAATTGTCAGTATTTGAAGAAATCACAATTTTGGATGCCAGGGCAAAACCAGGGGAAGGTTGTGAAGGTTTCTGAAGTGAGGAACATGTAATTTTCAAGGAGAAGAGGATGGAGTCTGTTAAAACAAACCATTTGCAGTCTCTTTGGCCATCTCTGAACTTTACCTTGTCTATGGCTGATAGCTGAGCTACTCACAATTTGCCAACCCTGGAGCCATCCTTCCCCCAGATAAAAAAAGACAATGTATGTCCTTATTTCTCATCCCACAGCACTAAAATTCTCCATTCATTTCTTCCAGGGTTTAAGCCATTGTTGAAGCTAGGTATCATGTTGCATATGTCTTCTGGTTAAGGAAGACTGGACAGCTTATTAGTGACACTAGCTGATGAACTGGACGGGTTGCTACTGAGTGACAAGTCTTTCATCAAGGTTCCCAGCAGTGAAAAGTCCTGCCTTTCAAGTGTTACCACTCCTCATCAGCCTGGTAGTGGGATCCTAGGGATGGGAATTTGGTACCAGAAAGGAAGAGTTCTACTGACTGGGTCATTGTCACTTTTGGGTCAAGTCAAGCAATGGGGCTAAAACTCCTGTAGTAATCATCTACTTAAAACAGGGAGCTACACCTTCCGCCTCAAAGGCTATAAGCTAGTTAGTTCTGAGCCAAATCACAGCCATTGTCCCATACCTAGATGGAAAAACCCAAATAAATTATTTTCCCTTTCCTGGAAACACCAATCAAAAATCACAGCCACTCTTACTTCCTTACCAATCTTTTTAACCAGACTTTAGCTTTTTATTAAGTTATTTCCAACAGTGCTTCTCCATGCTCCCTGCAGACCTTTAGACATTACTGATGTTCCCACAGGAGCAGGACAAAATATGGCATCCCAGCCACCAGCCTGCTTATTGCTTTTGGTTTGAAGAATATGGGACTAACCTATATCCCCAGGAAGAGGGGGATCATGCTCTTTGAATGCTGATGGTGCTGTTTAGTGTCGTCAGTGGTTTAGTGTCTTAGCAGGAAGGTGGGACCTGGTGAGGACCCCTTGAATACCAGCTGAGAAGTGAGTTGGTTTAGGTCCTTTGTGTCTTGCTTTGATGTATTTAAATGGCCTAGAAGAGGGAAAGGGTATTGCCTTGGAGAACCTCCTGGGTGACAGGTTAACTTCTTGCCAAGTAGATAAAGGAAAACCTGACAGAATTAGTGAGGGGGAAAAAAAAGGTTGATTTCTAAATGGAACAACATTTTGTGAAACATGACAATATTCCTAGGAAAATATGATTTATTTTGGATACCAGGCACCCTAACTCTGACTCCTTTACTTCCTTTACCTTTACCTTTAACTGCCTGCTGTCCCTGCTCCCTGCTTTGGACATCCCTGACAGGCCTTGGCAGCTGAGAAGGAGGGGGCTTGCTATGTCCTGGGTTGACTGGTCACAAGTTGGGTGGACACAGAAAGCCAGCATCTCCCTTTTGAATTCTGCTGCATCAATGTGCTGGCACCTTCAGATCAAGTTCCTTGGTTATCAGCTGATTTGATTTCATGTTAGGATTTAATTTGAGGCCAAAGGTTGAAATTTTCCATTTAAGAAAAAAAAAAAAGTTCACTGAGCAGCTACACTTAAAACATCAGAAGGGACAGTCAGCTAAACCTGCTCAGCTGAGAGAGGAAATTATTTTTCTTGGACTAATTAAAACTTCTACTTTTTTTCTTTGTCTTTACCAACACCTGTTTCACTCAAACACCTGAATAAACTTCGAGGAGAAAAGCTTTGTTAAAGACTCAGCTGGACCCTGAAAGATTGAGTTCCTCTTCTGGGACCCTCAGAAAATCCAGGAGACACCAAACTTGACATTCCTAGTGAGATCTAGGGAGAAAAAGAGGAAAAGCCCAACATTTCTTTCAAAAACAATGAAGTGAAAAAGCCGAAGCCGAAACAAACAAATTCTTAAAGGTTAAGACTGGTTGAATTTAAAAGAAGCAACCATAAAAATTCATAACTTAGCATTGTTGCCTTTTGATTTGTTGTTGAAGAAATATTAAATGAACTGGATATCCTCTCAAGAGTAATGACCTTTACCTGCGTAGATCAAGTCGTCTGTTGAGATGTGATGAACAGATCTTGATGTAGATCTGTTTGTAAACATGTGACTGTATAGAGACCAAAGCTGGTGTAAAGGAGTGTGTGTGTGTGTCTGTGTAGTAGCTGAAGCACTGGATATTAAATTATCAGGGAAGCAGCTGCACCCCTCAAAGACACAGGAAGAGTATTTCTGGATCTGCACGCCTAATGTCAGGAAAGACATGCTTTTGGGTGAGACGACAGGTATTTTAACCTCCCAAGCATGTTGCATCCAGGAGTCAAGTTATCGTTCCACCTTCCCATTGATTCCTTGCTCCATTGCATCCCTGGTGTTCTTTGGTGGGCAAGGGTGACTCGCCCAATATTATCCTGAGCCTTGCTGTGTGGGATTAGATGGTAGGAAGCAGTGTTCCACTACTGTAAGGCACTGGGTTTTAGTTGGTCTGTTCTAGCTGCTCACATCCTACCTTCAGCATCACAGAGAAGTGGGCTTGAGAAATATTCCTTCTGGTGAAGCTCTAAGGTGCATTACAGGGCTGGATGCACCACTGCACTCTTCACGGTGGGGCACATCTTGGTCTCTGTGGGAGAGAACCATGTCCTATAGGGTCAACTTAAAGCAGATAAAGTAATCATATTGAAATTAAGGGGGTGATGTATGTGCTCAAACCTTCAGAAGCATCCCAGTTCAGGAAGTGACATAGGTAGCAGCTGCAGCTTGAGGATATGGTCTAGCTGCCATGTCATCCAATCCTTGAATTTAAACAGTAACAGTACCTTTCTTCGCCAAGAGGATGAGGACCTCAACCTGTGGTGGATTGCGACCTACTGTATTTTTGTGTATTTTAGCTCATGAGGTCTTTTAATTTACATTTCATTGTTGAAGGAGGAGATCTATAAAGCATATACCTGTCCTCAGCCTGAACCTCCCCTGGCTTTTTCATTATCAGTTGAGCTTGCGACTTTTTTTTTTTTTTAATTTTTTTTTTTTCCTGGCATCAATACTACTGTGATGTTTCATTTCCTTCTCTTCTGCAGTTCTGGCAAAGATAAAGTTTACTGTTGGTTCCACTATATCCTCTATCAGGTGACTTGGAGTCTGATCCACAACTTGCAAAGTCAGCAGAAAACTTTATGTTGCTCTCAGCAGGCTTTACGATGACCTTTAATAATTCTGCCCTCCCAAGGGGGCTGAAGTACGAACCCAGTAGGCATTTGTCACGTCTCAGCCTCCTAAAGGACCAATAATTCCTTGCAATATTTTTGTAGGCCTTTCATCCATCGCCATTGCTTGATTGCTCTTTGAAGACTTAATAGCGCCCCATATCCCACACTTATTAAATTCAAATTCTTCAGTTGAATTTCCCTGGAAGATACATAAAAATAACACATGGAGGAAATCTAACTGGAAGATCCTTTGTAGAAGCTGGCTTATGATTTGTATTTGAGGAAGACACTGAAACCAGTGCTTTTGCACTCGTGACAGAACCATCTGTGTAATTTTGATAGAGTGGAGTTTATCTGAAAAAGCATTAAGAGGTCAGGGAGCTGTGTGCTGGCTTCAAAGGATCCATTTCAGTGTGCTGCCAGGCAGCCTTTCATTTAGAAAGAATTAGCGTTAGAATCACCTGGATGTAGAAGCTGACATGGATTCTGACAGTAGATGTGACTGGTGGGATTTTAGTGCAGCTCTTCTGTAGTTCTACCGTCATTGGTTGGGATACAGATGCCACTGATGGCTCACAGAGCTGTGCAGCTGGTTGAAAGGGAAGGGAAAAGCAGTGGGATAAGCCATTTTCTGGAGGTCAGTAACGAATACAGTGGGAGATGTAACCAGTTGTGGGTAGAAACACATCCAAGTGGGAGAACAGATGATCTGTCAACTGCTGGAAGGACTGAGGAAGGAATCCCCAGTTTATGAAGTCCCTTTACTATCCCGCTCACATAAAAGAGCTTCTGCTCAAAAGTGATGTCTTGGGAACAGCCCAAATGAACAGTGAAACTGGGGAAATACTTTCAAACATTCTATTTTCTGGGGTCTCACCAGGAGGCAGGTGGAATGTTTCTGCAAAATTACAGTAAAGCCACTTAAATTCCATGCAAAGTCTTTTGAAAGCACCAAGCTACTTGCAGACTTGTGAGCACTATTTAACCAGAAGTCACCTCTGTGAAACTATGTTCTCCACTGGAAAGATCCCTCTGGTGAAGCAGGGAAAGAAGCCTGAGGAGAACAGAGAGAGCTTGGTTGCACCAAAAATAAAATGGGTGATGAGCAGCCTTGAGCAGGGTGATGGAAACACTTCTATTGACTCTGATTTGTCTTGGGCCAGCCTCACTTTGCGAACTGCAAGATCTGGGTGACTGTGAAAGAGCCAAGGTCTCCAGTTCAACACCACAGACGCACAAACAGCACTTTCTGAACCTTTGGTGGGACTGATGAGACACATACCTTCTAGCTTACGTGGCACAGTCTGAATTAAAAGCTAGAAATGTCAGCGTCTCAACAGCATGTTATGCAACCAGAGCTCAGTGATATTTTGTAATTAGAATTGCTCTCTGTTTTGTTTTTTTCATTGGGATCTGATTTTTTTTGTGGGAGCACACGCTGAAAAAAAAAAGCATTCAGAAAGCAAATAGAAAAAAAAATAAATTGTTGATTGAAAATAAACAACTTGTTTTCAAGGAAGTTGAGAATTTTTTAAAGGAAGGTTTCACAAGAATGAAAAGCTTTATTTGGGGGAAAGCAGAAGGCTACACGCGGCAGTGCTTACTGCAAATCTTACAAAAGACAAATCTTCAGCCTGGCCTCACTAGTACAACAATTTTGAAAGCCCCAAAGTGTGACTGCTCTTCTAATATAGTCCTCTTTCTCCATACAAGAATACTTCTACAGATGAGGATGGAGGGAGGTTTCAAACTGAATTTTTTTGCAAGGTTGGTGTTGGCTTAACAAAGGTCATTAGAAGCATAATGTGCAATCAAGGAGATGCATGGGACCCTGGGGGAAATGGCTTTTGTATGCTTTCTTGTGATGATTGGAGCCTGTTAGCAGCAGAGTGGGCTTGTTTAGTGACAATTTTGGGTCAATCAACAAGTCAAATATTCTCAGTCTGATGCTGAAGGGCCACCTATCAACTTCAATGCCCCCAGACCTTTCCTCCTAACCTTAAATCCCTAGATGTGGGCTTCATGCAGGAACTTTCCATCCTGGGCACCTCTCTGCTGTGTGGCTGGAGACCATGAACATAGAGGAAAGAGATAGGAAGGTTTCTTTTATTCTGCTGGTACATGTTCCCAGCACTATCTCTCACGGCTGCCGTTTGGGTTTATCTCCCTGAAGAGGGAAGGAGGCAGGAGCGGGATGGCAGCATCACTCCCCATACACGATGGGGTCAATTGCTTGGTGAAGGCAGCGGGATCAAAAACGAGGCTGGTGCAAAATGATTTAGGAATTTGCAAGCAAACATCTGTCAGACACTGAGCACAGACGAATAACAAAAATCAGAGTGGAGCAGACACATGACGAAATCCTTCCATGTGGAGAGAAGGGGGAGGGGGGGACTGCAATCGAATGCGTACTAATATATTCATTATAATGCAAGGCGTATCAGTAACGCACACACATGAAGCTATGGAAATGTGGGGTGCGTTGCTGTGCCATATGTTTTAAATATCATTAAGAAGGACAGTTTTGCCGTATATTTGATATTCTGGCTGCTCTTGTTAGGCCTGGACCAACCTGATTCATATGGAATATAAATTGGCCTTGAACTTCAGTTCTAATCGCTGACCCAAAGAGAGTTTTGCAAAATGCACATTTCTAACCTGGGAAGCGATAGGCTGAATCTTGCACTGTGGGAGGAAGGCGGTTGGTCGTACACTTGACCCAGATACAAATCTCTAGGGTTAAAAAGAAAGAGGCCGTCGGATAGCAGGGACCAAAACATGTCACTGATAAGATTTGTTTTCCTTTTTTTGGTTTTTCTTTGTTTGTTTGGTTTTGGGGGGGGGTTTTTGGTTTTTTTTTTTGTTTGTTTTTTGTTTTAATTGGTTTTGGTGGAAAATGCATCTCAGACAAAAATCACAATTGTAATTTTTTGGGAATTACATATCTCAATATTTTCCCCTCATTGTTTCACAGTGAGGAAGCAATGAATTGTTGATATGTCTACATTTTTAATTCAGAAATTAATGTAATTTCTTTCATATCCCCCACCTTTTTTTCAAGAAACAATCAAATGTAGAAGAAATCTTACTGCATTTTTTTTTTTTAATTTCTTGCCTCTTAAAAAGGGAACTCTGTGCAAACCCTCATTTTGAAATACATAAAAGACTCCTAAGTTTAGAAGAATATCAGAGAAATCTTTCTGGGAACAAGTTCTTTCACTCCTCTCTCTACTTTGCTCCTTTTTGCTTTTCCTTTGGGAGGGTCTCCCTGTCAGCAGAAAGGAGATAGAGCAGAGAAAAGCAGGGTGTGGAGAATATAGATATAGCTTTAGTTACTATTTAGCTATTCTTTCTGGTTTTTCTTTTTTTCTTTTTTTTTTCCCCTTCTGAGAAAAAGAAGGATGACAGAATTGATGAAAGTGGTAGTGGAGAGCTCCCATGCATGACAGATCTTCTCCCCTCTTACCCTCACCTCTTGGAAAGAAAATTGAATTCATGACGAGTTCCAAAGAAAGAAACGTGGTAGGGGCTTTTTATGGGGGGGGGGGGGGGTGAGAAAATGTCTTCTCCCTTGCCTGGGCAGCCCTGGTGTTTCTTTGCAGGACGTGGGCTGGGACCCGAACATCTCGCAGGGCTCCTTCCTGTTCCCATGTCCGTGCCAGAAATCAGACTCTGCGGGAGGATTTCGGATAACGTGTCCTGGGAAGACGGGAGCCGGAGGGGGATGGAGCTCCCTCTCGCAGAGCTGGCCTGAATCTGCACCTCCAACACACCCAAGAGCACGAAAGCTGGTTTTGTTGCTAGAGTTGGCAGAAATGTGTGCAAGGATCACAGCTGATGACTCAGAAGGTGCTGTTTTTACAGATACTTTGACTACAAAGTCATTCTGGGAGTTTGGTTTTACCCTGTAAAACCCATATGTAAAATGTGTTGCCTTTCCCCAGAGAAATCTGTTTGCTTTCACATTTGCTTTTCTTCGGTGCTATTGGTAAATGCAGAAGTTGAAGTCTGACGCTTTCAGAGATGTGAAGATTTGCTGTCTCCATGCATCTCTTCTCTTTTCTCCTTTTCTTTTCTTTTCTTTTCTTTTTTCTTTTCCTTTCTTTTCCTTTCTTTTCTTTTCTTTTCTTTTCTTTTCTTTTCTTTTCTTTTCTTT
>JANVCC010000022.1:8249763-8569605 GCA_025345505.1 Todiramphus chloris collaris
TTCTCTTCTCTTCTCTTCTCTTCTCTTCTCTTCTCTTCTCTTCTCTTTTTTCTTTTTCTTCTTTTCTCCTCTTCTCCCTTTTCCTTTCTCTTTTCCTTTTTTTTCTTTTACTTTCTATCAGTTTCTGCTCAGGAAATTCAGTGCAAGGTGGTGGATGCAGCTGACTTGAATGGCAGTGCTTGGTCTGTAACTCAGTCTTCAAAACCTTCCCTGCCAGTGGTGCAGAGCAGAAAGGGAGAGGAAAGCATCCATCATCCTGATTTTTAGGCTCTGGAATGATCAGCTGGGCTGCTAAATAGTAATATTTACTGCCATTCCTCTTTGATGTGACTGCTTGCATTTCATTTCTCCTCTGGAGAGATTCCAAAACTACCCGGGTGTGATCCTGGGCAACCTGCTCTGGGTGACCCTGCATTAGCAGAGGCATCATACAAGATGATCTCCCAAAGTGCCTCCCAACCCCCACCATGCTGAGATTCTATGATTTCAGAGGTTAGTGGTGGGTACAGAAGGCACTGAGAGGCAGGATTTGTGGACACTTCTTTGTACTGTGGCCTTCTTTTGAGCAAAATTGAGGAAATATGGAATGGGACAAGGGACTGATCTTGTGAAAATTCAGTCTGGCCTTCTGGGAGCCATTATTGTTCTTCACTGTTTTAATTAAATGCTCAGAAGTTTAATGCCAAAAAGGACTGATCATTTTGACCCCCTGTTTATGGCAGGCTAGAGAACTTTGACCAGACATCCGCATTGAGTCCACTGACACTTCAGTCTAAAATTTCTCACTCCCTACCTCTCTTTCATCTATCCTTTTCAACTCTACTCATTTTTTTCCCTGTCTTATTTTTTGTTCTTTTAATCCTTTAAGAAATACCCCTCTGCATGGTCACTAGCAAACAATGACATTCCTGCTGTAATGGAGATGTTTTGACCAGATCCATCCTGAGCCACTGCACAGTCAAGTGACAGTGACTGCATTTCAGTCCACTTACCAAATGTGACAAGATCAATCCTGGCTCCTTCACTGCAGTGACTCATAAGGGCAAGTTACTAAGATATTAAGTCCTAGGATTGGGGCCAAAAAGGTTCAGACACTGCCTGCACCACTATTGCCGTCTCTATCTTTCTCCATAGCATGTTTACATATCAGCTGGAAATTTCCTAAATAAGCTGATTCTAACCATCAACAAATACCGTTCGGATAATGCACATTTCATGGTAGTTTCCAATATTCTGCCTACAGGAGGATATAAAAACTTCTTTTGTTATAATATAGCCTCCTTGGCAGCTTGTAACTCAGTGGGAAAGGCTCTAGATTCCTGGAGGAGCGCACTGTGTCAGCGATTTTGGGTATTTCAGGGAGCGTGAGGCCTCACTGGGGAAAAAAAGGAAAGCCCGAGAAATACTCTGCTCTCCTTTAAAGATGAATCAGTAATCAAATCAGGTCAAAAATCAAAAAGTGTGAGTAAAGGGTGTGAAGCGACGCTTGCTCTCTCTTGGTGGGCTTTTATAGGAAGCGGGAGCACTGCCAGTCATCTGCTCAGTGAGCGTCTGTGTCATATTTCATTTGAAAATTAAAATTCAAGGGAGCAAACACTTCCATGAGTGCTCCTCGCAGTGGTAGTCTCCATTCCAGGGTGGGAAATGTCCAGTAGTATCAAGCACCTGTGGTGTGAGGACATCTTGGAGACCCTCTCTCCCTACCTCCTCTCTGAAGCAGGAATAAAGGTGTCCTCATCCAGGATTTCTTCCATCCAGGGGGTTCCCCATTCTCCATTTTCCTCAAGACCCTTTGTATTGCCAGTTGGACTCGATGATCTTAAAGGTCTTTTCCAACCTAAACAATTCTATGATTCTTTTTTTCAATGGAGATGATTTTTTTTTTTTCTGAATGCAGGCAATCCAACCAAACAAAAGGTTCAAATAGGTTAACGTTTTCCAGTGATTTCCCATCGCCCAACTGATTTTTTTTTTTGTGCTACCAAAGGTTTCTCTGAAATGCGTCTGCTTTCCTTAGAAATGTCAGTTAATCTTTTAAAATATCTCCAAAGTTGGGTGAAAGAGGTAAAAATTCTTAATATTTGATACCATTGCAACCATAGTTTTCACTGAAAATCTAACCCTCAAATAATTTTGAATCTTGGGCAGAAAATTTTGACTGGGGGGCAGTTTGGGGGCTTTTTTCTTTCTTTCTTTAAATGTTGAATTGTAAATTCACACAGAGCCTGGTTCTCTGCCTTAATTGCTCTGACTGCCTCCATAAAAAAATGTAGAATGTATGTACCCAGTCATGAAACTCATCACATATTTTTTTCTAATGGTTTTTCAACAGAAGGGCTTAAATTTTATCTCCTTAATGGAAAAAAACCCCAAACCAACTAAGGATAGAATGACCTTTTCATCTTTCTTCTTTCACTCCCTATGCTGGTCTGTGCAGAAAAAGTGTTTTTTCAGACCAAGGCTGGAGGGCTATTGGACAGGTGCTGGGTGTGTCCACCAAAGAAGATGTTGCCAAAGTAAAAACCCTTTCATAAAAGTTGAAAGCAGTAAGGTTTTTTTAACATCTCTTGTGCTTTTTCTTGAACCTTTTGTGGTTTTTAGGGTGGGTGTGCCTTGGACATTGCACTCTTTTGCTTTCTCTTCTGTATGATGCTTGGAAGTGGGAAAGGGGCATGTGATCCCTGATCTGAATATAAAGTTGAAAAGGAGCTTGAAATGGAATTAGGAGGTGGAATAACTTGGGAGATGAATTTAATATGGACCTCCCTTCCAGGGGCCTTCCTGCTCTGGGAAGCACTACAAAAAAACTAAACTCATTTGGAAAACGCATATACAAGTTGTTGTTTTTTAGCTGTCATATTAAAAATGAAAGAGAAATCTCCTCCAAAATATTTCTTTTCAATAAAGGGTCCTCTTTCAACAATAAAAAAAAGATGATTCAAAGGAATATTTCATGCAACTGTTTTTAATTAACTCACGTGATCAGCTGGTGGAAGAATTAAATTAGAGCTGCTTGATTTTATTATGGGCCCATTTTATCTACAGACCAACAAAGGTAAGAGGCAAAGCTTCCATGGAAGGGCCTGATCTGTAGCATATTGGAGGCTTGCAAAGTCTCCTTCTGACTCCCAGCATCTTTTAACTGGGATTGCTGGTAATTTGAAATCTACCTCTCCATTTATCAGCTCCATATCTTAAACCGAGTATATTCTACATTAATTTCTTTTTCATCTTGTGCTGTGGTGCAATGGTCTGATTGGCAAAGAGGCTTTATAGACCCAACGTGTGTGCTTTTTTTGGGAAGATAATTACGCAAGTTCAAAGTCTCGTCAGCCAATCGTATTTTGGTATTCATGCAAGCTGTTTCATAATGCCGTTTTGAACCCTGTTGGTGGCATAATTAAGATTTAATTAAATACAGGAATAGAAACATGTTGTTCATTTGACCATCTGTGAATCAATGACTACAGTGGTTTTCTAAGTTTCTACACTACATGCTGTTAGTGAGTGTTTCATATTATTTTCCATCTCCCCAACCATACTTGCACGTTTTCAGAGCCACCGAAGAGCCAAAGCAGATATCATACTCTTTCATTGATGATCATCTTTTTCTGCTCTTCTTAGCTATTGATTGCATTGAACAAAGTCAAACCTTTCAAGTGTGTCAGGAGCTGATAAGATGACAGGGAATGGGAATGGCAAAAAAATTACAGCTTAATCCAAAGATAAAAAGAAACTAGGGGATGCATTTTGTTCTCTGCACATTTTTTTTTAAATAGTTGAAAGTCCAAGCCATCAGCACCCAGGCTCCCATAGTGGTAATAATAAAAATAACAATAATGCATTTACTTGTAGTTTTCTCCAAGTCTTCCTACAGCACCTAGCATGAAGTAGCCTTGTTCTAAGCTGCAGGACAGATATGACAGTGATGGTCAATCTGTGGCAATAGTCCCCCCCCCAAAAAGTACCCGAAGTGCATGTCAGGGCCCCAGAGTACCAGCTTCTACACAAATCAGAGCTCAGAAGATGTTCAGCTGATATGCCCAAAATACACATTTTTTGGTTTGACAAAAACTATTTGTGAGTAGGTGTTGAATATAAGTCAGATTTAACTGAAAAAGATGGGGTTTTCCCTAATTAAAACTGTTTGGTTTTTCTTCTGAAACTTTAGAAGGGAAATACTTTGATTTCAACAAGATATTAGGAATCTAAGTTTGGTTAAATGTTATGTTTTTAAATAGTGCAAAATTCACCCCAAGACAAAACTGAAACACTTTGTTTCAGATACAATGAAATGTCATGTTTGATCTGAGCATTTCTTTCCCTACTGTTTTCTGGTTTAAAGGATAAAATAAAAAAAAACTAGAAACATTTGAGTTAACTCAAACAATATTTATACTTCCTTGGATTTTTCTTGTGGAGGAAGAAAGAGGTGGGGTCAGCCGCCAACCCCCCAAAATAAATGCTTTACAAAGCTCTTGCTGAAGCACATAGAAAAACACAGAAGAGGGATTTGCTTTTGCTCTTGTTGAGACCCTGCTTTATAGTCTACTAAAATAGGTTACACATTTTTCTCTTACAGTGGAGCTTTTAAAACCAGAATTTTAATACATTCAATTAATTCCTTTCCCTATAGTTACACACATTTTATTTCTTATTTTCACTTGCTTTTTTTTTCTGCTTTGAGGCACAGATTAAGGTGACCCATCAGGTTACCAACAGTAGAAGGATACTTTCAAAAATTCTAAGAAATGTTTCAGAAAGGAACCATTTTCCAGAAGGGGGGGGGAGGAAAATATGTGGGGAAAAATACTAGTGGATTATTTCAGCCTCAACAAGAATGGATCCATGGGTTTTCATGGTCTGATAGACAAAAGAGTTTGTTTCAATGCTCTGTGGTGATGTTCTTGCTAACAGTGATTTCTCATGAGCATATAAAAGACATGCCTATACCCTCTTCTCCGACTCTTAATTTATCTCAGTTTCTACGAATTTTCAAAGCTCCAGAAATTACTATTAGTTGCCAGCTGATTCCAGCTGCTTGCTAAACAGATTGGAGGTAGGAAGTGATTCTGATTCTTCAAAGCTCACTGATGGGCATTATCCAGTGGTGACAACAGCCCTGTGATACCAATTTCCAAACCTACTCTTCTCTAGCTGCAATGTGCCCCAAAACCCTTTGTCTTTGCTCCTGTTCGTTCTGCCTTTATCATCATCTGCATCATGTTGTGGAGAGCTCATGGGTCCCAGTGTATCAGCAGTTTTTGGCAAGGTATAATGGGGTGCTCCAGGGAGCTGTAGTAAGGGGGCTATCAGTACTTGTGTGTTCTTGAGACTCAAGGACATTGCTGAAAGAAGTATCTAATGTAACAGAGAGTTTCCTTAATTCTTGTGCCCATCCCCTGTTTTAATAATGTTTGAAAGTCCCTGCTGGCTTCCATCTCATTCTGTGGAAAGCCTTGGGATTTTGCAGGTGTTAGGACAGCAGGAATTCTAAAAAGTTTTGCACTCTGTCTCCACTCCCGTTGAAATCACCACTGCCGACATTACTGGGCTCAACACCGAACACTTTGGCAAGACCCCACCTTTGTTGCAACAAAAGTGGGTCGTGCTAAAACTTAGGAGAAAAGGTGCATTTCACAGCCGCGCCCCTGTCGGGTTGTGCCGTGTGTCTGCTTTGCAGCCTGCGAGCGGGTGGCACATCACTTGCCTCTGACGCTGATTTGCAGCAGACGGGGATTTGGCTCGGCACACGGTGCCGAACGGTGCTGCTGGCCCCGTGCTCAGGCACTCTGTGGGGATGGACACTAGACAAGAAGCTCTGACCCTCCTGGCCCCACAGGCATTGTCTGATCTCCAAAGCACCCCAGGAATGAGCAAATCTGGGAAATGCAGAAGCTCATAAACACCTGAAGTAATTTTCAAAGGGCAGACATAGAAACTGATGTATTACTATGGCACAGTGATAGCTGTAATTTATTCCAAGTCACCAGACTATAATTTTGAATATTATTTTAATTTTTAATATCTTTTCATTAAAAAAACCCCAAACCACTGTGCATGGATATTTCTCATTCTCAAAGCAAAACTTAGCTACTTCTCTTTGCTTGACAGAAATGTCTTTAAGTTGTCCATGTCACTATGTGTTTAAATGGAAAATATACACAGCACGTACAGCTGTGTCTGTGAAACTGAATTTTCTCTGGTAGAATTTGCCTCTGGACAGATGTGGTTGAAATCATCTTTCTGTCTGCCTGAGCAGAAGGGCTCCTGCAGTCTCTGACTTTAGGCGATGCAAGAAATGAGAGGCCGAGCTGGGACCTGTATTTCCGTGTTATTCACCTTTGTATCCTCTTCCAGTTGTTAGAAGTGGTTGGTCAGCTTTATAAAGTTTTATTCTTTTTAACAAAATTAAATTTTCCATGGGTAAGGTAGTGGGTGTTTGTTTCCCCTGCATTTTGATTCTAAAATGAGGAATGTAGAATCAGAAAACACCGTTGGTTATAAACAAAAGTAACCTCAGTTTTTATTAAACTTTTTTTAGCATGCTATGAAATCAGTGTTTGGCTTCTGGAAATACAGGTATTGTGGAGGAAAAGGTTGCATTTATTTTTGGGAAAGATACATTCAATTTGGGTTTTTTTTGTGAATTGCCTGACACCTGCCATGAAAATAGGGAAGGTGTTTGACATTTCCCTTGCAAAAGCTATTTTCAAGCATTTTTGAAGTTGTTGCTTCATCTTTGACATAGCAGAGGGATGCGTTTAAACCTGGTTTTATTTAGGGTCCTGCTTAACCCCGCGCTGAGCATGGAGGGTATGAAGACCCTGTGAGCTACATTACTGAGATGGCAGGGATATTGCTGAGGTTTTTATCTCTTGCTATGCACCGTGAGGAGTTTCCCTGAGTTCAGAGGGAATAAAGTGGAGCACACCGAATAAATTGCTGCAGGATCGATCTCGCCGTGAGTAAAGCGCTGTCGTAAGCAGTAATGCTTTCCAGGCTCATGGCCTCAGCAAGCTGCAGCTATCTGCCCAGCATCTTTTTAACGTGTTTTGACTCCTGCACTATTGATGGCATTGCTTCTAAAACACAGTATTTTGGGGAGGAATATTTTCTTCTAATGTTTTTCTTCTCCTTGCAGTTTCAAAGTGGAAAAGGCATGTTTATTTGCAAATCAGTGAAGAATACTGTAGTATTTTCTTTTTTTTTTCCCTAGATATTTTTTGGCACAGCTATAAATTTTTTTCTTTTTTTAAGTAGTCTCAAACATTTAGAATTCTGCTGATGTTGTGGTTCCCAGAGGAACCTCTCCCAGCTTCAGCCCCCATGCGCTTGTTACTGTGATAATCTCCCATTTTCCTCTAAGCTCTGGCACACTGCATTCCATAAAATCTGCATAGAAAGGGTCTTTATTATAAGCAAAAGCTCGTCAGCCAGGTACTTAGCATCCTGTATCAATAAACTTGCTGGAAGAGCTGACTTTCCCTTCTCAGGGAGAGCTGGAGGGGTTTTAAATATATTTATGGAAGATCCCAAAGGATGATTTACAATAGAGGTAGGAAAGGGAGGGGACCGTATTAGGTATTTGTTGTCTCCACAAGGAGATATGCAATATGTACACATCCAAACAAGCTTATCTCCACGTGCTTGTATTTTTCTGGGATTCCTCTTGTGAATGTGCAACTTCAGGATCGCAGCAGTCTGCAAGCCTTGCGTTGAAGTGTTCGGCCTCTGTCTCTGCTGATAAGAATGTTTCCTGTATTCCGGAGCGGTTTAAACAGAGCTTTTCATGTGAAATAAATGGTTATTTCACGGGGGAATGATTTCTATGTCATGATAAAGCTCATTTACAAAATATCCCATCCCGTGTCCAAACAGAAAAAAGTCAATTCCAGATTCAGGCATTTTCTCGATGCTAAAACAGAGGGTCCAGCCACAGTAATTACTGCAATATACTGACCCAAACATTTAGGGACACCAAAATGTACTGAAACTTCTATTTATGTCTGACATATCATTTTGGATAAATTGTCAGAGTGGCAGGTGTGTTACTCAACTGCTATCTTATATTTGATGTTTGATAAAACATATTTAAGTACTTGGGGTGAAAGATGTTGTGAAAATGTAAAGTGTTGTGGTTATATTGAATGTGAAATGAAATTAAAGGCTGTTGTGTTTTGGCTCTTCCTCAGAGGAGGCAGAGAGAGGAGAGTATTTTTATGTTAAAAATAATTGGTAATGCAGAAATAAAATGGTGCTTTGTAGCAGCATAACAAAACAAAATTCCTTTGCAAGCTTTCAGTAGAATATATATTTTTTTAATTTAACGGAGTTAATCCTTGTTTGTTTACCTTCTTGATTGTATTAACCAACAAGGTAGTGATTAAAGGCAGGAGTGTAGCTCATGTTAATTGTATTTAAACCCCCTGAACCTGTTTCTTTTTAGCGAGAGATGATTACAATAAACACACCTGCACTATTTTACAAGCAGGCTGGGGATACCACAGTGCTGGCAAAAGCCGGGACTTAACCCTGCTCGTGGCTGCCTTTGTACAAAGTAGTTTTTCCTCTGCAAATCTGGGAGCTGCTGTGGGCTCACTACATAAGTGTATCCCATTTGCAGGAGGAGAGTGGCCCTGGAAGGACTGGAGCAAGAGGTGTGTTGAGTCTTGATTAAAAACTGACTACTTAATTAAATTCCCTGTATCTCTCAATGCATAAAATGAAGGTTAAGTGTGCTTATATGTGAGTGTGTGTACTGGTGTCTGCACTGAGCATGGTGATCAACAGCAAATGACTCTAAAGGACCCATTCTGGTGTTAGCTTAAACTAGTAGAAACCATCATCCTTGTCAATTTATCATCATGTATCAGCTCGTGAGCTGCTGCTTTGTTATCTTAGGGTGTATAAATATTCTTATAAAATTAAATTATTCTTCCGCCTGCCAGGTTTAGATTGATATGTGGTGGATTAAAAAAAAAAACAAAACAAAACAAAAAAAACCCACCAAAAAACACTCAAAAAAGTTAATTTACCACAGCAGAGTGGTTTGGGGAGATAACATATTCCTGCAGTTTAATTAAAACCAGATTTTTATTTGCTATACCTTTTAATTAAAGAGGAACAAGATATTTACCTTTCTAAGGCATCCGGTTGAGTTTCTGAAATCTCAGGGGTTTTTTTCGTTATTTTTCTTTTTAGTTAGAGATTCAAATGTACCAATCTGCTCCAAAACAATTTTTATGGAAGGCCGGACAGCTTTCTCCTCAGCTCTGGAGGCAGGGAGACAGCAACAACCATGAAATTTCCCTCTGGATTCAAGCTGATCTGCTCACAAAGCAGAGGGGAAAAAAAAGAAGCCCTCTCTGCAGCTGTGAACTTGAGCTCACAATAAGTAGCAAGGTAACAGAATTTGTAAAGAAATAGAAGGGGGGGAATTTAGTAAAACAAGAATTACTTCCCTTGCTGTTTATTCAGGGTCTCAAATCTATTTTAGCGGTAAGAGTGTTTCAAAAAGTACTCATTTCACATTCGTGTGCTAGTGAAGAATTGAAACAAATTCCCTGAATGCTTTTTCAGTGCAGTTTTCTAAATACTCTTTGTTGCTTTGAAAAGATCAGTGCTTATATTAGTTATGGATTTGGTTTCGCTCCTATTGAATTTTGCTAGATACCTTCAGAAGGGTTCTCGGTTCTTCCTTAGATAACATTTAATTTTAAGTACTCTATCAAATGGTAAGGGCGACACGTTTTACCCTCAAAATAACCGAGGTTAGAATCACTATGGATTTCACTTGACTGTTCCAAGAGCGAGTTATTTTTTGATAGGTTTCAATTCTTCCTCTGTGGTATTTAAGATAACTCAAAAGTAGATAATTTCTAATTTATTTTTTTTTTAAATCAGCAAAACTTTAAAATGTTTGCCAACTTGCTTTGCTGATTTAATTTCACAGGTTTGTAGGATTGTTAAGGTATTGTTGATTTTTGACAGTATTAACCCGATTCACTGGGAAGATACCAACTGCGTATTACTTTCATTTTGCAAAGCAGTTTGGTTTCAGTGCTGGCTCAGAGCTGTGTGTTTTCCTGATGTTTTACCCCATGGAGAATAGCTTGGCTGTTGAAGAGCTGTGCTGGGTTCAGTTCACGTAAGAGTCGGTAGAAGTATATCATGTGGAAAAGGAAAATAAATTTATTGAAAGACCTTTCCTAGTTGTTGTTTGGCTTGAGGATTTTTTTGCCTCCTGGAAGCAGATCCATCATTCTTCTGGGGCGGTGTAATGTTTCTAAGCCTGAAGCCTTCATGCTGTCACGATACTGCAGAAATCCTAGCCTGTAGTGTCAGAAGGAGTGTTGGGTAGTGTCTATTGGAAACTTACTGATAATATAGAATTACCTTCCTGGAAAAGGTTGATTTAAGAGTGCAGCGTCTATTTCGATAGCAAAAAGGAAAGCTGATAAGCTACTTGATGTAAGGTGTCAATCCATTGAAACACAGGAGTCTATTCTACCGCACCCTTGCCCCTGCTGCAGCCAGCTCAGCCTAAGCAAACACTTAAAGATAAGCATGTGCCTCATCACTTTCCTGGATGGCTGGAGTGGGATTAAAGAGCAGAAATGCTGCAAAACAGCCTGCTAGGTGGTAGTGGGGGAAATTCTTTGCTAGCTGGGAAAGTTTGCCTTGCTATGTTTAACTTGATCTCAGGAACTTGTCTTGCTGCATCACCCAAGACTCTTAAATACAGTGGTGACATTGCATGTGTTAGTGTATACCTCCACAGCAGGAGGAGAATACGGGGTGGGAGAAAGGAGTATGGTATTAGAAGCATTTGCTGTGATTTAGCATGAGGAGAGAGGTGCTTGCAGCAGTGGTGTGTGTGAGTTGAAAACCTTGGGAATTGCGGGTTTGAAACGCCAGGTATCTGAATAACGAGAGAATCTGATGTTTGTTGAAAACCAGGCCTCAGATTAGCTCACTGGCTGGGTCTAGTGCTATAACATCCAATAACGGTTGCTACAGTTCATATAACTTTATTTTCCTCTGGAGAACTCTGTAAATGTTAGCTTGGGAAATCTCTCCTGCACGCTCAAGCAGGGTGTGTGCACACATGCAATGCTTGCACACAGTTCTACATCGGGGTATTGGAATCAGGTTCCCTTCTGAGGAGCTTTGTGTTCGTTTTAGCAAAAGTACCTCTCTGGGAATCCCGATTTAAATCTTGCTCCGTGACCTAGGAAATGGGTTTTTGATAAGCCTCATCTACAAGTGTGACTTGTTGTTGGATGGGCAGGTGAGAGGGAAACCTGCTGGGCACTGACACACTGTGAAAACACTTGCTGTGAGAAAGGGTCAATCAAGCTGATGTCGCTTCCTGACTGATAATAATTTGTGATCTCTGTATGTGAAACTTCACGTAATAAAACTTTATTATTCCCTCTTCTCCTGTCCCACGTTTCCAAGAGACAGGGACGTGCACGTGGGTGCTCGTGTGTGCTCTGAGTAGCCAAGCCCGTGATTGCCCTTCCCGTTGCTTCAGTCCATTTTCAACTCCACACAGCAGCATTGAACGGAAACTACTTGGGCTAAAATTTTCCATGCTTGGTGTCTGCCTCAGCTTGATTATTTTTGGAAAGTGCTTTTGGAGGAGATGGCTTAGCCATTCCTAAGACTATGAAGAGGGAAAGAGGCGTCTTGCCACAGGGCAGGCAGTTTCTGGGACCAGAACAGGGTGTGCAGGGACTCATGTACTTCTTCCTGGGATGTTCAAGTTCAGGGGATGCTCTGCTGATAAGGCTTTGTGTGCCAGCTCATGTCATCTTGGTGCTGTGCAAGTACTACACAGGTGTGTCTGAGCACTCAAACACTACAGACAGGAGCATTGTGAGGCTAAGTAATACTTCAGGCTCTTTCTGTATGCAAGGTGTGCAACCAAGGGCTTGGAGAGAGGGCAGAAAGATGTGATAAAATGGCTTGAGAAAGATAAAATATATAGATTTGGGGTGAAGAGACGTAAAACATAATCGAATTGCAGAAGTAGATAGCTATGCATACGCTTTACCTTTATTTTTTTAACAGCCATTTCTGCTTGCTCTGTTCACCGAGGTGACTCGCTTTGCCGAGGCTGAGCTGGGTCAGGGATGCTGCCCGGAGTCCTCCCCTACTTCTGGAAGGGAGATGTTTCCACTCTGTACCACGAGAGGGCAGTGCCTGCAGCTGGATTTCTCCCTGCTCCAACACCCTCCCGGAACGCAGGCTTCAATTGTTAGTACAAAATAACATTATCTGATTTTATTCCCTCCCCCGCCCCCCTTCTCCCCTCTCCTGGCAAGAAATTACCTTTGAGATTGGAATCACTTTGGCTCTGGCGCTTTGCTCTTCAAATGCACTTGGATTTAAGCAAACAGACTGAGTAGGATTCATCTAAAATTAGACACACTGGTTGTAATTGCACTGCGTTCCCACAAAAGGAGCTGATGTGGCTTGGGAGGCCCTTCCCAAAGGTCAGGGCTTGCTTGTAACCCCGACAGCAATATCCCAGGTCCTTATACTTGGATCTATTGAGGGTATCCGGTTGGGAAAGGAGGACAATGTGTTGGATTGTTGTAAGGGGACTTCATCGAGGCATTTAGGATGATTACTGTAAATTTAACTTTCTCTTGAAAGTCACTGTAGACTACCTGTTTGCCTCCTTTCCCTATGCAAACCAACTATCTTGCTCCAAGGAGCAGGGAGAGCCCAAGGTCCAGCTTTGACCAAGTAGTTTGCCCTGGCCAGGTTGCTCTACGGCCATGCAAAGGGAACAGGTTCATTGTCTCCCTCCCAAAGTCTGACCTAGGAGCAAACGTCTTCTGCCACAGATACCAAGGCCCACAGGACAGCAGTACCTATAAGAAACTCTCAAGCTGATGTAATCTCCCCCTGCTGTTTCCTCAGCAAACATCCTGGGTCATATTCCACATCTTTACACTGACACAGTGAGAGCATGGCCCACAGCCCAGGAAATCCTGCAAAAAATGAAGACCATTGGTTGTGAAGGTGAATGAAGGTTGTGATGAAGTGTCTGCCATGTGAATAACATATCAGCTGTTGGGCCAAGAAAGCGGCCAGTGGAGCCAGGTAAGAAATATGAATGGCTAAAAGCAGACCTGCTGTTACTTCTACTTCACTAGCTGGTCTTTCATGGCCTGAGATTCATGTGTAGAGACCTGCAGAGCTGTATGAGCACAATATAGGAACTTCCACCAGCTTCCATATGACACCAGCTCTAGCTGCCATCCCATGTGCAAATAGGCCGAAAGCAGACCATGGTGGTAGAGCTCTCAAGGCTGGGGATTTTCAGCATGAGATGTACAGAGAAACTTTCTTCTTCTCTGCAGCAGGAAGGCAGTGAGGAAAAGACTACCTGGGAGCTGCTTTGTTGACTGCCCTGCTCCCAGGGTAGTAAATGTTGCCATTAATTGAGGAAAAACATTGTGTTTCCTAACCAACCAATGCTCAGCAACTGAAAAGGGACTGGTGTGAAGACACAGTGCTTGGTGTTTGGCTCAAGGCAGGGTTTTAACACATGCGCTCACTGCAGTTCAGCACTCTCCTCCTAAACAGGTCTAGCAGGATGTGTATGGTTGTATGATCTCAGACAGCTACAGCCTTGGGTAATCCATCATCATGACAACAGCTGGGGAGACATGTCCAACCTTAAGAGTTGTTATCCATCTGCAAACTGGAACCAGCTACTATGGCTGACCTTGCACTGCTATAATGAGATTTGGAAAGACAGCCATGAAGTGAAGCAGGATGATGTGCAGGACTATGTACAAAGCCAGTGCCAGGCCATCTCCTTTCATCCACAAGGAATGAGGTTATGATAGGGACAGTGTTTTCCTGACTGCTTTACAGGATGCAGCTAACTCTGTGCCGTCTCTTCTGCATGAAATGGTGGCTGGCTGCTGAAATGATGAAAAAAACCCATCATTGTGCAGTTGAGTTCTTTCTTCATGTGGAGACATTTCTGCCTCTTAGGAGCATGTCTGGCTTCGTAACAAAACGTTGTGGTGCCACAATGTTTTGCTGTTGGGGTCTAGCCTTGTTTCTGTAGTCCCTATCCCAAAAATTTCAGCGTAGTAAACCAGAGACTTGCAGAGCACCTTGCAAAGTGTCCAACTTCTGTACAGGCAATGCAGAGAGACCCTTAAGAGGGTATGGGTTAAGTCAGGGTTGGGGGTTACTGGAAGTAAGGTCTGCCTCAATCATCCTCAAATCTTGAACACCACAGCTCAAACAGCTTGTGAATCACGAGATCTTCAGTGACCAAAGTCTGGTAATACTTAAGAAACAATATGAAATAGTCCAATTACTTGTCTAGTCTTGTTTCGCGTGAAACATGAAAGTCCTTTCTCTATGCTGGTATAGTAGGGCTCTTAGAAAGGGATCTTTTTGTCTGTGACAAAAAGAAAAAGAAACAAAACTCCCAAAACAACCAACTAAAAAATTGTCCCGTCACCCCCAAGTGTGTCCTTCTTAAAAGCACAATTCCTTCCTTCACAATGGGGATGTGATTACTTTTGTTCTGTGGTTTCCAAGCTGGTGAAGGAGATCTATTGTTTCAGAAAAGGGCCAGTATTTTAGTTCTGGAGGAAGGAAGGTGTAACAAATAATTCTCACTTTTCTTGGCAAGGACCCTGGTAAGCTGTAAGCAGGGATCATGTTTCAAATGAATAATTCTTCTGCTTTTGATGGGCTCCTATACTGATCCTCAGAAGTTGCAGTATGAGGGTACCATTCTTCAGCACCTCCTGGCTTCCTTCTATGAGGTTTGACTATTCCATTTCTGGTGAGAGGATCCTGCCACTTTGTTAGATAGTGGGGAAAAAGCAGAGCTGATCTGTACTGTGTTGCAGAGGAAGGAGAGCTGAAAAGATCAGGTAGGAGGGAGCCTGTCTCTCAAACCAGGGAGGTCACTGAGACCTGCTTTGAAAGCCAGTGTTCTTCTTTGGGAATGTGCTGATGACTGAGGAGCCTTGCATAGATCTCCATCTTCATAAAATCATCTAGAAATCTTGATCTGGGCTTGTGTGTGATCTACTCTGTATGGGTTGCTGTACAATAATGTTGTGTGTATGTCTGTATAATAGAATTCCAGAGGCGCCTTGACAATCTTAAGAGGTGCCCACCTCATAAAGTTCAGCAAAACCAAGTGCAAGGTTCTGCACTTGGGTCCAGGCAATCCCAAGCACAAATATGGGCTGGGCAGGTTATGATCACAGAAATACAGAATAGTAGGGGTTGGAAGGGACCTCTGGAGGTCATCTGGTCCAAACCTTCTGCCAAGGAAGGTTCACCTAGAGAAGGTCACACAGGAACATGTCCAGGTGAGTCTTGAATGTCTTCAGAGATGGAGATTCCACCACCTCTCTGGGCAGCCTGGTCCAGTGCTCTGTCACCCGCAAAGTAAAGAAGTTCTTCCTTATGTTTAGATGGAACTTCCTACATTCAAGTTTGTGTCCTTTACCTCGTCCTATCACTGGACACCACTGAAAGAAAGACTGGTCTTGTCCTTCTGACACCTGCCCTTTAAGTATTTGTAAGCATTGATAAGATTGCCCCTCAATCTTCTCTTCTCCAGACTAAAAAATCCCAAATCCCTCAGCCTTTTCTCCTAAGAGAGACATTCTAGTCCACTAATGATCTCTGTAGCCCTTTGCTGTACCCTCTCCAGCAGTTCCCTGTCCTTCTTGAACTGGAGAGCCCAGAACTAGACACAATATTCCAGATGTGGCCTCACCAGTGCAGAGTAGAGGGGGAGGAGAGCCTCCTTTGACCTGCCGGCCACACTCTTCTTGATGCACCCCAGGATTCCATTGGCCTTCTTGGACACAAGGGTACATGGCTGGATCAGAGTCATCCACCAGGACTCCCAGGTCTTTTTCCACAGAGCTGTTTTCCAGCAGGTCAGTCCTTAACCAGTACTGATACATGGGCTTATTCCTCCCTAAGTGCAGGACACTATACTTGCCCTTGTTGAATTTCTTGAAGTTTCTCTCAGCCCAACTATCCAGACTGTCCAGATCTTGCTGAACAGCAGCACAGCAAACTTGCTGAGGGTATGGTCTATCCCTTCATCCAGCTCATTTATAAATATATTGAGCAGGACTGGGCTCAGTAGTGACCTCTGGGCTCTATCTATCAGCCAGATTTCAATATATCCCACTGTCCATTCATCTAACCCACACTTCCTGAGTTTGTCTATGAGGATGCTGTGGGAGATGGTATTCAAAACCTGAATGAAGTCAAGGAAGACAACATCCGCTGTTCTCCCCTCATCTATCTATTCAGTCATTCTCTCACAGGGGGTGATCAGATTAGTCAGACACGACTACCCTTTGATGAATCCATTATGACTTCTGATTACCCTCTTTTCCTCCACATGCTTTGAGTTGAAGCCCAGAATGAGCTGTTCCATCATCTTTATGGATAGAGAGCAGCCCTGAGGAGAAAGACTTGTAGGTGTTAGTTGATGAAAAGCTCAATATAAACCAACAATGTGTGACTGCAGCCCAGAAAGCTCCAGTCACATCCTGGGCTTCATCCAAATCAGCACGGCCAGCAGGTTTGAACATGGAGTGCACCACCAGTGGTGGGTGTCTGCTCCATCCCTGGATGTGTTCAAGACCGGGTTGGATGGAAGCTTGCACAGCCTGGTCTAATAGGAGGTGTCCCTGCCCATGTTAGAGGGATTGGAACTTTAAGGTCCCTTACAACCCAAACCAGTCTAGGATTCTATGAATGTCTATAATTTATGTGAACTCCATAGTTGTTTTTCCTGGTATAAAATGTCAGGGTTCAGAAGATGAGATGCAGAAACAGAAAAATGAGGATCAATATCAGTAGTTCCCTGGCAGAGAATAACTCTGTCAGATCAAGCCTGTTGACCAGAGACCAGAAAACTGGGCAAACTGCTATCAAACACGATGCAGGGAATGAGCTGGAACTGGCAAGAGAGAAGATGCGTGGATGTGTTCTGTGTGCAGCAGTTACCCTGGATTGATGTGAAGTGTACTGAAGAGAAATCATTGCCCCCTGGGTCTTTCTGCTTCACAGTCCACTTCCAGGAACTGAAGTTCAGTCAGAAAAAGGCAGGCTTATTTAAAGATAAATGTGGTCAGACCTGGAGCTGTTTAGGAATGGCTGCCCTGGAAAAAATCACTTAAGAGTCAATTTGTCTTTGAACCTTGGAGCAGGGAGAGTGCCATAGGACTGTCTTCCTTCAGTCAGAGAGAGCTGATACCCTCTTCATTTGGTTTTATTCATCCCAAATGAACAGGATCTTCAGAGAGGATGAAACTGAGGCAGATTTGATAGTATGACATGTTTGCCATTTTAGCATTCAGCTACATCCAAGTGATTTAACAAGACATCACCCAACAAATGTCCTTTGCTTTTGCACGTTTGTCTGGTGCAACAGTTTTAACAGCCTGTCAGACGCCAGGTAGCCTGGGGAGGGCAGATAGGGGTGGACTGTCCCCTTCAGCCAGCATAAATCAAATGTGGCTCCACTGAAGGTGATGGAATGATACTGGTGTCAAAGCAGAGTGTGTGTGAGGAGAAACAGCTTCATCAGTTTTAATGGTGGCAATAAATGTATTGACTCCTACTTACTGACTCAAGAGCCCAGGATTAGAGTTTTAACTCCCGAAAGGAACATTTTTATTTCTGGTTTTGACTTCAACCCAAACCCCAATCCTTACATATCCTGCTGCAAGATTTATTTGATACAGTTTTTCCAAGCTTAGAGTCATCATCAAATTCCAGCAGACAGTTCCTCAAAGTCATGCCGTATGCAATGATTAATTGACAGCAGCAGTGGTAGGTGGGAGTGTCTCTGCAGCAGGGCATCTCACAGAGCTTATGAGACTGCAGATTATGGGACAACTGCACACAAACAGCTGGCAAGTCCTGTAAGAACTTCATGGTGCTGTTGGTGGAACTGGGCTGTAGAAAGCTCAGCAGATATTTCCGTCTTTCCTGGCATTGTCATTTGAGCATGGAGCATCAGTGGTAGGTGGCAGCTCCCTCCCTGGATGTGTTCAAGACCAGGTTGGATGGAGCCTTGCTCAACCTGGTCTAGTGGGACATGTCCCCGCCTATGTTAGGGGAATTGGAACTAGATGATCTTTAAGGTCCCTTACAACCCATACCATTCTAGAATTCTAGGATCTCAGAGGATGACTTCAGCTTTAACTTCTATCCTTATATGGAGTCACCACTTTGAGAAAAATCTCTTTGTTCCAGTTTTATTCTTTCTTCTTTTGTCATCAGGATGCTTTTGATACTGATGTAATCTCTAGATTAGTTGTCGGTCCATGGTAAGCAGAGCACAAACCTCAGAGATTGCTCAATATTGGCTTTACATATGAGTGTGCTTTCCTGCTGCAGCTGCACACACCCATCCACCTTCAGAAGTCATTATCCAGGATTCCTAGGCTGGAGCAAAGGGAAAAGAAAGAGATTTCTGTTTGTAACGAGATGCCTGCAGCAAATGTTTGTTTCATAACATGGCGTTATTGTCTTGCATCCACCACAGACCTTTGAGTGCTGCAGTGTAAAGAAAATCAAGGCAGACAGTTGAGTGTCTGATATCATGGAACCAGAGGATATCTTGAGCCATGGATTTTGGACACACAAAGTCAACTTGCTATGAAGGACCTTGTGTAGCAGACACATTTCCAGTGGGAGGCTATTCCATCACGAACTATGACAACACTAGACAGGTAGTTACTACTGCTTGGTGACAGTGTGTGTGACCCGTGGCGTCTGTTTGGAAAGCATCTTGGAGGGATGAGTCACAGGTCCTTGTTGCCCTCAGTAAGGATCTTGGAGAAATACGCATCCTGATGACCATTGGGTCTTTCTGGGCACTTTCTTAAGCCCTCCCCTTCCTGTGGGGACAAAGATTATGCCATTTTTGCAAACATGGGATGGTAGTGTTATCTCAAGAGATAGAAACTAGCAGATCTTTGCATTTTCTATTGGTGTAGGGCTGTAGACTCTCAACCAAGCTGCATAGATGGCTGAGCATCACGCCTTGGGCTGCTGAAAGGTCTTTCTCTGGCCAAAGGTGCTGGGGGTTGTGGCACTGGGACAGCCTACCACTTTGGTCTGCTGTGGAGAGGCTTGTCTGTCTTTGGAGAAGGGACATGTGGCTATTTCATGCGTTGGTGAGAGTGTGGGTCCTGGGTTACTGGGTGGGGTGTGACTGAGATAAATATGGAGGTCTCTCAGCCTTGGGAGGATAGTTATGATCCCACTGATGAGCCCAAGCTTGCCTTATTTTCACTAGGAAGGTGATAATATGACTACAGCTGCAGGTGTGCTGTAGTGCTTGGAGGTGAGAAGCTGGATGGTTTAATTTCCTTTAGGTCCCAGACAGGTGCCTGGGGATCCTGAACCCAAACACCAAGGCATCTCTGACTACCCATTGCTGGATGGTCATCTCTGACCCATCAATTTTGATCTGTGACATTTGTGTCACATCAGAGCATGTGGCAAGGAGGGAGAGTGTCACTGTGGCTTTTTCCTGGTTAGTGTCTTGTGCTGCCTTACAAAGGGTCAAGCAGTCCCTCTGGAAAGGGGTGGAGAAAACCTCCCTTTATTTTATAACAATGACACTTTTTTACAAGGAGAGTGGTGAGACCCTGTCCCAGGTTGCCCACAGAGGAGGTCTGTGCCCCATCCATGAAAACAATCCAAGTCAGGTTGGATGGGGCTCTGAGCAACCTGCTCTAGTTGCAGATGTCCCTGCTTACTTCAGGGGGGTTGGACTAGGAGACCTTGAAAGGTCCATTCCCACCCAAATCATCCTATGATGTTATTTGCCTCTGTATTGCGACTTAAGAGTTTGAATTCATAGTTGTATAACCCCTACTCCTTTGTGGTAAAGATTAAGACACATCTCCCTCAGAACGGTGGCCTCCTCTGCATGCCATCACATGTACTTTCCTAGGAAAAAAACAGCCTCCTGCTTCTGTGACCCTGCCAGGCAAACCTGAACCATATCATTTTCCCACCTTTTCATAAGTATAGAGGCCACTGGTGAGTAGTTGTAGGCCAGGAGAACAGTGTGAAGACCCTCCATACCCATCACGTGTCCTCATGGTCTTGCATAGTGGCCTCTCAAGGCCTGTGGGTCCTGTCAGTCTCCTCATACTGTTTTTGTGTGAGTGGATAGTCAGGAAGTATTTAAAGTACTCCTCACCTTCTTCACCCATGAGCCCTTCACCCATGAGCCCTGAGCCCTCAGACTGTGAGGTGAGATGAAACAGGGTCATAACAGATCTAGATGTTTCAGGATGCAGAAAAGCTGACCTATATCCAGAAGATCAAGCAAAGCATCAGGACTGCCACATTGATATGCTATATGTATTGTGTAGCCTCATCTGGAGGGCTTTACCATTGCAGGAAAAATAGACGTGGCTTCAGTATTATCAGCTGGATGTCCCAGATGGATTCCTATGTGTTAGGCATTGCAGAAGAGCATGCAGTGAGGCACTTTTGGGCTTGGAGAAACTGTCAGGTAAACAAAAGAGCAAGAAGATGGATCTGCACATCAATGACATGTCCCAGGTCATGCAGGTGAGATAGAAGCAGGAGCTGCAGCCACATACCCTCATTTCCCAGCCAGGTCTGTGTCTGCAGGACCTGCCACATTGCTACCAAAGGAGAGGAATGGATTGGAAGAACAATTACTTCATATTTTACAGATTTTAGAGATTTCTGTTACTTGCTCAGTCGAGTAAAATTTGTGGGGTTTTTTTTGTTTGGTTGTTTGTTGGTTTCTTTTTTAACCCAGGATGAGTAGAGAAGGAGATAAACGTGGAAAAGCACATTTTCCAGTGCTTTTTAAGGTTTTCACCATTTCAGACACTGTTTCCGGTAAAAATCTTAAGTGGGTAAAAAAGCAAAGAGGGTCAAAAGTTTGAGATTGAATGTTTTATTCTAAATTGACTGAAATATGTTGTTTCATCTGAGATAAAATTTCCCCTTCTTGTTTTGACAGAAAAACAGAAAGTGTAAAAAGACCCTTGTCAGTTTTCACCTCAAAGGCCCCTCCTTGTCTTTGCTTCCTCCAAAAACCCATCAGAGTTCAACCAGAGCAAAACCACAGCTCCTGATGTGGGTTTCATTCATAGAGATCAAAACTATGAGGAGAACCAATTGGTATGTTGAAATAAATACATTCTTTTAGCTAGATCTAGCATCTAAGAAATGCCACAACAAAGTATGTGAAAGCACAATGCTTTCAGATCTCCAAGTGCACTGGCAGGGCGTTTGAGATGTGCGCAAGGTATACAATGGCTCTTCTTTACCAACAAATTGATTCAGACCTCTTACAGTATAGGACTGATGGTGAGTGGGAAATATATTCAATGGGCAAACGCAACATTAGCTTTAGGATACGCTCAGGTAGTACAGGAGAATTATGTCAGGCATAGCTATCAGCTTTTCTTCACTGTTTTGTTTTTTGCCTATATCAAACCTTTCATTATTACCATGGGCTGCAGAATAGGGTTTGAAAACAATTCTTTGGTGATCATTTGCCAAGGGTGAGGGTGCTCTTTAGCTTCTCTGCTTTGTTGCAGGGGGAATGTGGGTGACATTTCGTGTTGGAGGAGTTTGTCAGAGACTTTCTGATTGCTGGAGTGGTGTCGGGTTGCTGGCATTTGCTCAAAAAATCACAAACCAGAAATATGATAGTAAAAATGTCAAAAGTCAGCTGCTGGCTTTGGATGAGTGTTCAGGCTGACATGTACGGGGGATGTGGAGGAGACAGTGCCCAAGTGCTTACCGTTGTCAACATTTTCATACTAAAATGTCTTAGACTTGAACTCCAAAAGCTGTCACGCTGGGAGGAAGGCATGAAAAATTTTGGAGAGACATGATCAAACAGAAAGACACGTCTCTCATCTCTGAGCATTTAATGATCTCTGTGCTCTAAATCACTGGTGATCTTTACAGTTATTGCCCTGGACATCTTAAACCAAGCAACGGGTTGCAACAGGTGGTGCTTAGTTTTTTCTTGTGATAGGGGATAGGTTTTCCTATGTGCTGGAAATGTGATTTGGACACAGCTGTAATCCAGTGGGAGAGAAAATGTTGTTGCTGTGATTGTAATGAGATTGATCTTTAATCCGTTTTGTTATTTTCATGCAAGAGCAGTCTATCAGTGTGTGAGAAAGTAGAAGAAAGAGAAGCAGAAGGCCCTACACAGCAATGAATTGACACCAAAAGAGGCTTGATGCTGGATACGTGGTGAGAAAGTGGTCTGTAACAATAGGGGAAGTTGTAAGTGCCACGCTTTTACTTGAAGTACTGAGAATTTAACAGCCGGTACCCAGCAGTCAGGTCATCAGGTTTTGCAATATGCTGCCTTTGAGGATCTTTATTTTGGGTACTACTTAATCCCACTTTACCCAAGACAGACGGGCTGTCAGATCTGCACAGAACAGAAAGAAGAAAGGAAAACAAAGTAAAGACATACCACATGAATTTAAAAACATTTAAATTCACATTAGCAAGTCAATTACTCAGCCTCTGCAGAAAAGGAACCTCATCCATTTAGACCTTTCCAAATGGAGCTCTTCAGAAATATTAGTTAACCGGAAACCTGATGAAAGAGGCAATTTCTCTGAGAGCCATTTGTGTTGTTTTAAAACCTGTTTATCTATTAAAGGTGGGGGCAGCTCAAAAATAAAATATAAATGTTCTCTGCACTTGAAAGTTTTGATCAGTGGTATATGAAGAGTCATTTTCCCAGTCATGTAGCTAATGGAAATGATTAGGAAAAGAGAATAGACTTAATTAACTTTTCCTTTAAAATAAACTGGCTTTATTTGTCCTGCAGGCTCTGCCCCTTTGATGCTTCCCTGCAAAATGAAAGAGGAATATCCTTTTGCAATGTCTTTCCTCTACTTATGCTGCACTTTTTGAAGGCTGATATGCTTCCAAGCCCATTATAAAAAAAGTTGCAAAATCTAAAGGAATTTACACTGCAAAGAGACAGAGTTAGAAAGGGGGTTAATTACCATATAATACAAAGTGCAAGAACTACTGAAAAATCCCCCTCTGCTTCTCCCTGCACTGTTAAGTAATACAAAGCCTGTTGCTTTCTATCTGAGACTTGAGGCCCCATGTTGGGCACTTGGGCCATTTCCCATCTCCACCATATGGTAGATTGATGAAGCAACATGTTCTGGTGGAAGCAAGCACAAAGTTCAATCCCACATAAATCAGGATTAAATGTAAACCAAACAGAAGCTAGAATAAGAATCCTTCACATTAAAATAGAAATAATTATATGGGAATGTAAATTACAAATAAGCATTTGCTCCTCTATACTTTGAAACAGACCTGGAATTTGAATGCACTGTCTTGTGTATCCTGTTCTCAGTGTTAAGCTGTAATATCTCTGAGAAACTTCTGGTTCCTTGCACATATGTGTATTAAGAAATGAGATTCTGTTTCTGTTCAAAGCCAGGTGTTTTTCTCAGTCACATACAAGCTAAAGATAATTTGTGAAGAAAATAAGAAAAATCTCTGAAGGTTCCATCAGCTTGAATTATAAAAGAATTACTTTGCAGAGAATTAAAAAAAAAAAAAACCAAAAAAAAAAGGAAAAAAGAATAGAGTTTAAAAATTCATTCTGAGAATAAATAAAATCTTTAATCTTGTTTATAAAAGAAAACATTCCCAGGAACTTAGTAAATTGTTTTGGGTTTTGTTTTTGTTGGTTTACTTTTAAGAAAAAGATCCTCCTTAGAAGAAAGTTTGAAGAAAAAGTAAAAGAAAATTAAAGGAAAAGTTTGGATTTTGGTGGTTTTTTTGTTTAGGGTTTTTTTTTTCTATTGTGACACTAATTAGCTACTATTTTTGAAGGTAAGTTGTATGTTGTCAGAGCCCTTTGTATGTGACAAATGGAAGTTCAAAAACAATTTGACCAATTCCCTCCCACTGTCAACCCAAAGCATTTCTGTGATCCCCAAAAACATCACCTTCTGTTCACTCACCACTTGTATTCCAGTTTGCCCGCTGTTGATTTTGTGCACCATTCCTCAGGCACTGCTCCACGTAGGATTTGGGATCACACCCAGAGAGGAGAATCTCACCAAGGAGAGAGATGTAGGCAATGGCCAGCCGTAGCGTGTCAATTTTGGAGAGGCGCTTCTCATATGGGAAGGTGGGTACATGGCACCGGAGCTCGTCGAAGGCCGAGTTGATGTTGAGCATCCTCTTCCTCTCGCGGATGTTGGCAGCGTGGCGATGACGGAGGGGGCCGGGGGGCGATGGGGCGGTGGGTCCCGGTCCCTGCCCCGGTGCCGGCGGCGGTGGGGAGCTGTCCACTTCAGCACCCGCTGCTCCTCCCGCCGTCACCCCCGGAGCAGTGGGGTGAGCAGGGGAGAGCCAAGGGGAGAACTGGTCTGCCAGGGAGGGACAATCCAGTAGGAAGTTGTCTAGCTGAGTGTTGGGATCTTCATGGTCCCAGAAGAGAAATTCAGAAGTGTAGTCTTCCTGCTCAAAGCTGTAACAAAGTTCCTCCATCCTCTGTCCTGCTGGTCTGAGGCAAGATAATGGCAGTATTTGCTACTACAGACTGTTGGGAAAAAAATATCCTGAGTTCATTAATACCCTCTCCACCCCCCACCGCGCCCCTCCCAAAAAAAAAAAACAGTAGCAAGGAGTCTTGGTTATATCCTTGAGGAAGACTATCACTAAAGTTTCCCCAGTTACAAATCTAAGTGGGATACATGATTTAAATACTTCATGGCTTCTCATCAGAGGAATGATCCTATTCTTCTCTACTCAAAACTAATTAGCACACGTGTTCCTCTTTTTATTAGCTGTTGACTACAAATAATATGAATGAATGTAACAAGAGAGATTTAATTTTCTGTTTAAGTCCTCCTGGAAAACTCATTGAAGCAGTTATTGAGTTCTTCCACAAGTTCAGACCCTCTACTTGCTATTTAGAGTAAGGTTCACACTGGGATTTTGTTGTTATTGTTGTTGCTCTTGTTCAGGAGTGGTTGGAGGAAGAAACAAAATACAGTCCTTTATTTTTTGGTGAAGTGTTAATAGCCCCATATTCTCCTATGACTGGAGAAACAAAAGACTATTCTAATGCTGTCAGAAACACATGATACTTCCTTCTTTGATGGCAGAATCTAGTGGCATCTTCAGCACTTTCTAGCAAGAGAATGTTGGGGATAAATATGTGGGGATGTGGGATGCACTGCTGTGTGAAATTGGAACACAGTGGTACCTCATGATAAGTCAGCCAACACCACTCATTTGGTTCCTGAATTTTCCGATTCACACTTAAATCACATGTTTTATGGGCAATGCAGATATTCAGTGTTCTTTCTCAGCTCATACTAAGCACTGGAAAATAATAGCAGCCATAATAACCACAATGGGTGCAGTCCTAGAATGGTGGACCAGGTGGGGCACATCTTGAGAAGTGCTGGAAACTGGGAGACTGTGATTCTGGACAAATGGGGTGGAAGCTGTTAAGCAGCACCAGAACTTGAAAGCAAGTGCACAATATATACGTGTGTTCCAGTCTCCTTGTTTTCCACAATAATCAAGCTAATGTTTAAATTCCTTCAGAAGTAGTTTAAGTTATATTTTAAGGTCTTAAATGAATGAAATGGAAAAGTGGTTTAATTTAGAGAAAGCCTAAATGATTTTCCTGAAGCACGTCATAAAGAATTATCAAAGACACTTCCTCAAATGCTTGACTTCATGCACAGACTCACATCTTGCTGCTGTGCAAAGTTTCAAGAGATGTCTACTAGGAAATTTATGAGCCACAGACACGTAGCTCATGTCCCTGATAGGACAGCTGAAAGTACAAATCTCAATAGCTTCAAGAGCCAGAAAGCAGAAGATGACCTGAAATTTTCAATGGATCCAAAAGGACGGTCAGTTCTTCCATCTAGCAATGAATTCAGCTGCAGTCCTGGTAGCTCTGCCCCGTGATAGACGAATTTATTTTTAAATAAGGCATAGGCCTTATAATGACTCTTCTTACTAATCTGGCATTTTGCCTTGTGGCAGTTCTACCTGCTCCAGGAAGTTTAAGGCAACAGAAAACAAGCTGCAGGAAAGATTTTTGCCATCACTTTTGCAATTTTGGGTAGATGTGAGAAGGTTGCAGTGTATGAAACACTAGGACTATCTTTTTTGTTCTTCTTGTGCAAATTGAACATGAAACCCATTATCTGTAAATCTGCTCGACAAAGAAAAATATCAAATACAACAATACAGGACAAATATTGGGTAAATAATGATAATGTGTCTTGCTTTCTCCAGTCAGCTCAGGGCACAAATTCTGTACTAGTTTTGTACAAGGTAAATCATTGGCATTAATACCAACATACCCAACAACAAAATGCTGGTTTTGTGAAGGTCCATAATGACAGACAGCTTTTGCTTGAGTTGAATCCCAACAAGGAACAAGGCAGCCAGCTACAGGGCAGGAGAGGATGAAGGAGTGTCCTGGTTTAAGCTACAACAGCACCAATTCTGTTCAGTGATTTCCCTTCTCAGCCCAGCCTCTCCTAAGTAATGACACTGTCTGAAGTTAACAGCAGATTTTCACGGGCATTCTCTGCTTCCAGCAATGATAATGCTCCATGTTACTGCCAAGGGGAGGGGTGTGCACAAAGGTTCTTGCTTATACTTCCTTCTGTGCAGACCAGGGTCACTGGTCAGTCTTGTGCCCCACGCTGGGGTGCACCTGCAGGGAGGAGTAGCCAGGACAGGGGACCCTCAACTGACCAATGAGGGATTCAATCCCATATATGGCATATTCAGTATAAAGCTGAGGGATCATGAGGGTCAAGCCCCTTCTTCAATGGCCAGCATCTAAGGAGGACACTGTCTGTCCTGCTTTCAATCCTGATCCCTGTGTTCCAGAATCCAGCTCCTGGATCCAGTTCCCATCTGTGTCTGAGTCGAGTCTGGGACTTCCCCAGTGCCTACTCCACAGCATCAGTGGTGATGGTGACGTATTTGGCATCAGGGAGATTGGGTTTGAGACTGGGTTTGTATAGATTTGTATAGATTTCATTTTAATGTTATTATTTTCTTTAAAGCTGTTTTAGTTTTCTACCTGTAAACCTCCCTCCCTTAGTCCCTTTCTCTTCCCCTTTGGGGAGGGAGAAGGGTTAATAGAGTTTGTCTTTCATCTAGTGGCCAGCGCAGCCCTGAACCTTGACAGGGAGGGGTGAAAAGAATGGCCACAGTCACAGGCAGCAGAGGTGAGACTTGAACTTGGTCCTATCAATGTGGAGTTCATTCCTCAGTGGTTTCTTTTAAATTTCCCAGTGTCATGTCTGAGCAACATTTCCCAAAGAAACAATTTCCTTCAGTCACCATGCTTGTCAGGGGGCTGCATGTCTGATCCCAGCAGTCCCTGCTACACCCTTGTAAGCAGATTTGGGCTTATCTATGCAGGAAAAACAGGCAGCAGAAGAGCCTTCCTGCCTGAGCTCCAAACCTCCGCATCTTTACCAAACACATCTCTGCAGCTTTGCTTCTGCATTCTTGGTCTCCCATGGACCCTTTGCAGTTCCCTGATTTCAGATCCTCTTTGAGATGCCTCTACAGCTCCCTAGTCACTGTTTAACTGCACACTGGTAGTGCTCATTTGTCCACCTTAGGCACATCCATAAGACACTTGAAAAAACCAAAATCAGCAGGAGAACAGCAGATCTCCTCCTGAACAGGGCTCTGGAGGAGACAGTTGTTGTCCACTGGGAGTAATGGGCAGAGACAAGGAGGGTCAGCAAATAACACAGTTAGTTTTATGTGCCGAGTTCTTCTTTCTCAGCAGATGCTTCTTCAGTGCTTAATGTTCCCTTCCAGATCCATCACTGCTAATAGTGTTGCCTGGGGATATGTCTGGCTCCACAGATGGAGAGCAGATGTTCCAGGAAGCCTAGTTTTTAACATGTTCAAGGGGAATTTGGCTCTTTTAGAGAGAATCTGGACAAAACAGAAGGGGGGAGGGTAAGGGAAGAAAGAGAAAAGTATGAAAATATTTCCCCTTAGAAAGGCAGCTATGAAAGAGGTCAGGTGTCAGAAGAGAAGCTGAGATTCCCATTCCTCATGTACACTTACCACAACTTCAGACCTGTTGCACTCCCAGGGTTTCTGCAACTCTTTTCATCATAGACAGAGAGAATGTACAACTAATTGGGCTAATTTTGTACTTTTCTAGAAGATGCGGGTGAAGGAATCTATAGCAGGGCCTGAGGTGCCATGGGTACCACACTGAACAGGGATGTTGTTGATTATGACACATCACTATGATTTCAAGATATGCTCAACCACCATTTACCCCAAAACCTCTTTGGATCCAGTGGGATCCAGAAGCAGCATTTAACTGCCAGTCATTTTTTATCAGTAGGGTCTAATAGAAGCAAATTCTTGAGTCAGAAAATTTGTCTTGGGTTTAGGTCTACTATAGGCAATGGAGCCATGGTCATTTGGGTTTGAAGACTTCCAGGTCTAGATATCTACATCTCCCTTTACAGTTTTCCCTATTCATGCTACGAACTACCTCATTCAAAGTAGGACTTTGAGTCCTGTCCTCCTTTCTCCATCATCTAAACAAATCCACCTATAGCAGACTGTGATTTTGAATATTTAATAGAATTTGGGGTACAAACCTGCCTTCAGGAAATATTTCCACTGTAGTTGGTTTTTTTTTTTTTCCACAGTATCTTAGCTGATGAAAGTTCTTAACCTGTATTTGAAAGAGAACAGGCTCTCCTGAGGTTATTTAGGAGATGCATTTTTCTCTTGTCTTCTTGTCTCATTGACCTTATATCACATTCAGCTTGGGAAACCTTCCCAATGACATTTCTAGTGGAGTCAATGAAATCCTCCACTTCCATAAAAATAGCATTTTTAAATTTTGTTTTGCTGGAAATTTAGTTTGAGCATGTTTCCATCATCATTAATTGCTTAATAAAGGGAGTCAGTCCTTGTCCTGGACAAGGAACAGATGTAGAAAGACCAGATGCTTTACCTTCAAGTTAGATGGCCCAAGACTTTACCTTCAAGTTAGATAACCCAAGTACAAGTCCATCATGTCATTGCTGCTAAACCAATGTTATGCTGTGCAGCTCATCATCAGAGCTTGGAATTGTGTCCCAGATGAACAGAGAAGACCAGATTAAAGATGACATAAATCTTGGAAGAATGCTTTATCCAGGTGGTACAGTTCAGCTCTTGATGGTGTGGCTCACTCAACAAAAATGTTGGTAATGGCACTGCCAAACTACAACTATGCAGAGAGATCTCTAGGACCTGATCTGACCTTGCAATTGGCTGGTTGAGCTCCTTAAAGCCACAGCTAAAGTGTGGACCTCCAAGCTCGTTTAGTTTCTCTTGAGCCACATGTCATGCCTGGGATACCTGAATTAGTGGGCACACTGTTTGTGAAATGCTGGGGGCAAGAAAAGTGCAAGTATTATAATTTAAAAATGGAATATGCTTCTTTTTAACGTAAAACAATAGCGATACAACAATGTAATGAGAAGCAGAACAAGGATTTCCAGGGAAAGTGAATTTCAAAGGGATAACAACTATTTCTGAGTTGCTCAAATAATTGTGAAAAGAAACCTTCACAGCACATACAGGATGTTGATCTTAAGTGAAAAAGGTAACAAGACCTTTATTATTCACAGGGTGGAAACATCAGATGTTGAAGTTGGTGGAGGAAGGTACTGGTGAATGATTGTTAATATAAATTTGATTTATTTTGTTATTAGCATAAACTAGTCAAGACAGTCTTTCCTTTCAAAGTCTTTGGTATTTAAAAGTGAACACAGTCACGCTAACCTTTCTGCAGGGTGTTTGCAAAGTCACAGAAAATTAATCCCAGTCTTTAGGAGGAGGAAGGCATTTTCTCTAATAAAAACCCTCACTCATGGCTTCCCCTTTTTCACAGAGCTTTTTATAAGTTGAGGGATGACCTCTGGACTGTTGCTGCCAAATAGTTCCTCACCCAAGTCACTGCGATGGGGTCTGTGACTTCTTAGTTGAGTGAATAATCATCCTGGGAGGAAACATGTACATAAGCCTACACTTAGCTGTACAGTTTTGATCTTGAGGGGATGGAAGTGCTCATGGGAACTTCTGAAGGGAAGTGGTGTTCCTCATGCAAAGGCCTTAGGAAGGCTGCTTATCATTGTGTCTTCTTCAACCGCCTGAAATCTATCCCTAGCAAGATTAACAAAATACTACATCCAGGGATTGCAGATTGTGTCCATTAATAACCCTGTGTCCATGAATATCTTGGTCTCCATAACTGATGAGAAGTAGAATCATAGAATAGTTTGGGTTAGAAAGAACCTTTCAAGGTCATCTAGTTCAACCCCCTTGCAGTGAGCAGGGACATCTTCAAGTAGAGCATGTTGTTCAAACCCCTATCCAACCTGACCAGGAATGTTTCCAGGGATGGGGCTTCTACCACCTCTCTGTTCTAGTGGAAAACTCATTCTATGTGACATCTAGTGTTGTTAATAGTGATTTTACTTGCATATCTGAAAGTAGTGACTTCAGATACCTTGCTCCCATTCATGAGTAAGTGGCTTAGCCACCAGGAGCTAAGAAAATAATTCTGTCTCTTCCTTCTTGAGGAGAAAGTATTTCAGCCCCTTTGCAAAATTACTGCAGAAAATTTCTTCTGCAAGGTGCATGGTCAGTTTTTAAAGGGGCGGATAATCCATTCCTGGAGCAACAGGTCCCCTTTCTTTGGGTACAAGAAATCCTGAATATCTGCATTGTTTGTAGCCATGATTTAATTTTTAAAAAGCTGGGGGGGGGGGGAATCCACAAATTCTGCCTCCCATGCTCTCACCTATGCTAATTTTTAATTTATCCTTTTCTTCTTTCCTCAAGGAGAGAACTGATGAGGAGACACAGCTGGATCCCAACAAAAGAATGGGACAGGGAAGAGACCCATGCTTGTGAAGATCCAGCTTACACCCCTATCAGAAATCTCATGATGTTTCCCATTATTCTGTTATCTTTGTGGGGTTTCGGAGTCTGAGGCTCTCACTGTGCACCAGACGAGAGAACAGAGCCTGAAGTTCAGGTTAGTGTGGCTGATGGCAGGTCTCTGGCTCAGCTAGGACCTGTTCCTCAGCACCCTCCGGACCTGCTCCCCAGCTCCTTCCAGCCCTGCTCCCCTCCTGTTTGCTGCACCTGCACAGTGGTCTTTGGGACTTGTTAATCATGCAGGTGGCACCTCATAAAGCCTGCCTGGAGACCTCAGGTTTGAAAACAGAGTTACCCGAGCAGATTTACAGAGTGATGTCTGTTTGATTGACAGCTGTTGCCACTTTATGGGAAGCCAGCACATGTTCACACTATAAAACAGGAATAACAGCTTGGGAAAGCTTCTGCCTGTGTGAGATGCTTCAGCCCTGCTCTCCCTCTGGGAGGTGGTTCTTCCTGGCTGCTACCAACCACCTTAGAAATGCTTTGGATGCAATCAGTTCCTCTTAGCCTTGGTTGATTCAGTGAGCACAGTGTCAGGACTGAGCACGCACAAAACCTGCTTCCAGAGCTGTCACCTATGGGGGCTGTCACACCATGTTACCATGATGCTGAGCTGGGCAGCAGAGTCTTGGTTTGTTTGCATTGTTTTTTTTTAACAAGGGGTTGATTTTTTTTTTTTCTGCAGACACATCTCTAAGAAATCAGGAGAGAAAAATCAGAAATCTGGGAACAAGATTAGGCATTAGCCATGATGACATTTTCGCCCTCTCCTCTGCCCTGGTGAGACCTCATCTGGAATATTGCGTTCAGTTCTGGGCCCCTCAGCTCAAGAAGGACAGGGAACTGCTTGAAAGAGTCCAGCCCAGAGCCATTAAGATGATTAAGGGAGTGGAGCATCTCCCTTATGATGAAAGGCTGAGGGAGCTGGGTCTCTTTAGCTTGGAGAAGAGGAGACTGAGGGGTGACCTCATTAATGTTTATAAATACATAAAAAGTAAGCATCAGGAGGATGGAGCCAGTCTCTTCGCTGTTATGTCCGATGTTAGGACAAGGGACAAAGAATTTAAGCTGGAGCATAAGATGTTTCACAGAAACATAAGGGAAAAACTTTTTCACTGTGAGGGTGACAGAGCACTAGAACAGGCTGCCCAGAGGGGTTGTGGAGTCACCTTCTCTGGAGACATTGAAAGCCTGCCTGGACGCGTTCCTATGTGACCTGCTCTAGGTGGTCCTGCTCTGGCAGGGGGGTTGGACTAGATGACCTTTCAAGGTCCCTTCCAACCCTTAACATTCTGTGTCATTCTGTGTGACAAACTGGTCTGGAAGAGACCAGGAAGCGACCAGACACAAATCTGTGTGAGGACAAAGATAGTAGCAAATGTGGACAACGAATGGACTGTAAGGAGCCTGCTATACTCCACAGAAAATTCAGAGCTTAAGTCTTAAAATGCCGTTTTGTAACCACCTGGATGGGCTGTTTACTGAGCATTGTTGGTGAGGACACAGCTCTGCATTTGGACTCCACACCATCATGCCCTGTTTGGGAGGCTTGGTATGACCAACATCACAATCCCCTTCCAGGGATGATCATCTGACTATGATCTCTCTCTATTTTTCAGTGTTTCCTCCTTTTTTTTTTTTTCTGCCAGCAAGTCGTTGCTGGATCAAAGACAGGATCTAGCAGTCTGTGTGAAAGATGAGTGTCCTTCAGCAACAGGGAAGGAGACAGAGCCTTGGGGAAGACTTGGACCGAATGAATCACCCAAAGCCAAAATTAACCTCAATTTCACCATCTGCCACCCTTCCTTCCCTGAGCTGAATCAGTGATGATCAGCAGTGACACCATTTTCTGGGGCATATCTGGAGATGAGCAAGATCACAATCATTTGACTGTATGAGAGAAAGAGGCAGTGGCAACCAAACAAGCATCAAACTGAAAGACCTGAGAGGCATTCCCAGCGGTTTCGCACCATACAGGCTGAGATGTTTAGATTCGCTGTGGTGGCTGCCAGTTGTCTTGGGTAGGGTCCCAAGTGTGAATTTCTGTTTTTTGAATTCATCATTGACAAGAAACAAGTTTTCATAGGATTTAAAGCCAGAAGGGAATCATTAAGATTGTCTAGTCTGATCGCTGCGATAACACACGCCTTTGCTTGTTGCCCAGCAACTTTGGCCCTAAGCCCAGTGGGGATCTTCTGGTTGCATCTGTATATTTTTTTAAAGGATACATCCAATCTTGATTCAAAGTCTCCCAGTGCCAGACCACCAAAGGATCTGCATATGTTGGCAGGCCATTATTGTCTTTGATGAAGGCATGCATCTGATTTGAGAAACCTAGTCTAGTGGAATGTGTCCTTGCCTATGGCAGGGAAGTTGGAACTAGATGATCATAAGGTCCCTTCCAACCCAAACCATTCTATGATTAATGAAGATCTTACCATGCCTCTCTTTACTGACAAGTGCTCCAGTTGGAAAGGTCAGCTTTGAAACATGGCTCAGCACTGGGGGACCAACTAGCAAATCCCCTGGAAGATGGGGACACCTTCCCTAGTAGCAAAACCACTGGGAAGAGCCAGACTACAGGCAGGACCTCTGCCAGTGGCACCTCTGTGCTAGCACAGCAGCAGCTGTAGGAGTGAGCAAATGGAGACGTACCAGGGAAACAGTCGAATGCTGCCTCCCTGAGAAGACACCCAATTTCAAATGCCTGTTAGATAGGGATCTGTGTGGGAAGCTGGATCACAGAGTCATCCTGCAAAGTGAACTTCAGCTATATGTGAAGGAGATGTTGACACTTGAACAAGCTGAATAGAGTCTCTTTACTGATACTGGCAGGAAATCTGAAGCAGGTGGTGGGGTGGGATGAGTTGCCTATGAATGGGAGAAGGACGCCTCTACACCAGCTTCCAGGAGGTGAATATCACTTGCAGTGACCACTGCCTCCCCAGCAGTCTCTAAGGTGTCCCACAGCCTGCTAAGCTGAGTCTATTTTATTATTTGAGTCTCTAGAAGACCACTGAGTTCATGGCTTTGGGCACAGGAGCGTCCACAAATGCATGATTCCTTCTACATATCCATGCATGTCTCCTCTACTGCCTAGGTTAATGCTGCCTGGTGATATTCAGGCTGCATGTTGAACCCATGAAGAAAGAAAACCTGACATTTCAGCCAGTTGCAATCTCAGCATGAACCAGACACAGCTCCAGAAGTCCCTAAAGTGCAGATTGTTGGAGCTGGTGGAGGGTGCCAGGGAAACTATTAGCATGAGTAGATTCCTGTGCTCTTTCCATGAACATCCAGTCCTCAGAGCAGGGAGAGTGTGGATTCCTGTTCAGGCACAGTATGGATGCTCCTGCGAAACCCATAGACAAGTATCAATTACTGCTTAGCAGACCTGGTCAATTAGCTCACCATGGGAGCTTAAAAAGCCCTGCTCTCTTTTCCATTTGAATGCATTTGAGGGAGTCTAGTTGTCCTTAGGGATTATGTATTCTGGTTTTCCCACAAAAAAACCCCAAAGCCTAAGCTTTTTATGAAAATTTCTGCTTCCAAAACTTTTCACTCAGAGAGGACTATCAAAAACTATTAGCCTTGCACTAAAATTTGAGTCATTCTTCAAGGAATTGGTCTGAAATTTCTTGCCATAGTGAGGAAGACTTAAATGGGCATTCTCTTGAGAAAGTTGTGTGCTCTGGGGAGTTCTGCTGCTTCATGATTTTGGGCAGACAGCAAATTGTGATGAGAGCAGCTTTTTGCAAACTCTTCCCCTGCTGTCAGCTGGAACTGTGAGTTGCACAAGTCACTGACATGAATAATAACGCATGGGGAGACATTGCACAATGCTTTCAGACCTCAAAAGGTCTGCTGTTCACACCATTCATGGGCAAAGGTTGAGCCCATGCCTTATTTTAGCTGTATTTAACTGCGGCTACTGCATGAAGGCAAAAGCACATGGCTGGGATGCTTCTGGGAGGTAGATCATTTAATGGTGTAGCTGTGGCTGCTGCAGCTCCCAGAAGGCCAGCTGGCAGTGTGCAGTTTCCCCCAGAGAGTTTATCTATATGCTGTGGTAGGCACATAACCTTCAGCTGTTAGGGAGAACTGAAGAGAGAAGAGTATTTTAAAGGTGCTGCACGAAAATCTCATTTTCAGGTGGAGAAACTGAGGCACACCATGGATACCAGCTCAGAAGGCCAGCAGGGCAGCCACATAGGGGAAGGATTAAATATCATCAGGATCTGTTTGGTAGAAACACCAGCTCCAGCGTTTGAGCTCTCAGTGGATGCCTGCAAGGTACTGGCTGTTTTGTGTCTCACTGTTGTTGTGCTCTCTGTGTAATATGTCCTCCCAGAAAAATGTCGTTTGTTTAAAATAGTGATCCCATTTTTAAAACCTGGTTTGTGCTTTGAACACAGTTCAAATATCAGACGCTTTTGATTAATGCAACACTGAGATAATTAAAAAAAAAAAATCAGATGCCTCGGTGGGAAAAGGTATAGAGGGCAAATATTCAGCGCTGTTCAACATTTTTTGAGGAGGTGGGGAAATGAGCAGGAAAGATCATACCTAAAGAGAAAGCCAAAGCCAATGCTTGAAATTGCCAAGGCATCAGCCAAAAGGAAAACACAACTCTGATCGCAGTAAAATTATGTATGAGTCATGATGGGCCAAGAACAAGTTTGCTTTCTTTTCCCCCTCATTGAACAGATGATGATTAAAAGATAGATCATGCTTGGAGTCAAATCAAGTGATTGGATTAAAGTTTAGTTGAGTATTTAGAGGCTGTTTGGGACACAATGGAAAGCTAATTGAAAACTTACATTTGTGAGACCCTTGAACTCTCCAGCTCTTAATGAAATACTACTGCAAAGTACACAAGGGTTCCCTGTGGGAGAGATTCCTCTCCACAAGTGCTTTTATTCCTCAGGTATGTGGAAAAATGGTATTCATTTTTTTTCTACAAGTTCACTAAAGAAAAGTATGTTCACGATCATAATTCAACTATTCCTCATGATGCAGTAACCTAATCTATTCAGCTCACTGAAAATCAGTGAAGCAAGACAAAGGAAAGTTACTTCTTTTAAAAAATGAAATTTTAAACACTTCATTCTTTTAACTACTCTGCTCTTCTGAGCAGCTGGTATTCCAGAACAACTGGCTGCCTGCATTGGGCTGAAGTGACTCTGGAGTCTTAAAAACTATGTAAAGATTCCTTCTGGATGTGCTGTAGTAGGAAATGTCATGCTTTATTTATACTAATAATATAATTGCATTCTGGAATCACCCCCAGTTCTTAAGGAACATACCCAGCCTCCAGCTTCAAAGCACTTTCCTTTTTGATGGAAATACCAGCGAAACCCACAAATAAAGAGAATAAACTTCCCTGTGTGCACACACACACATGAACACACAGAAATGAAAGAAAAATAGTTTCATTCAGCCTCTACGTAACCAAGCACATGTCTTTCTTGGTCATCCTTAGCATTGAGCATTAGCTGTGGAGTCTCTTTCACTGGAGAGATTCCAAACTCACCTGGACAGTGAGATCCTGGGCAACCTGCTCTGTGTGACCCTGCTTTAGTAGAAAGGTTCGACAACATGATAACCAGAGGTCCCTTTCAACCCATGCATGCTGGGATTCTGCAAGTATAAGACATTGGTCTGGCTTTCATGAAATCCAGCTCTATTTAAGCTACTACTGGTAGAACAGAGAAACAAGGTTATTCAACAACCCCCACACCAACTAGTTTGCTTCCAGGGAGAGGAATGGGGCTGCCCTCAGTCTTCGTGGCCTGGACAGGCTGTTGACTTTCATGGTCTATTGGTCCAAATATGGGTGATTAATGAGTCCTGAGAGAAGCACAGCAGAGCCGTCTTCTCTTCTTTGTGCAAGGGTTTGTATTTCTCAAATAGACTTGACCTTTATGACATTTTTTTTTTTTTCTGCAAAAGGATGTGTGCAAAAAGATAGGTGAAAAGCTTAATGATAGAAGGTTTGGGGGGGCAGAATGGGAATAAGTCATACTTATTTCAGATGATGAATATAAATCATTTTCAAGGCACATTTTTCCGATTGGCACAGAGAAATCAAAGGTAAGCCTGACCAAATGGTGTGATTCCAGTGTAATCAACATTACTTTTTAAATCCATGGGTTTTAGCATCGGCAAGAGTCCTGTAGTTCAGCCCGAAGCAATGAAGTACTACTAGGAAATCAGGGATGTTGCAAAAGGAGGCAACACATTAAAATATCCCCAATTTCCAAATCTTCAAAATATGACATTTACTTTGCTTGTCTTCTTGTTGGGCAGTGTGGCTGCACAGGACTTCAGGAAGCCATGCAGTCCTTTTTCTTTCCCTAACACATGACCAGTGGCACCTTTTCAGTTCTTACAGATGTGCCTTATTTGTTTTTAGAGGTTGGCAGCGATTGCAGCCTCACTTAGTGCCTGCCCATCCTTGCTAAAAGAAGACATTTTCTAGTGTTCAAACTGGTTTTTTTCTTGCTTTCATTAGTAACCTGTGTCTCCACAGTCTGTCCCCGTGTTTTGTCTTCCTCTTTGCCTTTTACTCAGTTGATGGACTCAGGATGGATCCCTTTAACTTTTCCTCATAGGTCACATGTCTTTGACCTCCTGTTTTTCATTCCGTTTTGTTGGTTACATTTCAGACCAACAGGTTATGCAACCACAGTAGAGCAAGCTGGTACCAAGAATGGTCTAATGCCAGTGAATGCAAGCTCTTCGTGACCTTTGCTAAGGTGAGCATGAGGAAATCTACAGTACATGGCTTTGTGCAGCTTGGTGGTATCTGCTCTAGACAATTGAGACAGAGGCAAAGACAAGGCATGTGGGGTTAATGTTTTGGGACTAACTCGAGTTACCAACCCAGGTTAAAATCTAGTCTGTTGAAGAGTTCACCTTGTTGCCAAGCCATTGCCTCTCACTACCTTCAACGGATCTTTGATTGAGTGCATTGCTCTTTATCATTGTGTTTCACATGCATCAAACAAAATGAAAATATTTAAATAGTAAAAAAATAAATGTTCTGTTTGTGCTAATTATCATCTATTACATTTATCAAAATGGGAAGTTCACTATTGTAGAACTGCTGTATGATATGCCTTCAAAAGCTAACCTAGCATTTGCTTTTTCTTAACAGCTGTAGTTTGTTCTTCATTAGAAAGCTTTATTATGTCTTAAAGTGATTAATGTGTTCTTGGAGGACTGGGTAATAAGCCAGCAGTCGCAAGCTATAGGACACTCCTGGGTGGATTAGGGGAAAATGGATCAGAAAGATTAATGTTTCTCTTCGCTGTTGCATATTCTGAGATGTTTCGTCTCAGAGCTGAAGAATGTGGGATGGATGCAGCTCTAGAAGTGACACTGTGTCTTGCTCAAGGTCAGTTGCATGCACGTGACTTCACTGTGTGGAGCTGCCAAGAACATGTGAGAGTGAGGAGCGTTTCCAAGATGGAGACAGAGCCCCTTTGGGGGTAAGGGTGCACTTGAACAGCACTGGGAAGAAGTGAAAATGCTATGCTTTGTGATGCCTGAGATGACAACCGTGCACATGAACATCTTCTCTTTTGGGGAACCTGTCAGACTGATTTCTGGTCAGAAGCATGATGGGAAGGTGCAATGCAAATACACATGATAATCTCAACTTGCGTGTGGTTATAGGAGGAAAAGGGAACGCTTTGTACCCATGTTGTGTGGGCAATGTGGCAGGTTTAATTAGCACTCCTTGGAGTCTGAGGCATGCTGTGTCTTTCTCATAGTATGACAGGTTACAGTTTTGCTGTGACTGTTCAGTCCTGAGCAGATGTTCACTCTGCTTACCCTGACTCCTCTTGCTGCCAAAGATCTCCTCCCTTTGGCTCTGCCCACAGAAGGCATGAGTCACTGCTCTCAAACCTGCATCCCTGCAAAAGCCGGCAGTGGGAGCAAACCAGAGCGGGTCTGGGTCTGGGTGTGCAGTCTCAAGCTTCATGCTTGCATTTCAGCAGCTGTGGGGTTTATTTAGTGGAATAGACACCCCATCTAAAAAGTTATTCAGTCCTGGGGTGGAATATTTGAATTGACTGAGCTCATGGTGTTCAAGCATTGCCTTACATGGCAAAAATTCCTTTCATTACTCTCTTGCTGTGTGGAAATGAAGAGTTGAGGGTGTTTTCTGGTCTCCTACAAAAAGGAAAGTTTCTTCAGACTGGGAAGCATTTTCTGAGCTTGCATAGCTCCTCTGGGTGCTCTAATACAGCAAGCAGGATATGGACTGAGATGTGGCAGGACTGTGTGAGAGCCATAGCTTGGAGTAACTTTGAATTCCCCTGTGTCCAAGGCTGTGATACCTCAAAATGTGTCATCTTATCAAGTAACCTGTAGGTCTCTTTTCACTACTACTGCTAGATTTGATGAGATGGGCTGCCTGGGTGCTTTGGCTCAGACCACGATTTGTACTGGGTGTCATAAAAAAGGTATGCATGATTTCAGGCTCTCCTTCCCTTCTGGGTCTCCCATCTCCTCTAGTTTAATGAAAGTAATAATAATTAGAACAATAAGATGATATGCATTATCCTAAGGGCCTGTACATTGAGTGGTAAGCCAGGAGTCTTTTGCATTGCGCTGAGAGCTCTTCTGTCAACTGCTCTTAATTTTCCTGTGTTCTTTGCAGCCCTTCTGGTTAGCAAACATCCACAAGAGGGAAACTCCTCCAGCTACATGCAGAAAATACAACCAAGAAGCTGAACGAGATCACATCAGGCAGAGTCTGGGGACATAGGGCCCTGGATGGATGCTAGGAGGATGGCACGAAAGTCTTCCTTCTTGTCTTTGAGAACAACTGTGTTCGATTACATGTTGCGCAAACTCGTTCTGGTTTGGCTTTCCCCTCTGAAGGCGAGGGCAGATGTTGTCTTATGAGGCTGTGGTGGGGTTCCAGCTAACATCCCTGGGCTGCATTTCAGGTCTAAATCTCACACTTCACGGAACTTCACTTGGTGTTGGGCTGGCAGATGAACAAAAGAGAATGAAAGTTGTTGGGCGTCTTTGCTACCCACCAAACACCCCATGCTTTGTGCATACAAACTCATATTATGCACAAGCAAAGGCAGTTTGAAAGAAGGGAGATGTGGCACCAAGGGACACCAAGCATCCAATGTTGCTGCGACATACAACATGAAATGCAATGGAGGTCTATATTCTGAGCTCTGTGGCGTCTCCATAGAAAGTGCAACAGGAGAGATGAGAGTATTAATATGTGTTTGCCTATGGAAAAAACAAAAATGTCTCCTAACTGCAAGAGCAGAGTTTCTGCTGTATTTACAGGAATCCTTTGAGAAAGCAAAGCACGTGTGCTGGCCATTTTCTCAAAGAAAATATTCTTTGTGAAAGCTAATAATTTTAGCAAGGATTCCTTTCTTCCTCTTGAGAAGAGTTAAATGAAGTTATGGGTCAGTGAGAGGGCATCTGTACAACACAGAGGAAGAATTTCCAAAGCTTGAATGTAGTCCCTTCATTTGGAGAAGACCTGGTGAAATTGGCTTTCTGAAACATTTTCTTTATTAAAGATTTTATGGGTGGTTCTTTCTGGTTTGCAGAGGCTGTTAAGCCTCTCGGAATTGGTAGCACTCAATAGATGGAACTGATGGAAAGCTTAGGAAAGTTTTAACAGTTTTTCTTTCACAAAGCTGAACTTCTAGTAGTCTCTACCATACTTGTCCAGGATTCTTGACAATTACTATGTCATTTCCACCTCTGAGTCATTGTTCCTCCTTCCAGATGATAAAAGGACATTGCCTTCTAGGACAATGAAATGTCAGGACAAGTGTGGTATGCCAAGCTCCTTCTGCATTTATACTCTTAAGCTCACCCAAAATCCCTTTTCTTCTGAGATATGAGATTGGAAGCTCTGTGAGCAACTTCACTGATAACGTTCAGATCTTCTGCATGTAGGAAATGGACAGACAAGAGGTCTCTTTTGGCCTGTAATTTCCTCACTCAGAAACTGCTTTAAATCAGAACCAAAGATCGATGAGGACTGTACATTCACAAGTTAAATTAATAACTGGCTGTTGAGTTTGTAGTTCCCCTGAATGAGGAAACCCTCAGAAAGGGATTGGATAAGAAACTGACTTGTGATGGGAGATCAGGGACCAGAAGCTGAAACTCATCTTAATGAAAAGGGGTATCCAACAAGCAGCTGCAGAGCCATAGAGTTTGTCTGCTCAGATCAAATCTCCACCAGATTGTACTTCTTTTTGTCCCGATTTTGAAAGTCCGATTTCCTGAGCGATTGCATGATTATTATTTTTTAATCTAAAGTGTATGGCTGAAAGAGAAAGCATTTAAAAAAACCTAAAAACTGGCAGCACAAATGAGATCATTGAGCGGTTTGCTGGAAATGCCGTACATTGTGTTGCCCAAAACTTGGCATTTATGGAAGTGACCAGCGGGGAGGAAATGGAATTGTTCTCATGGCCGATGTCAACTTGGATCATCAAGTCACGCCGCAGATTTGGCATCTCTGATGGAAAAGAGAGACTTTCCATTCCGGAACAATCCCGCTTCACAGCGTCAGTCGTTGCGTAGGTTGGGGTCGGTGAGGACTGACAACTGGGTGGGACAGTGTTGTAGAAGTCTGGCGCTTTCTTGTCTCAGATGAATGATCTTTAAATCTGGTTTTCAAGGACACAGACTCGCTCACCCGTAAATAAAAAACAGAGAGAAGCTTTTAAAAGACTCAGATGCTTGGTATTCCAAGCAACAGCTAATGCCTTGCTAAGGCATCCCATTGAGTGAGACTATAGTGGCCTTTGCTCCTTACCTTTTCCCTAGGATGTTTCTTTGAAGGGATTCAAAGTTGCTTTTCACACTGAACTCTCAATCCCAGTTTCCTGGCTTCAACTGAAAATTTAGCCTCCCTTTAGCAGACTTCTGCAACAGACAAGTGCCTCTGGAAGGTGGTACAGCCTGCCCAAGGTCTGAATCAAACTCTGAATGGGTCTCTATACCAACAGATGAAATCTAAGGCAGCTTCTTTTATTTAGGTGCTGTAGAGAGGCACCCATAGCCACGGAGTATGGACTCAGGGTCCACTTCGTGCAAGTCTGAACAGTTGTGGTCCAGAAGGATGTACCTGTGCAGAGGTGCAGCAGGCTGAAGCTTGTGCAGCCAAGGTAAAGAAGGTGAAGCTGTTGTCACATGACTCATCTCATATTTAATATTTCATGAGACTTGTTGGAACAACCCCACCTGGTCTGGTCAGGCTGTGGCAGCATCATGAGCCAAGACTCAATAAAATTGTTGTTTCCAATTAAAAAAAGAAAGCACGCTACAGCTATAGAAACTGAGAAGCCCAAATCTTGGCAGAGGATGGGCTTGAACACCATTTCAATGTGGTAACAACATTAAAGCCCCATCCTGTTCCCATTGAAGTTGGTGGCAAAGCTCCCATTGACCTCAGTGGGAGTAGGATCAGGCCCCCATATGTAAACATGGTTGGGATGGATACGCCAGGGTCTTACTCCTGGTTTGGGGTCTGTGGATGTCAGCAGTGCTTCCACTGAGGCAACGCTGGTGAAGCGGTGGTGTGGGTCAGGACCGGAATTGCATCTAATCAGTGCCCTGTGGCTCTCTGTGCATTTATCAAATGGAATTTCAGGCTGAAAACAAAGGGATTGAAAGGTTGAAAAACAACGAAGGAATGCGCACTTGGCAGCTCTGCTAACCAGATGTTTGTTTCTTTTTTCTTGTTCTTAACAATGACTAAAAAACTCGTGAACAGTCTCAAGCCCAGTGCAAGGTCAGCCTGAAACTAGGTAAGAGGTGTCGCAACAAGGCGGAACGAACATCTGGGAATGGAAAATGTTAATTTATACCAGGACACGGTGCTGTGGCTTAGAAAATACAGCCGAACCTTCAGAAGGCTTGGGTACATGTGTGCTTTCCCTTCCTGCAGCAAGCCCCATCGGTCGTGCGAAGCTCTCGTGTAAGTTCACAATATTCCCTTTGTGCTGTCGTGTGAACTGCTTCCAAGAGCGGTTGAGCTGTTGGGCTGAAGTGAAAGCAGAAAGAAGCCAATGTTAAAGTGAATATATATGTACATATAAATACATGCATCCATTTCCTGGAAAAATGCACCTCAAATAAGGGAACAGTAAGTTGGACATTGTACTTCATGCAGCTTTCGAGCCCTTATAGAGTTAGTCTTATCAAAATAGCTTTTTTTCATTACAAGAGTCACCTTTCCAAAGAATCCCTAGTTGTTTTTTGATAAAATCAAATCCCCAAAGGGAAAATTACTGGGTGGGAAGCAGCAATAAAATGCCCTGAAGACTGCAGAGCAATAGTTTGAATCTCTGGCCTCTCTGCTGTGTCACCTCTAACAATATGGACTACTTCAGCAGCATCTTCTCAAGACTGTTCCCAGGACCATCATCCTTTTTCCTTGTTTCACAGACAAACACCTCATTAATCAGTCCGCAGGACATCACAGTGAAGTAGATAATTTAAAAAAAAAAAAAAAAGAAAAAAAGAAAAGGTTATTAATTTTTTATGAGTAGGGAAACTAAGCCAGAGAGGTAGAAATGACTCATTCGTGACTTACTTGTTCATTAATGATGGGATTAAGAGCTGAGCTCTTGTTATCTGACCAACTGGCTTCTTTTCAGATCACATCTATCCAGTAGTGATTCTACAGCCAAAGAGCATGCCTGGCCAGGAGGCAGCATTTTACTAAACCAGCGTGTTTGAGATTGGGATTGCCTGATTTTACTCTTACTTAAATTGATGTGGCACATGAATCATCACTGAACAACTGCTTCTATCAGGTACGATTATTTCCAGGGGAAAAAACCCTAAGAAATGGGATATATTTAAGCTCAAGGATTTATGGATGTGCAGTATGTGATGGTGAATCAGTTTAATTTGTTTAGATTTGTAAAACAGTAATACTCTCAACAGGGTCAGGATTAGGTTTAGGGCCAGCAGGTGCTCATCAGTAAAACTTCCAAACCTCATGCAGCAAAATGCATGTGAGAGTGATGTTAATTAATTTGTGAGTAAAACCAGACTGCACTGCCTGAGGAGGATAACCCTGGAAAGAATCATGCTGTAGTCCCCTGAAGAACATGCTACAAGGGTGGTTTCAAAGTGCCAGGAGCCTGGATAAGGGCAGTGAGTGTGTTCTAACAATAGCAACAATCCCAACAGCTCTTAGGAGGAAAGAGAGGAGGAAACTCTTTTAATAAGCAGTTTCCTCCTGAACATCTAGTAGCTTGCAAGTTTGCTCAGAGCTGCCAGTTGGGAAAACCTGTCTTACTACAGGTACTGGAGATCTCAAGAAAGGTTTCCTATCATCACTCTCATCTGCTTCCCTGCCTTACCAGCAGCTGAGTGGTCTTCCAAACTCAGCTGTCAGCCATCTCTGAGTTGATTCCTCTCTGTCTTACAGTCTCAGGGTAAGAGGCCAAAACAGACACTCTTTATGCCACCTACTGGGACATAATTAACATGCTCAGCAAAGAGCATCTATTGTCTCAATCTGATCATCTCAAGCAACAGGACAAGCAGAAATGGCCTCAAAATGCACCAGGGGAGGTTTAGGTTGGATACTTAGGAAAAAATTCTTCTCTATAAGGGCTGTCAAGGCCTGGTCCAGGCTGCCAAGGGCAGTGGTGGAGTCCCCATCTCTGGAGGGATTTCAAGCCATAGAGATGTGGTGCTGACGGACAGGGTTTAGTGGTGACCTGGCAGTGCTGGATTAACTGGCTGGACTTGATGATCTTAAAGGTCTTCTACCTAAAAAATTATATGATTCTATGATAATACATAGAGGGACAACAGGAAAACAAAAAACAAAAAACCCCAAACCTTCTAGAAGAGCTCCTCTGCAAGAGTCCAAGTGGCTCCATTTTCATCCATGATCCAGCAGGGATGTTGGATGTGCCTCCACACCTGGAAAGACACTTGCCTGATCTATGTGATGTACTCAAGCCTGTCCATCCTTCTCGAGGCCAAAGCTGCATGTTTCCTCAGCCTGACAGGACTATCTAATGAGCTTGGGCACGCAGACTATCAAGAAAGCACATTTAGTGCCTTTTGCAAGGGATCTCTTTCTCACAATTAGAGCATGTTATCTCAATAGTAAAATGTGCAGGCGAGGGGCAGACTTAGTTTTGCTCTGTGTTTGGGAGAAACACTGATGCTGAGGCTACAATCCTCCCTCCTTCTTCTGCTCCCCAGATCTCTGTCTCTTTTCAGAACCACATTGAAAATAAGTCTTTGTTTGCTTATGGAGTTTCTGGGAGTCTCAGGTTTGTTTTCCTCCCTCCTCACTCCTGACAACACTGGAAGTGACAAAACATAAAAGACAGACTTTTCTCTTGGAGTTGTTGGGCATGGTTGGAAGGACAAGTGCCAGAAATCTCAGTAGAAATCTGCTCCTGATCTTCCCAGCACAGTCTTGCAGAGTGAAGGGATGGGGAGAGTTCAGCAAAGCATGTGGGCTGCTGCATGCCAACATGGCCTGCATTCCAGCTGGGGATGTGTCATTACTCCTTTTGATAAGGATGGTGACACGCAAAGTCGAGGCCAGAGGAAGGACTGCTGAACAATTCAGAGGTGATAGCCATCTGCTTGCAGATTTTCTGTGTGTGAAAACGTTGGTTTACTGTGTATTTAGAGCAGATGTTAAAGCTGAAGCCTCCAGGTCCACACTTTGGGCTGCTTCCATGATGGGCTGCCTTTTTTGCTGCAGTGTGTGGTCTGCCACCTGACAAGCATGTTTCACCATACCCAAAAGCTGCTTTGGAGGCAAAGCTTTACCCACCTTTTGAAGATCTGAGAAATGGGAATGACACAGAAAACAAGTTTGATTCTACCTTAATGGACTTCCAGGGTGGAGTTAAGCCTCCTGTTCCCAAAGAGATGTTGGTAGGAGCCACTGAGACATCCAAGAAAGGATGTTGAGTCCTTCCAGGAGACTTATGTCCAAGTTGATGTTGTGCTGAGGTAACAAGGTTCCCATCAGAGAGGCGTAATACATGGAAGAACCAAATTTTCTTGCAGTCCCATGTAGGTGGCCACAGAAGACCTTTGATTTTAACCTGGGGCTCAAGGGTAGGACCAGTTTGAATTAAACATCTCATATGCCAAAACGCAGGCTTCTTCTCTTGCTTTAAGATGTGTGTTACTCTGTTGGATGGGAATGGTACTGTGCATATGAAGGACCTTCAACCTCTGGCATCATAGTAATCTGTAAGGATAGGAGATTCCACATAGAAAAAAAAATCTGCTTCAGGCCTCCAAGAACTTAAAAGGATCAAACAAGAGATTAGTTTTTGTCAGCATGTTGCTTGTGTATCTAAGAAGAAAGACACCAGAGAGACTTTGTAAGCTGATGGCAACACAGAGCAACATGGTCTTCCTGTGTCCACTAGTTGCTGTGACCTGTTGCTGAGGGCAGCCAGGAGTTGAATGGATTTCTAACTGTGTATGATCTGATAATCTTTTCTTGATCTCACTCTATTTCCTGTTGCTATTATTTCATTTCATGGCTTTCCTTGGCTGTGGTCCCAACATGATTCTTCTGAAGCATTCTTCAGAAGATTCTTCAGTCTTTACGTAAGCTGAGAGAGGGGCACCATCCTTAAAGATGGGTTTTTGGAGGGATTTTCTCTATGTTTTATTCCTTTAGAGCATTCAGAACTGTCAGTGTTGGACTTCTGCCTCGCTTTCTTCCTCCTGCTATGGGCCCCACCAGAAAAAGAGGCTGTTATCTTAAAGCATCATTCATAAGACTCAGAAGTCATGGGTCAAGACCTAGATCACCTTCTCTTCTTAACCAGTGTACAAGTAACTCCACTGAGCTGTCTCCCTGCAAGCTCCCAACCCTGTGGAAGAAGCAGGGTGAAAAGTTCAGCAAACCACAATCCATTTTACAGCAGACCTGCAAAGCACAAATATTAATACCAATAAAACAAGGAGGGGGTGATGGTGGAATTCGGTTGCCGGTGGCTGATAGACCTTCAAATACTTAAACTGTGAGCAAGGCTTTTAATCCACACACAATAAACTGTCCTACCTCCAGCATCAAAAGAAAACTCCTTTTTGTTTTAAGGTAGATTATCACATACACAAAAAAAAATAATCTAAGAAACCCTGTGACATTTCTGAGCTTTCCTGTAAACCATCAGTCTGGATATATTTTATGATGTGATTTATAGAGAGTTTGTTTCTCAAGACTCAAAGCAACATTGCTATAAAAGTATAAAAGATGCATGTTTTGGTAGTGGATGGATGCCATTGCCTTTTTCCCCCAGCTGGGAACCTGCTGAGTGGGTTAACGCCACTTGGAAAGATTAATTCTTCATGTGTGGGCATTAGCTGGCAGCCTCGAAAGCAGCGCAGATTGCAATGCCATCATCCTTCTGGTCAAGAGCAACACCACAGCATCTACTCACACTAAAAGATTAATTAATGAGTTGTGAGACAAGGGGAGTGTGCTTCCTTGGTATTCCAGCACCGGTTTTGCTGATTCTTTCTTCTGCAGGCATTTTTCAGATTGTTTTTGCAGCACCATTTTAGTGTTGCTGTTCTCTGCTCAAGTCATGGAATAGATTAGATAATCCCTAGGCCTTTTCCACCTCTAACACTTGTGGTTCTGGTTAAATAGCTGTCAAGTCCTGAATTTAAATAAGCAGAACAAGCCAAGGCTTTTGAGGTTCTGCTGGGAGGATTACAACTTGTAACACATTCCACAGCCTTCCAAAAGTTCCTGTACTTTCGGTTTTCCAGACAAATACTGTTATTCAGCATCCTGCAGGACTTCTTTATAGTTGACCACACCATCCAACTTTTATCTCTGCATGAAGATACCACTAGCTGACTAAGACTGCCTTTGGTGGAAATCTACCCTCCCTTTCGTTGTTTGTGACTGAAGACATTTGCCTGTTGTTGAAGCAAAACAAATTTCCTTACAATAAAAAATTGCATCTGCCAATTCACTTTTAAATGTGGCTGTTGGAATTTATAGGAAAGTTAAAGGTCCCAGGGAAATGAATTGTTGTCTTGTATGCTTGCCAAATGCATATAAAAGAGCTGATAGGTCTTTGGCTTACTTGCTTTTATTGTGATCTGTAAGCTGCACATAAATGTTGTATCTCAGATGGTGTGGTTTAAGGCGGGTGAGTTTTCGAAGTAGGTTAAGGAGCTTTTCACCTAGCAATAATTTATCTGAACCTGTCTGTCTGCTGCTTTTTGTAGTGAGTCACTGGAGTGGAGAAGCAACTGATTCATAGTCTTAATGGAAATGCAAAAGAATTATCAGGATGTGAGATGCATGTTGACGTAGCATCACTGGAATGAACAGGGTTGCACCACTGTAGCCGGAGAACCTGATCTCTCACCTGGAGAGGTTCTCCTGGTGGAAATGCTGGTAGGGGGACAGGGTGGACACAAGCTCTTCCCTTGGCCTCCAAGAGACATCCTACTTGGTCTCTCTTCCACTGTGGCCCACGTAATAGCCAACAGAATATTGCAACACAACAAGAAGCCATGTCATGATGGTGCTATTTAGTATTGCAACACAAGTGTGACTTCTCAGAGGTCTGATCAACAGACTTGCCATCAGCCCAGTGCCAAGATTTTTATTATCTGGGCCCTTCTTCTTCTCCTGATGCTGTTTGTTTATAGCACAGGAATTTCAGCCTTGACCTTTTGAGAGCACCCTCTGTGCTGTTAGATCTTTGCACAGCTTTATTAGCACTGGTTGCTCCTCCTTTTGTATATCATCTTTGCTGTAAGAGCCCGCCTGCATTACATGCACATGAAACATTCCCCTAGAGCAAAAAGTGTATGTCTACCTTCCTTGAGAAGGAGACAGAAAATTAATCCCTGGGAGTGAAGGGGTCTCTTTTTTGAGGCAAAGGGCCTGACATCTTTGTAGGTCTGAGCTTGGAAGTTATCAGTGACTGTGAGCTCAGTGGTAATAGGATGGGTTGCCCTGTCGTAGTTGAGTGGCTGTAGCAAGCTCTTGTCTTCAAATCTTTCTCTTCTGTAAGGAAAACTTTGAAGAATTTGATGGTGAGTCTTGGTCTTTGAAATTGTGCATGTCTGTGAGAAGACTTATTGATTTGGTATCTGGACTGGTGGTTGTTAATGCACCAGAGGCTGTAGCCAGAGTGTGGGCTTGAGGAAGGGAAAGGTGGTTAGGTTTGTGCTAGCTGTATGCTGTGTTAATTAATACAGAACATGTTAACTGTAATATTTGCATTATATCCTAATATCATTCCTCTTTAGCACTGTTGTGGGCAGTTTGCCCATGACTACAGCCATGTGATGTTTACTTCTGATGGGACCGCTTTCCAGTAAGTAGCCTGTGTCTATAGTGACAACAGGACACTGCGTGTTTTTTTTCTATTTCCTGGGCAATCACAGTGCACTGTGAGGGGAATCAGGAATGTTTGGAGACAACGTGGGAAAGAGACTTGCCATCTGAGGTTAAACAATGACAACATGGCTGCACATACAATTTGCTTTCCTTAGTTTCTAGATCAGTCTACATTGCAAAAACTGTGCTGTGGATGACCCTAGGACAATTTGGAGCATATTTCTATGCCAGTCATAAAAGTCCATTAAACTGACTTAGGCTGTACATCAGAGTAGTTCAGGATGCTTAGTGTTACAGGAAACAGATTTGGGAGACACTGGTTCACAGACCTTATGGTGGACCTATGAGATACTCTTCTCTCGCTTATCTTTCCCTTCTTCATCACTTATCTGGAACAATTGAAATTCTGATTCTTCTTTTAAAGCAGACCTGGATTCTCCCTCAAAGTAAGGAACTGCCTTCCTAGTTTTGTGTAGAAGTCCAGGATTGTCTTTCTCAAACCTTAAGCTTTGAAATGGGGTGGATATCCTGGCTAATTCCGCACGTGCACCTGCATTTTATGGATTGGATCTTCTCTGAAGCTGGGGCTGTCTTTTGTGTCCCAAAGAATTCTCAGATGGGAAAATGCAGACTTTCCAAACTTTTGGTGTGAATAAAATTGTGTTCTCGTTTCTCAGAAGAAATGTATTTTAGAGATTGAAAGTTAAATCTATCAGGATTAGTTAAGGATAAGTTAAGGATATCAACACTTTGTGGTTATAAAGACACAATTCCCTCTCAAATAGGAAGCCACAGAGAGGGGAACAAGTTGCCCTGTTTCTCTGACAGCTAGTTTGCACACAGCTACTCTGTATTTTTAATAACACAGAGAATGCAAATGTAGCTTTACTGCAAAGTCCCCTCATGCTTCTTCATCTCCAGAAGTGTTCGGCATCAATTTATTTCTTCTCAGCTGAAACCCATGGAAACATAAAACTGCTTTTACTCTGCATTTCCTTCCTTATATTTGGATTAATTTTTTTTTATTGTCTTTAAGGAGTGATGCTTGTTACTTGGTCAAAAAGATTCGGCTTCCTTATACTTTTTTCAGCAATCCACATGCATTGCAGGGGTGGAGGAGAAATAATTGGCCTATAACTTTGCACAGCTCAATGAAAACATACAATTAGCATTGATGGAAATTGCTCTCGGATTAAATTGGTGAGTGGAAAAGTAGAAAAACCAAAGAGCCCTTGAAGTTTGAACATTTCCCTGCTTACTTTAAGATGTTTATGATCTTAAGACATAATCTGTGTCTCTGGGTCCTGTTTTCATAATAGAATATCTCTTGAGAATTCTTCCACCAGCATTGTCAAAGTTAGCGTGGGAGACATCAAAGCAAAGCAAGATAACCAGCTACTGGCATGGCAGAGTGGGGTAAAAGGTGAATGCTCTGTGAAATGATGCCTGAAGGCTGTATATTCCACATCAAATGCAGGCTCTCCTGAGCTTTAAAACCAGAACACCATAAAACTCTAGGTGACTCCCTTAATGGGTTTAAAAATAATTCTCCCAACCTTGCTCCCAGTTGCTCACATGGCCTCTCACCTGCAATGGAGAGCATGGCCCCAGGCTGTAGTAAAGGGTGAGAGGAGAGAGGAGATGCAGAGCAGCTCTCCAGGGCCAGGGGCCAGATGCAAGGGTGAGCATTCAAAGGAGGCCAAGGAAGGAGAGGAGGTGCCCAAATCTCACATAAAATCGTTGCAAATTGAGCAATTATTTGCCTTATATTTCCACGCTTTGTACTAATCACTGCATGGGGGGAGAAAAGGAGTGTGCATATCTTAGGCATTGAAGGGTGAGATGGTGTTTTAACCATCTCTTGTGCAGTTTGATGTGCCCAGGTCTTTCCTTTACCATCTTGATTCTGTTCCATGCATAAAGTCTGAAGCAGTTCAATCAGTAAGGATCATGCACAAAGGGCATAGTTGGTTTGAGACACGGAGAGAGCTTGAACAGAGATTTGTAGGAGTTCCTTGAGGTCAAGGGGTTGGGAAAAAGCAGTCCCAAAGGACACAAAATACTTTTCAGCTCAGCTCTCCATTTGTACTCCAATGTGGTAGGAACATGTCAACCCTGACCCACACCATGGCAAGGCATTAACCATTACCTAACCTTGACCTGTTCCCTCATGTCACTAGAGTGCATGCAAGAACAGTTGAAACATCCTTTGTTCTCAATGAATGCTACCAAAGGTCTCCCAAGAACCTCAACTGAGGAGAGACAAGAAATGGTATTTCTAATAGACACAGAGATATGGGAAAACTGAGGACCTGCTGGAGTGAACTGTCAGGCCAGATTTACAAATACAACTTTTTTTTTTCTCCTCCTTCATTTCTTTCTCTCTCATTAATGAATTCATCTCATGGTGGTTGCAGCTATTTTATAGCACAATTTTTTTTCTTTCATGGTTGAGTTGTCCCCCTTTTATTCAAAGCATGAATGACCATTTTAGATAGTTTCCATGCAATCTGATGCCAGGTCTTGCTGTTTCCTAGCCTAAATCCATGCCACTTGCTTCCTTGGGCATATCCCAATCAGAGGAGTGACATGCATGGAGTCCCTATCCCTGGGGTTATTTCAAAGCCGTGTAGATGTGGTGCTGAGGGACATGGTTTAGTGGTGACCTGGCAGTGCTGGGTTAATAGTTGGACTTGATGACCTTAAAAGTCTCTTCCAACCTAAATGATTCTATGATTCTATGAATGTTTCCCTGCCAAAAAGCAATTGGTGCTCTCCTGCCCACAGATTCCTCTGCTGCCCACAGAATCCTCCGTTTAGGAGCACTTTGCAGGCAGAAGATTATATGTCTCTGGGGAATGAGGGTAAGGAGAAGCCAGCAAGGTATGAAGTGGTGTGATAAGTGCTGGAAGAAAGGGACCGATTCTGTGGTGCTCTGGGAATAGATGCATTAGGTAACCTTTATTTCACTGCCCCAGCAAATACTAGTTCTGAGGAAAAGGCTTTATGACCAGATTTATGTGGGGGTGTGAGCAAGTAGACACTGAGTGCAAGAGGTCCTGGACATTGAGTGACTTGGAGGTGATGCCAAGGACAGGGAACCAGAGCCAGGCTCACAGGAGGTGCCTGGTATCAGTGGCTCTACAGGAAAAAAATGAGAGTGATGTAACTTGCATGAGGGAGCAGGTGTGAAAGTCCCCAAAACATTCTCCTATAACAGCCCCAGTCACTTAAAAATCAAATCCCTACCATCCCCAGAAGCATTTCTCCTCCTGCAGCACTGCTCAGAGCTTTCTTGGAAGGGAACAGTCTTGCCATTCAGTCCTTCCCTGGATATGTAATTGGGAATTTGTGTAGCAGCCAGAGCATGAAGGAGCAATTTACTGCAGATTCTGCCTAGGAAGTGAGAATCATGCCCCGTGAGATGGGTCTGGTCTGCACCAGCCTGCAGCTCTGAGAACAGGGGCAGAAGAGGAAGGAGCTGTGGCAAAGCCCATGGAAATGATCATCTGGAGGTGGCAGCCACTACTGGGCTGCATGTGTGGGTTTTTTTATTAAAAAAACCAAATGGAGATGAATGGGGTTTTTTCATTATTTCCAGGCTGTTGGAATTGTTAAGCTGAATGTCAAGTGTAAGAGATATGGCAGTTCCTTGAAGCAGGCAAGAGGTAATTAATGATCATTTTAAGGGCAAGAATCTGGCCCCAAAGAGAGAGCTGCCTAGTGGCAGCATTACTTGGAGGCAATGACCAGGACAGCCAGTTTTGTCTGTACAGCAGAGGTATGACTTTGGGCTTTGAGAAATATTCTCTCCTCATTCCCTAAGTGGTGTGCAGCATCACTTAATTGTCTCCAAACCCTGACATTTCCTACCTCTACTTTGCAGAGCTGAAAAGCACTTTGAAAGCCTGGGGAAATAGCTTCATATTGGCATGGTTCTTCCCTTAGGAATGCATATTGTGTTTTAGGAACACGGTTTGGAGATGTGCAAGGCACATGACTTTGGTCCCCTGGGAGGTACCTCTGTCTCTTCTGGGGTCCATTGGCTGGGAGTGGACCACAAAAAAGAACCTGAGCACAGCACCATGCCTCCTCTGGGCAATAGCAGTTGTATCCTATGGAGAAAGTATGATAAAGGGTGCCAGTAGAGGCCAATTGGAGTTCATGAATTGCCTGTGAGATGAGCTTCCTGCACACTGTGGCTTTTACTTATTAAATTCTTCACCCCAAAGGAAACTTAGGAAACTGTTTAAGTTTTTGTAGGCGAAGTCAAGTGCTTAAATGCTAGGAAATGCCAGATTTATAGTTGCCACTGAAATCTCACACGTGAGCTTTGATACAGCCTTTGGTAACCTGACTCCCTGCATTTCCCAAAAAGACTGCATAGGGAGCTGAGTTATGGCTGCCCAGATAAGCTTGGATCAGGTATTTCTAGCTTCTGAGCTCCTGACTCTCTCACCTACATTGTTCTTTGACACTATGGGATATAAACATGTCTGCAAAGCAGACAAACACCACACGTGTTTCATGCACTAGGTAGTTCAGGGTGGTGGGAGGTGAGACTGTGCAGGTCACCTCATGGCGTGTGACTTTGAGGGTGCTGCACCTAAGAGCTGACCCTGATCACCTCTGATCCCAGATCACTTCAATTCTATAGGTTTTCTGCTGCACTGGTTTTACTTTTGCACGCTTCTTTGAAATGTGATGACATCTGACCTCTGCTGAAACCAAAGGCTTGGTTCTGTTGAGCTCTGAGCATCTCCTGCATAATCCTCTGTGGAAATCCACAGAAGTGCGTTCCCCAGTGAGCCCACCTGTGTTTGTTACAGTATCACAGAAAGCAAATATTTTTTTTCTGAGAGGATGGAGTTAATACCTTGTTCATTCATTACTCTGATTAGGAATTTGTATTACAGATATTACCTCACTACAGAGTCTAGTAGCAGCACCTTGAGAGCAAGTTTTGGTCAAGATAAGTAAGCCATGAGAGTGCTGTCTGGGTTAGAAGTCATGAAGGACTGGGAAGTCAAGTTACTGGCTGTGAAATTCTGTCTGAGCTTTGGTTTCTGGTTTAAGAATAACAGTGAGACCTGTCCACTTCTCCCTGTTCATAGTGTGTGGTGCCTGAAGCAAGCAAGGGTTGAGGTCATTAATGGTAGGTTCTAGAGGTCTGTCTTATTGCAGACGGGGACTCTGGGGTTCAGTGGTGTCCATCTGCATGGTCTCAATTTATAGTGTTGTGATGAAGTATGTGTGGGTTAGGCAGGAAACAGCCACGAAGGTCCAGATCCACACATGGACTGAGGTGATAGATCATGTTGGAGTTGCTCCTCAGAGACAAACTCAAGGGCATACCAGTGTTATGAGCCCAACCTAAGTCTCCTGTGACTCCTCTCTGCTTCTCAGCTGATTGTGTTCTTGGTCAGATAGTGTTTGCTTTTGTCTCTCTCCCTATTCCTCTGTGACAAATGTTCCTACTCCGTAACTTATTTTTTTGTTGGTTTTGTGTCAGAATGGGTCTTTGTGTATCTTAAGTTGGATCCTTTCTTGTTCACGCACTGATGGAGACAATAAAACCTCAGCAAAATGTACTTTGCTAACAACTTGTCAGGTGTCCTCCAGGTGTTTCTCCTATAGTTGTGCAGAATATGTCATGGCAGCTGGTGTAAGGAATATTTTTGTTATAACTTCACCCTTTTGCCATTATGACCCTACCCATACTTGGAGTTACTCTGCAAAGCAAACAAGAAAAAGAACGGGAGGCTTTTTTTTTTTTTTTTTTTTTCCCTTTCTCTTGAAGGCTTCAGTCTCCTCCTTCTGTGAAAACTTTTGATTTTGTCTGTCCACGGGGGACTTCAACTAGGTAAGTGGAGAATTTATGTCATGAGACTAAAGCTGTCAGGGAAAGGACCTGCTTTAGTTTCCCTGTGGTGTACAGAGCTCTTGTTCAAGGACCATAAACATATTTTTGCAGCTGTTGCCCCAGTGCAGAATTAAACGATGGTAGGACTGGAGTTAGCTCACATGAATACCCACACTGAGCTTCACCACTGCCCCACAAGCAGCTCCATGACTGCTGCACCCTGTTGCAGTGACTTAAAAACAGTACCTATCCCTTGGTTTGGAAACAGCTAGCTCTTAATCACCTAATGAATCTGCTTAAGAAAAAAGACATTGGACGATACCTTGGATGGGGTGACAAGATGGTGTGGGGTTGCTCTGGGTTTGAGGTCTTGGCTGAGTCTTCAAGCTTCAGGTCCTAACCACAGCCCATGGGAGGGCTGTTCTCCTGAGGAGGTGGTATAGAAAATGCTCTTTGCAGGGTAGGTTTGAATCACCTTTACGGCTTCTGGAAGAGAATGATGACGCTGCTTACCTGACAGACTCATGTAACAGAAGATGTCCAGCCAGCACAGGGATTGTTCTGATCTGTGCTTCACTCCCAAGCCTCAGGTAGAGGTAAAGTTTTGAAAATGAAAGTTTCCTGCGTGTTTTCCTCTCCTACTGTGAGCCTCCAGGATTTTTCATGTCTCAGAGAAACTGTGATTAAAGGTAGTGCAGATGACTTCTACGCTCTTCCCCACCTCCTCCCCCAATAATCCAAACCTGAACTGGATTACCTTCATTGCTGCATTACAGTATCTTCCAGGAGAAGTGATTCCAGTGAGCTGAGCAAATTCATATCCCTTGAAAAGAGAAATGACACATCTCTTTCTTGAGAGGTGGAGTGTATCCCAGTAGCTTAAGGAACTGGATGTGAGGCTGAATCAGAACAATGAATCATGAATTACTCACAAAGCAGTCAAAATGCAGAGCAGTTTCCTTTAGAAATCGGTCATTTGAAGCCAATTGTTAGAAAAGCAGCTGAAACGGAGATGACTTTGTGTTGTCCTAGATCTGAAGGCAACAAAATGATCTTGTTGACCTAATCATACAAGAATGTTAACATTCATGACTAATAGAAATTCCCCACATAAAGAAAACTTCTGCATGTTGCAAAATTCAAATGTTTGGAGATTCCCAATTAGGACCATCTCTGAAAAACCATTTCCCTGAATTCAGGGCTTTCTTGGTCTTTAACCATGAATTGCAATACAACTGGTGTTTAGATAACCTTGCTGCCTTTTAAGCTATATGGTGGGATCCAATTCAGGCTGCATTGGAGGCTTTCTGTCTTTCTCAGTCTGTTATTTGAAAATGTTCCCCTTGACTGTTTGTTTCATATAATGCTAGCAGTGAGAGCCTGATCTCAGCTGAAGATGCTGTATGGCTTGCAACAGAACTAGTGTGGTCAGCAGAACTAGGGAAGTGATTATGTCCCTGGACTCAGTGCTGGGGAGGCTGCACCTCAAATCCCGGGTTCAGTTTTGAGCCCCTCACTCCAAGAAGAACATTGACAGGCTGGAGCATGTACAGAGAAAGGCAACAAAGCTGGTGAAGTGTCTAGAGCACAAGTCTTGTGGGAGCTGCTGAAGGTTATTTAACCTAGAGAAAAGGAGGTGTAGGGGAGACCATCTCGCTCCTGATAACTCCCTGAAAGGAGGCTGGAGTCAGGTGGGGTCAGTCTCTTTCCCCAAGTAACAAGTGACAGGACAGGAGGAAATGGCCTCAAGTTGCACCAGGGGAGGTTTCGGTTGGACATTAGGAAAAACTTCATAGCTAAAAAGTTAGTTAAGCCTTGGCACAGGCTGCCCAGGGCAGTGGTGGAGTCCCCATCCCTGGAGGGATTTCAAAGCTGTGTAGATGTGGTGCTGAGGGACATGTTTTATTGGTGAACTGTTAGTGTGGGGTTAATGGTTGGACTTGATTATCTTAAAGGTCTTTTCCAACTGAAACATTTCTATCACGTGTCATGACTGGAATGTGGTAATGAACAACTATGTACTTTTTAAGAAAGATAGACTGACAAGGTGAGGCGGTGGAGTTGCTCTCTATGTGAGTAATCAACTACAATGAATGAAGCTTAACTCAGGGGGAGACGATGAAAGAGTTGAAAGCATATGGGTAAGAGTTAAGGGACATGCTAACACAGGTGATACTGTTGTGAACATCTACTACAGACCACCAAACCAGGAAGAAGCTGTCGGCGAGGCCTCCTACAGGCAGCTGGAAGTGTCCTCAAGATAACATGTCCTGGTGCTCGTGGGTGACTTTAATCACCCTGATATTAGTTAGAAAGATCACACAGACAGACATACATAAGCAGTCCAAAGGGTTCCTGCAGGGCATTGATGACAGCTTTCTGCTGAAGGTGGTTAAAGAGCCAACAAGGAAAGCTGCAAAGCTTGATCTTGTATTAACAAATAAAGAAGGCCTGGTTGCAGGTGTTATAGTTTGCAATAGTCTTGGCTGTAGTGACCACGACATGTTAGAGTTTAATATCAGAAGGGAAAGAAGCAGGGTAATAATTAAAACTTCTACCTTGGACTTTAAGAGGGCTAACTTTGTCCTCTTCAAAAATCTATTTAAAAATATCCCGTAGTTTAGGTCTCTAGAAGGTAGGGGTGCCCAAGAGAGCTGGTTAATATTCAAACATTACCTCCTCCAAGCTCAAGATAAATGTATTCCCTTAAAAAAAAAAAATAAAAGATCAAGCAGAGGAGGTAGGTGACCTGCATGGATAAAGAGAGAGCTTCTGAAAAAACTGAAATAGGAGAGAGAGGTTTACAATATGTGGAAAAAGGGTCTGTTTAATTGGGAGGATTACAGAAATGCTGCCAGAGTGTGTAGAGACTCAACAAAAAAGGCCAAGGCTCTCCTGGAACTTAGTCTCACCACGGAAGTGAAAGAAAACAAGAAGAGATTTTTCAAATACATCAATGAGTAGAGAAAGAGTAGGGAAAAAGTGGGTCCACTGCTAAATGAGGTGGAAGATACGGTAACAGAGGATGCAGAGATGTCAGAGTTGCTGAATGCCTTCTTTGCCTCAGTCTTTACTCCCAGGAACCCCAGTCAGTGTAAGTGAAGAGAACTGGAGAGAGAAAGGCACTCTGCTAGTCAGTCAGGACTGAGTTAGAGATCACTTAGATAAACTTAAAATGCAAATCCATGGGCCCCACGTGTGCTGAAAGAGCTGGCTGATACTGTTGCTGAGCCACTCTCCATCATTTTTGAAAAATCATGGAGAACAAGAGAGGTGCCTGATGACTGGAAGAAAGCCAATGTCAGTCCAGTCTTAAAAAGGGCAAGAGGGAAGACTCAGGCAACTACAGACCGGTCAGCCTCATCTCCATCCCTGGAAAGATGATGGATCAGCTCATTCTGGAAGCCATCTCTAAGGCCATGGAAGAAAAGAAGGTTATCAGGAGTAGCCAACATGGATTTAACAAAGGGAAATCCTGATTGACTATCTGATATCCTTCTATGAAGCCATGACCAAATGAGTGGATGGAGGGAGAGCAGTTGATGTCATTTACCTTGACTTCAGTAGGGCTTTTGATACCATCTCCCGTAAAATCCTTGTAGAAAAACTCAAGAAGTGTGTCATAGATAATTGGTCTGTGAGGTGAATTGAAAGCTGGCTCAACAATAGAATTCAGAGGGTTGTGATCAGTGGTGCACAGTCAAGTTGAAGCCCTATGGTGTTCCCCAGGGATCAGTACTGGCTCCAGTTTTGTTCAATATCTTCATCAGTGACCTGGATGAGGGGATAGAGTGTACCCCCATTAAGTTTGCTGATGATACAAAACTGGAAGGGGTGGCTGACACATCAGAAGGCTGTGCTGCTATCCAACGACACCTGGACGTGCTAGAGAGCTGGGTGAAGGTGAACCTCATAAGCTTCAATAAGGACAAGTGTAGAGTCCTGCATCTGAGGAGGAATAACACCAGGCACCGGTTGAGGTTAGGGGTTGCCCTGCTGGAAAGCAGCAGCACCACAGATAAAGACCTTGGAGTCCTCGTGGACAGCAAGTTATCCATGGGACAGCAATGTGCCCTTGTGGCCAGGAAGGCCAATGGCATCCTGGGGTGCATTAAGAAAACTGTGTCCAGCAGATGCAGGGAGGTTCTCCTCTGCCTCTACTCTGCCCTAGTTAGACCACACTTGGAATACTGTGTCCAGTTTTGGGCTCTCCAATCTAACAGAGACAGGGATCTACTGGTAAAAGTCCAATGGAGAGCTGCGAGGAAGATTAAGGGACTTGAGTGTCTCCCCTGAGAAGAAAGACTGAGGGAACTGGGGCTGTTTAGTCTTGACAGGAGAAGACTGAGAAGGGACCTTATTAATGTCTATAAATATCTGAAGGGTGGGTGTCAAATGGAAGGAGCTAATCTCTTTTCTGTAGTGCCCAGCAATAGGACAAGGAACAATGAGTATGAATTTGAGCATAGAAGGTTCCACCTCAACATGAAGAGGAACTTCTTTACTGTGAGGTTCACGGAGCACTGGAACAGGCTGCCCAGAGAGGTTGTGGAGTCACCTTCTCTAGAGACTTTCAAAACCCGTTTGGATGTGTTCCTGAGCAACATGCCCTAGATGATCCTGCTTTGGCAGGGGGACTGGACTGGATGATCTCTAGAGGTCCCTTCCTACCCTATGTCCCTTCCTACCTAACATTCTATGATTCTATGAAAAAGGAGAGGGTACAGGAAGACAGATGGAAAACAGACTTTCCTTGGAAGAGAAGCAGGTGTTGACTGACTCCCAATATATAAATACATCTCTGGGGAGACAATTTTGGATATGAGAGAATTTTATCCAGAAGGTGAAGACATAGAGATGTATCACCTCAGGAGAAGACTGTCAGAAGTCTACTGATTCTACAGCAAGGAAGGTAATTCCCATTCTCATAATTTCCATGTTGCTCCTGGATTGCACTAAAATTGGTTCATTTGGATGTGGGAAGCCACATACCCTATTCTTTTTTCAAGTTCATCTTAGTACACTTTAGCACTACATGAACTAGACCTGAGGAGAGAAAAGAGGAGGGGGAGCGTTACTCAAAGGATGAAGCTCTTGACTACAAATTTGAAAGCAAAAATGTTTACACAGCTGAAGTGGTGAGAAGACAAAAAGCAACTAAAGCAGAACTGCTGCTGTAGCCCAACCAAGACACGTGAGATGGGATTCAGCAAATTCAAATGACTCCTTGGTCATGCAAACTGCAGACCATCTCTGAGTGAAGAGGTCAATCACACATGCTGTGGTGCTAATTATTTAATTCATTTCCATGCTGTGGCAAAGGAGGACAGGCTAAAGCAAATGAGGACTCCAGGATGTTGGAAATCATTGGATGCCACGGAACAAACTGAGATCAGGAAATACAAGGATGACCTGTGGATCAAAGGGTACAAATCCAGGTTCCCAAATAAAGGGGTGATAATGTGAGCAGTTAAAGAGGGATTAGAATTGTAGGTGATAATAGTGAGCAGCTGGAAAGGGAGGCCATAAAGAGCCATAAATAAAACGCAGGTGGAAAAAAAAGAACAGATGAGAAAGGCATGATGGGAGTCATACCCCAATTAGAAATATGAAATGAAGTGCTCTGATGCACCTCATGTTCATATAAAAGTATGAAATGAGGCACCTGTGAGGTGCTCTGACTCCAATTGATATCCTGGCTTCTTCCGCATCTTCCTAGGTTCTGAATTGGTCAGGAGACTATTCCCTGGAGAAGGGATCTTAAGAGGTGCCTTTGTGGTAAGTGTGTTCTTTTAAGTCTTACCGAAATGCCACTCCTGTTTCATATGACTGTGGTTGGGTGGATAACCAATCTAGATGCCTCCAGAGTTTCCTTCAAAGATGACATTTCTTTCTTAGCCAACTTCTGGATCAGCCTACTGGAATTTTGGGTAATCAGAACATGACTCACAGATTTTGCCAAAAACACTGAACATCCTGTTCCAGGAGGTGCTTTTTATCTTTGCTGCATGTTAGTAGCAGGGGTTGAACCAGGGGGCTTTGCAGCTTGTACAGCTTTTATAGTCATGGTTGCTTGAGCCACAGCCTCATTGTCCTCAAATGAATCTTAGACCCATAAGACTAGTTCTAAGTCCTGTGGCTGACCTCCTTGTAGATTCATTGTGAGAGGTGACTCTTACAGGAAGGTTGAGCAGTTCTGGCTTTTCAGCAAAGGTTTTCATTCTCATGTGACAATTCCACACATAAAATTCAAGAAAATGATTTGCACATGCAGGTTGGACCCATCTTAGCACTGAAAAACTAGAGCTCCATTATTTCTACATAACTTTTATGTGGAGTCCTTACATTTCCTTTTCACCATTCAGAAAACTCTGAAACTGAAGATAACAGCACATGACAGAAACAAAAGGGTAAAAGCAAGTTAACTTTGATTTGCTTTTGCTCTTCAGGATAAGAAGCTACAGCAAGGCCTTCATACTGATGCAAGACCTGATCTCTTTGCTCTATCTCTCCTTTTTTTCTTCCTCCTGCAAGAACCATCAGATTCATGTATGAAAACTCAAGTCATGTGTTTAGGACACTGAGAAGGCAAGGATGTGTCCTGCACTTCCATCCCTACTTTGGGGGTTTTCAGGGCTATAACACCTATCAGGAGCCCAGTGAACAGGAGTAGGTAGGATCACAGTATAAATTGCACCACTTCTTCACTACACATGCACGGGTCATCCTCCCATAAAGGCAGAAGGAAAGCCAGAACTGACCTACCATCAGCGGGGCTGGGGTTTGGAAGATTTTGTGAGTGTTTCATACAGCAGATCTGCTCCTCCTTGTTGCCAGTGAAAATCCTTTGCTTTTTACAGTTTCCTGACTTGTCTCATCCTCTGCATGACTTCTGCTGGAAAAATTATGGACCACAGAAGAACCAAACACCAGCACACCTGCTGTCTTCTCACGTGCCAGTGAGTTGGTTGTTTGTTAACTTTTTCCTGGTCATATCTTCCACTGCTTTTTCTAGCTGGTGGCTACTTGCCAAAAGAACCTTTTTAATAGCTAAATAATGGAACTGTTGAAGTTGGAGCTGCCTCAAAATCTCAGTGAATTTTAAGAGGGAAATCTTAAGGCAATGGGGGGAAAAATAATATATCTTTCAAAGCCAGGGGAAAAATTGTGGAATCTTGAAGTTATTTCGTTTTCTCCACCCTGCAACCAATTCGTAAAATGTTCTCTTAAACTAAACAACTCCACATCTGTAACCAACCTTATTGTCACTGTGATTGCCCAAGACAGAGTAGGAAATTGTACAGTAAACTTCAAGTTTATGGTTTGAAAGTTTATGGTTTGAAAGAGAATAATGTCAACAGTGAGAGAGAGCTTGAAGTTGGAGAGACAGTATCAACCTGTTCAGGTCTTCTGCTGGAAGCCTGGTGTGTTGGGGATGGAGAAGATTGGCCCATTTCTTTTATGTGAACAAAGGAACATGAGCTCCAAGTAGGGGCAATGGTCCAGTGGTGCTGGTTTGGGATCTGAGAGATCACAGGTCACTTTGTGGCTCTTCCAGTAACTTGACAGTGTGAATTTAGGCTAATATACAAGATGTGTCAAGTCAACTAAAGGTATTATTCATGCAGCTAACTTGCACCCGGTGGAGCAGGGTCACTCATGACTCATGAAAGGGGTCTGTTCTCCTGGGTCACTTCAATTCTTTTAATAGAAAAGACGGAAAAAAAAAAAAAAACAAAGTCAGAAAAAAAAAAATGCAGCAGGGATACTGAATTTCCAGGCTTCCAGTCTCTCATGACTTTTAAAGTTGTTCTTACCACTTTTCTTCCGCTTAAAATGTTCCAGGCAGCCCTAGAATTTGGTGTCTGAAAGGGTCCAGCGAGAGAGGCTGGGAGTCATTCACTGTTGCAGGTTCGAGTTCAGATATAAAAAGGTGTTTCACTTTTTAAGAGGGTACATCTGCCTGTTTCCATCTCCCTGCAGGAAGCCAGGACTGGGGCTCCAAGCTGGCTTTCCTCTAGGTCTTGCACCATGACTAACATAGATTCAATAAACCATATCTGCACTCAGTTGTGTCTCTCCAGCTGTTGTGCTGAAATCAGTGTTATTCTTCTTACTTTAAGCTTAGACTAACAATTAAGTCCAGCAGAAGTACTTGGCTTGTACCAGCTGGTACTTGGTCAGGTTTTGGACACTCTTTGGACACAGGTTTTGGACGTTCCTAGTGAGTGTGTCAAGAAGTAATTGCCTTCTGTTCCTGTGAGGTGTTTTTTTAATTTATTCCTAAATGTGGATTTTGCTTTTGCTATCCCAGTGGAGCTAAAATGAAGGCAACAGAGAGCAGGAAGGAGGTAAATCTCTTTTGGTTTTATGTGAGCATTGCCGCAGTCTCTGTAAAACAGAGCTTGATTTACCACTTGTCATAGAATCAGAATCATTTTGGTTGGAAGAGACCTTTAAGATCAAGTCCATCCATTAACCCAGAACTGACAGGTCACCACTAAATCATGTCCCTCAACATCACATCTACATGGCTTTTAAACCCCCCAAGGGATGAGGACTTCACCACCTCCTAGGGCAGCCTTGGCCAGGCCTTGACAACCCTTTCAGGGAAGACATTTTTCCTCATGTCTAACAGAAACTTCCCCTGGTATAACTTGAGGATATTTCCTCTTGTCCTATTGTTTGTTCCTTGGGAGAAGAGACTAACCCCCACCTGGTTCCAGCCTCCTTTCAGCAAGTTGTCAACAGCTAGAAGGTCTCCCCTGACCTTCCTTTTCTCCAGTCAGTTGTTCAAACTCCAGGTCCCTCAGCTGCTTCTCACAAGACTTGTACTCTAGACCCTTCACCAGCTTCGTTGCCTTTCTCTGTACATACTCCAGCCCCTTGATGTCCTTCTTGGAGTGAGGAGCTCAAAACTGAACCCAGGATTTGAGATGCAGCCTCCCCAGTGCTGAGTCTAGGGACATGATCCCTGCTCTAGTCCTGCTGTCCACCAGAGTGCTGATACAAGTCAGGATGCTGTTGGCCTTCTTGGACACCTGAGCACATGCTGGCTCATCTTCAGCTGGCTGTCAATCAAACACCCCGAGGTTGTTCTCCATCAGGCACTTTCCAGACGGTCCTCCCAAAGCTGGAGGGTTGCAGTATGTTGTTGTGACTTAAGTGAAGGATCAGATTACTATCAGTGCTAGTATCTCCATTGGGTTTAATTTTCACTGTGCAAGTCTGGCTTCCCTCAGTGATGGATGCATGGGCTGCAACAACGCAACATGTTGCTTCCACCATCTCCCTAGCTGCCTTTGACATTTTGTAAGCAAAAAAAGGAAGGAAAACAGTTACACAGTCTTCTCCAAGGATGTGCCGGTCAGTCTAAGCAGAGGAATACAAGGGAAGGCTTACAGGGAACAACCATCTGTTGCAAGGAGAAGGAGAATGATGTTGGAAGGGTGGTTTGGAGCAAAGCATGACTGTGAGAAATCAAAGCAGGGGCTAAGGGTCAGGCTTAAATAGCCATGAAACTGATCCCCCATTTTTCTCATGCTTCATCCACATGTTTCGAGTTTGACTCCCTAATGCATCTGGTGCAACTCTCATCTTGCAGCCCCAGCTCTGACAGTCCCTTCCAGTGGCCACAGCAAGCAAGGCAACTGTCAGCATACACTCAGGCACATTAAAGTGAATAAAAACAGGTACGTGCCCTTTTTTTTGGTCATTGAAAAGAGGAGTGCAGGGGGAAGGCACTTAGAATAGGCTGTGAGCTGTGAGACCTTGGGAACAGGCAGCTTCATGTGGCACATTCTGAAACCATTTTCCCCAGGCGATGAGGTAGACAGCACCTGATGGACTGAGGCTTGCTCTCTTGGTTTGGTTTTATACTTTTTTTAAAAGTGTGGTAGGACTTGGGTGGGACACCTGGTTTCTCCACTGGGGAGCTCTTAGATATGAACATCTGGAGAAACTGTCAGAGGGAGTCTTGCTCCAGGGATGAAATTTTACTGTGGTCGAGGTACATGAAGCAAATGGCATTTCAGTGTCTGCTGACCTCATTGCTTCACTCCCCTTCTTCCCTTCCACATGCCCCTGACCTGCAGTGAGTCTGGGAGACATACAAAGTCTATTGCTGTGAGCTTTTAAAATACTTGGTAGTGAGGGAAGTGTTGGGTGGAAGATAAATCCAGAGGTACCTTTTCTTGTGGTGTGAGCCAAAGATTATTGCAGGTTTGGAGTTCTTGGGTGAGGATTTTGCAAGAGAATCTGTTTTGCAATTTTTTTATTTTATTGTTTCCTCTGTAGAGAACATGCTTAGCTGGCTCATTACAGCATTTACCAAGAATTTGTTCTAGGACAGGATTAATTAGACTGTCAACATGCTGCTTTTCCACCACAGTTCTGTTTCGTGGTTTCCCTTGGGAAAAAAGCATCTGCCCAGGGGAAAATGCTTACACTAACAGGCAGGCTGCAGTCTCCTTTTCCTCAGAAACTACATTTATTTTAGGGATGAAAATATGTTTTCAATGCTTTTAGAAGGGCTTTAACCTAGAACTCTTTGGACGTGGTTGCCGTTTGGGAAACTTGTGTATGCCAGCAGCAGATGTGATGTTGATTACCTTTTGTTCTGACTTGGGAGAGGACCCAGGGAGATGACTGAAGAAAGTATTTGAGAGAAAACAGTAGAGGTCATGCAGCTTTGATCATCCTTTCAAGTGATGTGGCCAAGAATAAACCAAGGCACAGGAAAAAGCAACAGGCACTGTCTGGGAGAAAGAAGAACGTTGGATCAGCTGGCAAGGCTTTGATGGGGTTAACCAAGGAGTCATGAGAAGGACATTTCTCTTTTCATGGGTCAGAGACAAAGCCAAGTTCAGGACAGAGGAAGGCTGCAGCCTTCAAGACAAACTTGCAAATTAGAGCAGTGGCAAGAAAACAGGCACTGTAGTTCTCAGTAGGGTTGAATGGGCAGGAGCAAAGGTGAGGGACCACTAGCTGTGCCTGAAGGACAAGCTCACTGCACAGGATAGCGTCACTGACTTCTGGGGCAGTGTATCCATGCCACAATTGTTTCTCTCTTTCTCTTTCCTAAACTTGAGTGTGTGAGAGTTGCTGCTCAAAAATGCTCTCCAGCTATTTGTCTTGACCTCAAGCTTTCCAATATGCCAAAGCAAGGGCCATGTGGATCATTTTCACTTGACTCTGTGCATGCACCAAAGAGGCACATTAGGAGAATGGTATATCCCACTCAAAGCGGCATGAGAAGGTAGCAAAGAAAATTTTTGCTTTGATCCTGCCTTCTTGTGTGACTGCAGTTCAAGTCAGGGAGAGATTTTCCAAACCACTCCTTGCCAGGTTTCTTCATCTGGGTCCTTCCAAAAATCCCACTTCTAATGTGTCTGCTTTCACTCTCTATCTACAAGTGGAAATGTCTTTTATCTTGAACTGAAGCTCTTTGCAGCTTCAAAGTACTCTTGTTTTGCATCTGGACAGCTCCCAGTAATGTGGATCATCATCGGTGCTTGGGCCTCCCTAATATATTCTTAGTATTATGTGCAACCAGGAGAGTATTTATTTTCTTCAGTTGTTCTGAGGAGGGTGTAAAGCTCAGCAGATTTGTGACTCGTGGTCCTGCTTGCATTTGGATCTGATATCATGGATGAGTGGGTCTTTGAGGATACTACACATTTTAGGCTGTTGTTCTGGAGTGCCCTAAATGTGCTGTTGCTGTGTACAGCTGTTGTGTGCAAGTCTCGAAATGTTTTTGAGCCTGACAGATGACTGGTAGAAACTGTCCCTGTGATGGGACCAGCAAAAGCTTGGAATACTGGAATGAAAGGCTCAAAGTCACTAATTCTATCCCACCAAAACTTTGTAAAGAGGATAAAGGACATTTCAGAATTTCCTTGCACCGATGGGTAACACTGCACCATTCAAACTTGCTGTTCTCCAAATTTGCCCCTTAAAACAGGCCCTTGGCATGGTAACAGTGAAGTGTAATCAACACCACTGTTGCTGATACCTGGGTTTGTTAGTTGTTAGGTTTTTGTTGGCCATCGTTGTCTCTTTGCCACCCTTCCCCCTCCATTTTTCTTGCATCTTCTCAAATGTCTTGGACTATGAGCTCCCTAGGGCTGGGACCAATAGATGTGTTTGTACACCTTCTGCCACTGTGGTCTAAGCTTCCAGGTATCACCAACTTCAGGTGCCAGACAATGATTATCTGTTAACCAGAGCATTGTGGGAGAAGGGAGGTGCAAGGGGCTCATTAAATGATTGTTGTTCTGCTGAGTTTCTCATGCATATCCCAGAAGCTGTGGGACATCTGTCAGAAAAGCTTTATTTAACCTAAAAGATCATCCAATTCCAGCCTTTACCCACCTCTCTTTCACTGCACATTCTCTTTAACCCAGCTCTTATAAGTGCACTTCCTTTCCACATATGACTTGCATTAGCTCTAATGAGAACTATCCATGGAAATCTCCCACTCAGCAAACAGTGATGGTTCCTGGTTGACAAGCTAATCTCATCCATGTGGGGAGCTTTTTAATTAGGTGGCTTTATAGCTCAGTAAAATTAAAGCTCATTAATTTAAAATAAAATAAAATAAAAATTAAAAAAAAGGTTTAATATCTTATTCACGGACAGCAGGCCTAGCACATGTGAATGGCAACTACTGCACAGAGTTGGGTGGCCCAGGATAAACCTGTCAGTATAGACAGGTAGAATAGTTAAGGGAGGAAGATCATAGAGAAGACATTCAGAAATGAACAGCATTATTGCTGACTTTTTTCACAAGCTGAAAGGATCTAAGTATCTGTGTATGGCAAGCCTCTTCCTTTATGGGCAGGTTTGCACAGACGTGCATCTCTTGCTGCATGCAGCAGCATAATGACTAGACACAGTCCTTAGGGATGCTGTACTCAAGACTCAGGATGGGCTGGCAGACTCAGAATTGAAAGCAAGATTCAGAATCAGATGTAAGTATTGGCAAGATATTTTCCAGGATGAAAAAAAAACAAAACCAAAAAGTATTTAGTATTACACAGAAGTCTACAGTTGCTGCTTTCTGTGTATTTTATGTTCTTGAACACTTTGGGGAGTTGTAAGTGGCCATGTAAGCAAGCAGAAACCATGCAGGGAGCTGTTCTAAGAATAAGGAGTTGAGGTGTCCCAGCCTCTGTATGTATTCACCTTTATTGTTTCTGCAAACCTCTGTGTATTCTCCTTTTTTTTTTTCTTACAGGTGAGGGATGTGGACTTGGAGCACTAGGCCAGAATTGGGGGTTTGGACTAGATGACCTTTAAAGGTCCTTCCAACCCAAAACATTCTCTGATTCTATGGATTGAGTGGAATTCATGTGTTCTCAACACAAAAATCACTCTCTTGGTACTACTGCACAGCTACAGCCAATGCATGAAGTACCTCCACAGATTCCTCCTACATCTGAGTTTTGCTTTTTTGTGTGCTTGTAGCCACAACTGTTTGACAAGGTGAAGCAGCAAAATGCTTATTTACTCCCTTAGCTAACAAAAAATGTGGGTATTTCTGAAAAGAGTCACCAGGCATTGTCTGGGTAAAGATCCACTTCTTCCCCCAACTCTAGCCAATGGAGTTTGCTGAAAAATACCTCTCCATCTGGGTATGCAGGTAGACTTAGCCAGGGCATGCCTTCCAGCTATTCCCAGCACACTCAGCAGACATGTTCAGAGCTCAGCCAAACACAAGAAACCATATGCAATGATGGTATGGAAGATGCCAAACTCTACCAGGGCAGGAGCAAGAAAATGCAACAGAAGTGCAGCCCAACTCTTACCAGAAGCCCACCAACACTTCTGTCATTTGGGGTCTGTCTATCTTCACAGAATCACAGAATGGTGGGGCTTGGAAAGGATGTCCAGAGGTCATCTAGTTCAACTCCCCTGCCAAGGCATGTTCACCTAGAGAAGGTTGCAAAGGAACTCATCCAGGTGGCTTTTAAATGTCTCCAGAGATGGATACTCCACCATCTCTCTGGAAAGCCTGTTCCAGTGTTCCATCACCCTCAAAGCAAAGAAGTTCCTCCTTTTCCGTGGTGTCCAGCAATAGGACAAGGGGCAACAGGCACAAACTGGAATGCAGGAGGTTCCATCTGAATATGAAAAGAAACTTCTTTCCTGTGAGGGTGCCAGAACCCGGACCAGGCTACCCAGAGAGTCTGTGGAGTCTCCTTCTCTGGAGAGATTTCAGGCCCACCTGAATGTGATCCTGGGCAACCTGCACTAAGGGTTGGACAAGATGATATCCAGAGATCCCTTCAAACTCTTGTCATGCTGTGATTTTGTGATACTGTCAAGCCTGTGTATGCATGTTGCTGTTAACAGTGTATGGCCCACCAAGTATATCTGAAAAGCCTGCTTGGTCTTTGGCAAAGGGTGTTCGCAGACATGCTGCAGGAACTGCCCATCATGTGATGTGTACAACATCTTTTTCCCTTTGTTCCAGCAAGGAGTATTTCACCCATGACTACTTAGCCATGTTGAAAAAAAATAAAGCATTGCATTATGAGAAAGGGAGCCACTCATTTCAAAAAAGTTATTCAAAAAGTCATGTAAAATGTGAAATGAATATAAAAGAAAAGAAACCCTGTACAAGGGCCAGCCACATGAAAATCCCCATAAATTGTGCAGATTTCAGCACTGCGATGAAGTCATGCAATCAGGAAGATTGTGGTGTCTTGAGGAATGACGCAGCCCAACTTGCAGCCCACACGTAGCTTGCCTGCCCTCTGTCACAGCAACACAACCAGCTGGGTAAAAGCTTGCAGCCATCAGATTCCCCCAGCCTGAGCCCCTCATCCCGCATCTTGGCTGCCCATAGCATGAAGGCCTGGGGATAACGCTGGATGAGGTCAGGCAGGAGAAGGAATGCAAACCCAGGCAGGCAGGGCTGGACTGACAGTTCTTCCTAGAAATAGAAAGAGCAGTTCAAGTTTTTTGTGTTGTTTCTTGCCACAACACTCAGCGTGACTAATACAGATTGCAGCTCCGATTATGACCCTGCAGTTCTGACCTTGTATTGCAGAGAAAAACCCTGCAGGGTTTGTACCTCTATCCCCTTTCCAGCAGAGTTACCCCTTCCTACATGCCAAGGAGGGACCTTCCTGGTCTCTTGGCATCCCTGGGAATCCCTCTGTGCCTGTGAAGCACCAGGACTTTGACCCAGGCCAAGGTGTGCGTACTGAAGCACTACAGATGCTTATGATACTCCAGGAAAGGTTTGTTTCTTGTGTGTTTGTGTATAACCTGTGCCGCATCACTTATGGAAAAGACAAAAGTGTCTCCTAGAACCACAGAGGGCTTCAGAGAAGGCTTTTGGATCTGGTCTGGGTCAAGCCTAGATCCAGGAGGCCTCCAAGATCCTATGACAGAAGCTAGGAGAGATGTTGCTAAGTGGTGGGGACAGAGTGAGGCCATCAAAAACTACCATCCAGTTGCTTCCCAGGCACCTCCCCCTGCTGATCTGAATTTCTCCATTTCAATGAAACTCTAAATTTCATCACAGAAATACTTCCAGCCCCTGGTCAGAAGACTGTACCTTGTTTGCTTTGATTTTGTCTATGGATTTCTGATGCTGGAGGCTTGCTGCCTGCTCAGAGGGCTTACTGGGATGTATTTAAAAGCTGTCTTAAGGATCTGGTGTAGTAGTGGCCTTGGTAGAGTAGGTAATGGTTGGACTTGATCTTAAAGGTCTTTTCCAACTACAGAGATTCTGTGATTCAACACTTCAGGTGCAGTGAGAATTCACAGCGTCAAAATCAGCTAGAACATCTCTTTCAGGAGTTGTTCCAGCATTTCTGAACCCCACATGACAAAAGCCACACTGATGTAGGACAAATCTGAGCCTTCAGTATGGCTGCAGTGCTCATGGAGGAAGGAGCCTCTGTGAATTACAAGATGAAGGGAAGCGTGAAGGAGCTCAAGGGTATTCCTTGCACTTCTGAGGTGTGAAGGTAACCAAACCCCAACCATTGCATGTGAATCGTTGCCCATATCTGATAAACTGTATTATACTAGACACTATCAGAAATTAATTCTCCTAATGGTGGAAGGTCTATTCTGACTCCCCTATATACCACAAGCAGAAACACCGATATGTTCTGATAATTAATGATACACTGATGCATTAAATTGTCTTTGATGTTGCAGACCTATATTGTCTATCTTGTTTATATTGATCTATGTCATATCAAAACTGGGAATGAATCAGCTTCACTTCAGTTCACATTTACATCCCCTGAATTTACATTCTGAATGATGTTTCTATATGCATTAAAAAAAGAAAAAATCCCTATGCTTGGAGGACTGAAGTACACATTTAACTCCAGAAGTGTGCGGTTAACCCTTTTTAGATACAGGTGCATCCTAAATAGTATATGTATGCACACATATGAAATGTGTGCAGGGTTGCATGAGAGCTAGGAAAATTGGTGTGCTACGCAAATCTCAGCGCAGAGTGAAGCTGATAACACTGTTATGGTGATGGCCTTCCTGAACAAATCTACATTCTACATGGTACAGCTGGTCTCAGGCCTTTTTCACTGCCACAGAGCTGTACACTTTGCTACTGATATTGCGCTTGAAACACTACAACTTTGCTCGCTCAGCCCTCACATTTTGAGTCACTGTTGCTTTGCAGGGGAGGAAGTTGCTTTCCATCCCCTGGATGCTATTAAGAAAAATTGCTAACTTTTTTTTTTTTTTTTTTTTTTTTTTTTTTTTTTTTTTACAGTCCTGGAGTGCTGAGAGTCATGAATGAGCTAAACCTCACACCACCAGAAATCCAAGGAAACAGTACATCCATTTATAAAAATAAAACCAAAAAATTGCCCCCAGCATTCACGCATCATTAGAAAGCTTAACCACAGCACCAGAAATCAACTCGTTCAGTCTGAACACGTGCTCACAGCATGGGGAGGAATGGACAGACAAAAAGCCACTCTGTAAGGAGCTGCACAGAGGAGCAGCTGAGGCACTGCTGAACCCCTGCAGCATGAAAAACCCAGCAGATGAACCAATCCCACAGAGACCAGAAAAGGTAATTAAGGAAAAAAAAAAAAGTTTTGGGAAAATCTCCCAGTTTTTGTTACTGGTGTTTGCACAGCTTATTTGGGGAAAAAGGAAGGAGAATGGGGACTGGAGGGTGAACTTTACCTCTGGTGCGGGCTGCCTGGAGACCTTGAGCACTTTCCTGGGGGGATGCAGGATCCTGTGCTGGATGCCACCTTGGACTAGCACCAGACTATTTCAAGGCATGGTGGGAGTTCACCCTCAGACTAGCCTCCCAACACGCCTTTTTTGCACCTTGATCAACCAGTCACTGGCTGAGATTTAAAAGACCCAAAAGGGAGATTCATAGAATCATAGAACAGTTTGAGTTGGCAGGGACCTTTAAAGCTCATCTAGTCCAACCCCCGTCCGGTGAGCAGGGACAGATTCAATTAGAGCAAGTTTTTCAGAGCCTTATCAAGCCTCATCTAGAATGGTTCCAGGGATTGGGCATCTACCATCTCTCTGGGCAGTCTGGGACAGTGTCTCACCAAACTCAATGTAAAACATTTCTTCCTTAGGTCTTGCCTAAATCTCCCCTCTTTTAGTTTAAAACCATCACACCTTGTCCTGTCACAACAGGCCCTGCTAGAAAGTCTGTCCCCATTTTTCTGGTAGGCCCCTTTAAGTACTGGAAGGCCACAAGGTTTCCCCAGAGTCTTCTTCAGGCTGAACAACCCCAACTCTCTCAGCCTGGCCTCACAGCAGAGGGGTTCCAGCCCTCAGATCATCCCTGTGGCCTCCTCTGACCCTACTCCAACAGGTTCCTGTCTCTCCTGTGCTCAGGACTCCAGAGCTGGACCCAGCACTTCAGGGGGAGTGTCACCAGAGCAGAGCAGAGGGGCAGAATCCCCTCCCTTGACCTGCTGTCCACGCTGCTTTGGATGCAGCCCAGGATGCGATTGGCTTCTGGGCTGTGAGCACATTGTGCCAGCTCATGTCCAGCTTTTCACCCCCCAGCACCCCAAAGTCCTTCTCTGCAGGGCTGCTCACAATCCATTCATCACCCAGCATGTTCTGATACTGGTTGCTGCCCTGACCAGGGAGCATTAAGGATGCTGTTTGCATGTGCTCTGAGCTGTCACTCGTTTTGCTCCCCCAAAATCAACTTGTGCTGAAGCAATGCAAAAGAGTTTCATCTGACTATGAACCTGAAACTTGATTCAGATTAATTAAGCTTTCAAAAATACAGCCCTTATGGACACTTCTGTTTGTTAGCGATGGAAGACTATATATGGCAATTAAGGAATTAATATAGCCTAAGAAGATATCCCCTTTTCTGTGCATAATGGAGCTTTTTTTTTGTGTTTTCAAAAGGGTCTGCTACAAAAAGAAAAGCAACACCTGCTGAACGTGGCATCAAAACAAAAAGGGTGTCAGAATAAAACAAGCTTCCAAGGCTGTATCTGGTTCAGACAGCTTCAGACACAGCCCCCCACATCATTCTCGTCTCTGTCTGTGAAGCCTGAGCCCTTGAAGGGGCTGTAAAGCTGTCTGGATGGTAAAGCTGTCAGGTGCAGTAGGATCACAGCAGCTTCTTCCTAGCTGATATAAAGATGAAAGGAGATAATAGACATGGACACAATGCATATCAAAAGAGCAGATGACTGCATCCAATAGCCAGCACAGGCTGCTGCTTTCTTTGCTTTGCAAAGCAAGTGGAGGGACAATTAAGGTCTAATGACAATTAGACCCCCCCTAAGAGGAATAAAATAAGTAGGACCTTTTCTCTCTTAGAAACTGCAGCTAAAATGGTGTTAGACCATCCCTGGGAAAAAAAAAAAATCTCTCCTTTTCTTTCACTCTTTTTTTTATTTTGATTTTTTTTTACTTTACTCAGCAGGGTTTTAAGATTTTATCGATGACAACATGGGCTTCTCTTGTCTTCAGTAAACCCACAAAAAAGAAATCGAAAACTGACATTTCTGTGACAACTATCTTGGGGCAGGGTGGGAGAGAAAAAGAAGATGTTTTTCATTAAATATTGTGAATGAGAATTTTTTTACCCTCTCATTTCAAACATAGATCATGTGGTCTCAGGGAGCAGCATAAATACAGCCTTTTCCTTCCTTCAGCTTGATGTTCTTCCTCACCGTGCCAGGATCACTCCAGCAAAAACATGGAATGAAAGATCCAGGGTTTGCTTCCCTCGCAGAGAGCATGTGGACCAAAGTGAAGCACTTTGACAATGCCATCCAGAAGGTATGCAGCTCCTGTGGATTTGTGGTATTTGCAGAAAATCTGAGCAGGTCCTTGAGCTGGTCTGTCAACACATTCTGTTGATGGCATCTCTAGGTGCATCTTTTACGGTCTATATGATCTTTTAAGTTACATATGCTAACGTGTTTGCAAAGGAAAAGGACAAAGGTGTCCTGAGCACACTTCTTTACATGGTGATCAGTCATTGCTTCACTGGCACTGGTGATACTCTGTCCCAACCCAGTGAGTGCAGTTCTGTGATTTATAGTCCTAAACATGCCCAGTGTGCAGGGGAGGAAGGTCAACCAATAGCTCACTATGGGATAACCACAAGGGAAGGGCCAAAGTGATGAGTTTGTGTCCGGCAAATTTACAGCATGGTTGTTTTCCAGATGTTTGTAAAGTGCCTGGCACATCCCTCAGTGCTGCAGCAAACTGCTCTGTGTCTCATGCACTCCCAGGGAACTTAAAATTCCTGGGTGCTGCGAGATAGATGCTCTGTCTTTTTTCAGCAGCCAGACAACGTCTTCCTTATCTTTCTTCCTTCCCCAGCTTTTGCACCTCGAAGTACTTTGGTACAACCAAAACTTGGAGCAGGTCCAGAGAAAGCCATAAAAAAACTGGAACCCTTCTGCTGTGAGGACAGACAGAGTTGGGGTTGTTCAGCCTGGGGAAGAGAAGGCTCTGGAGAGACCCTCTTGAGGCCTTTCAGTACTTGAAGAGGGCCTATCAGAAAGATGGGGACAATCTTTTCAGCAGGCCTGTTACGACAGGACAAGGAGTGATGTTTTTAAACTAAAAGAGGGAGATTTAGATAAGATAAAAGGAAGAAATGTTTTGCACCAAGGTTGGTGAGACACTGGCCCAGATTGCCCAGGGAGGTCATAGATGCCCCCTCTCTAGAACCACTGCAGGTGAAGTTGGCTGCAGCTCTGAACAACCTGCTCTAGTTGAAGTTGTCCCTGCCCAGTGCAGTGGGGTTTGACTAGATGACCTTTAAAGGTGCCCTCCAACCCAAACCATCCTATGATTCTATAACTCTTTTCCACAAAAGTTGTCATGTCTTGATCAAGAAAAGGATGCATGTTTCTGGTCTTACCATGACGTTGATGGTCTGGGTGGCTGCAGACAGCTCCAGATGTGTCTGCATCTGTCTGCAGAGCGGGTAGGGAAACCCTCACCTCTCTGGTGGTGCTGAAGGCAGGCTGCTTGGAAAGTCCATGTCTTGCAGGTAGGAGGTGATGGCAAGCTGGAGAGTGCTGCCTTTTACTCACCCATCTCCTCCTTTCAGCTTGTTTATGGCAGACCTAATCCATGCTCTCAAAGCAAAGGCAGGATGCACAGAGCTGTCAGCATACACAGTTCCCAAACACACGAACCAAGCATTGTGAGTCACAAACACAAGCATAAAATATCTCAGACAAACTCAGTTTTCCAGTTTTGAAACAAGGATCTTTTTTTTTTTTTTTTCATTTTACCATTTTAAATCTAAGATTTATCACTAAACTGACAGGCTTAACTTGTAGAGTAACTGGCAAATCTTGAAAGAATTGTGGTTTTCTCCTTCCCAAAGGGCATTGCAAGTGACATGGTTTTTCGTTTTAGTGATAGATGGTACTTGCAGGCAAGTATTTAGATATCTAAGTAGTAAAGCAGCCACAGGTCTGGTTCCTATCAATAATACATTTTGTCACACAGAAATTGAAACAGCATGGACACCACACATAGAAATGGAAGGGAGAATTATGCATAAAATTAATTTTCCCCATAAAGGCATGTAGTTTTAGCTGTCTCAGTTCACAGGACAGTCAGTGGATGCTCATTTCCTGGGGATTACCGCGCCCCTAAGTTTCACCTTTGATTTTAGGTACCAGTTAAACAGAGTCTTCCAAAGCAGCACATGGGTGGAGCCAGACAATTGGAATGAAATTCGAATAAAAACCAGCCAAAACACCAACCCCCTGCCCCCAGGAGCTAAACTAGTGGAGCTGGTTTGATTGAAATGTTTTTAAACTGAAGCCTGGGACCAAGATGAGTAGTGAGATGTGAAAGCAGCCAAGCAGCATGTGCCCTTGAGTGGCAGAGGAAGTATTTCACCCACTCAAGGTACTCTTGAGATCTTCCTTGCCAAGCCTCCAGAGCAGTAAAAGGAATTCATGGCCTGCGAGCTATCCTTTGGACAGTGGAAAATCAGTAATTGCTCCACACCACAGAGGGGATTATCAGGTTCTTGGACTAGTCTCAACTCCCTCCCTTTATAAGCCTTTCTGGAGTCCATGATTAAGAGTAATTTTAATTTACTGGGCAGAGATGCACTGAACTGATCTACTCTCAGACTAAGTAGTTATTTCCCTGGATAATTGTCTCTGAAGGACATTGTCTACTCTGTGGACAAATATCCAAGGGGCGAATTGTGATGTACTGGTAATGGTTTCAGACTGGAAAAGGGTTTTAGATTAGAAATTAAGAAGTTGTTCTTTACTCTGAGCGTGGTGAGACACTGGCACAGATTGTCCAGGGAAGCTGTGGATGCTCCATTACTGGATGTGTTCAAGACAAGGTTGTATGGGGCTTTGCACAATCTGGTCTAGTGGGAGATGTCCCTGCCCATAGCAGGGCGGTTTGAATTAGATGGTCCTTCCCAACCCAACCAATGATTCATTCTTCTACCTGAAGTCTCAGTGAACCACACTTCTGGGATGAGCATTCAATTAGGATGTTGGATGTTTTGCCAGGGAAATTCCTGATTTTCTTCATTCATCAAGAGAAACTGGCAGACCTCAGAGAAGAATTGTGATTTTGGGGATTCCTTGTGTCAAAGCTGTGGTGAAGCTTCTTTGCATCCTCCCAGGAGATCCCTGGAAAGCCCCATCCCAACAGCAGGAGTAAGTGCTTCCCCAGAGAGAGAGCCAAACCATGTCAGAAATGGCCATAGATAGGAAAAGACAACTCATAGTAACAGGCATATAGAGGCAACATTGTGCTTCCTTGCATGGCTCTTGCAGCACCTTCAAAGAATCATAGAAACATAGAAATTTTTGGGTTGGCAGGGACCTTTAAAGCTCATCTGGTCCAACCCCTGCTCAGTGCAGGGACATCTGCAACTAGAGCAGATTGGTCAGAGCCCTGTCCAACCTGACCTGGAAGGTTTCCAGGGATGGGGCTTTTACCATCTCTCTGGGAAACCTGTGTCAGTGTTTCACCACCCTCAATGTAAAAAATTTCTTCCTTAGATCTAGTCTGCATCTACCTTGCAACTCTCACATACTTAAATCACCTTCTGGTTTCTCACTCACGTTGCTTCACGATCCCTTGGTCCTTCCTCTGGTGTCAAATACTCATTCCTCTGTGGAATCACAAGTCTGGTATGGTGTGTCCTCGTGGTGCCTTGGATGTGCCTGAAGGAATGAGTCTTTTGAGGAATTTTGGATGGGCTCCTGGGTCCCACCTGGCTTTGGTGAGGAGATTTCTATGCTGAAAACTGGACCAGCTGGTACAAGGAACTGCTGAGTCAGGCATTGAGCAGTAAATGTTCTTTCTTTGCTTGAAAAAACAGAACTACATTACTGTTCCCTGCATTGTGATTCCCAAAAGACTCCATCTCATCAGTGACATAGAAACTTCCTTCACTAATACTCAAAGGCATTTTTGATGCAGAGCTGGCTGGAGAGTAGTGTTCACCAACAAAAATGTGGCATTGTGTTTTCACTGAGATTTGCTTTCTTAATGAACAACAAATCCCTTACATAAAGAAGCAGTACTTGATTTGACAAAATATTGGGCTTGAGTATTAACTGTGCTCTTAAAGACGTGTGGCCAGTATTTGTGCGCCTTGTCTTAGTTAAAAGGGAATGTTTCAAGATGCATTACTCTTCCTAATTCTTTGGATAGCTCCTTTTTTTCTTTCTTTGGGACATATTTAGAAAAGTCTTCTTAAACACATTAGAGCTTTATGAAATTAATTTCCTAGTGCAGTCATCTTGCGGCTGCTCTATGTCTGAGTCTTTTCTGCCTTTAGTTTGGGAGCAACTGTTGCTAAGGGACATTCATGAGGATGATGAGAGGGGGAAAAGAGCCAGGCAAAGTCACTCTGTGCTATGTTCATGATGGAAAAAAAATACTAAAAGAAGAAATTAGAAAGGCCAGCAGCTACAGTCCTGATTTTGAGAAGAAGATTTTTAAGTCCTTTTCCTGCTATGCACTTTCTGACAATGTTAGGCCTGTTTTTTCGCATCTGCCACCACTTCCCCACCTTGGGGCAGTCTTTGGAGGGCAAAGAGGGCTGATGAGGTTAAAACCAGCAAGTTCCATGTAGTGCTTCTGCATCCCAATTACCTCTTGTCAATGGACCATAAAGGTCAAAACCCAGTTCCAGCCTTCTCCTTTTTACTACACATTTTTTTTTCCTGCCTGGCTCTGCAAACACATCAGTCTGTGCCTAGGGCTAGATAACACCAGCCATTTCATTGCCCTCACAGGCTTGCAGCTTGCCTGTGAAAGCTGGCCAAGTGAAAAACAGCCAATAAAGCCTTTTTTTTGATTGGCTTAAGCCGGCATTTTTAGCATTTCTATTTAAACAAGAGCTCAAAAATCAGAGCAGGTAATCGCAAGTTTCAGCATCAAGTATGTTATTATAGCCCCACCATAAACCCGTAGAGATTTGGGGGAACAAGGTTATAACGAATTCTGTGCCAAAGCTGGAACAAGGAGCCCTGAGCTTGTCTTTAGGAAAGAGTAAGCTGGGCACTGCTTTAAAAAAAACCCAGCAACTAGCATGGAACAAATTAAAAAGGGAAGCAGTGAACTCCTCTGGGATTCCATAATAATTTAAACATTCCTCTGGGACATCTGAAGTTTGGAGGAAAAGAGAGGGGAAGGGGGGGATGTAAAAAAAAATGTTTCTAACTTACAAGGAATGTTAACAATAAAAAGAGACCCATACGGGTGTGCCATACCCCGCATTAGTCAGGAAGCAGATGTGTGCATCTGTGGCCTCAACTTTTTCCCCTTGTTTTCTCTCCTGTTTCCTTCCTCCCTCTCCCTCTTCTCCCTCACTTTTACAGCGGTTACACCTGCATGGTAGAAGGAGCAGTGAGGGAGCTGCAAAGCTCAAAGCATTTGGTGTGTTAAGTCAGAGTAGAGAACAATAGCCCCATAAATCAATTTTGGAGGGAGGGCATGGGTGGGGGGTTGAGGGGGCTAATCCAAAAATAACCATGTGTGAGTTTTATTTAGCTCTGTTGTTGCTGAAGGGAGTTCACAACACAGTAGAAATAATGCAGTTTGAGGGGGGGGATGTGTGTGTGTGTGTTTGCTTCTTTCTCTCCCCTCTCCAGCATTGTCACCTGTGGGTCATACACCTGGCATTGTCCCTTTCCCCTCTGTGTTGCTTGAACCCCTTGGAGGAGCCACTGGGAGATGTCAAGGCATCCTGGTAGCAAGAGGAATTTTCTAATTTGGTCCAGACTGGCATTTAGCTGACTACTTACCATGAAAATAACTTTGTCTCCACCTAAGGAGGTAGGTCATCTGCTGAAAGGCCTAAAAAAGCCAGTGGGAGCCAGGAACGTGAATCCCTTTAGTCTGTGAGATTTTAATACACTCCTGGCTTGCAGCTTGGGCAGGAGGTAACCAGCATCAGCAGCATGCAAACGTGCATGCACGTGTGCCTGTGCCTGTGTATGGGGGGAGAAGCTGAGGGGTCTTCTCAGCCTTTAACACCAAATTGAAGAACGCTATGTTTTGGTTTATTAACGTAAGAAAAAGGGAAGAAATAAAAAACCCCAACTGCCCAAAGCCCAAGTGTCACATAAGGAGCCTCAAGGCAACTTTCATCGTGTTTTTATTGTGTTTTCCTTCATCTCCCTGGGCTCGCCTGTTTGTGAGAGCAGATTGTATTTAGATGATGTATTTAACAGATCAACAGGAGGATGCTTCTCCACCACCACTGAATTCCCTACCCCATAACTGAGCCTAACAACAGCAATAACAAGAAGATCCTATTTGTTCTTTAAAAATACAGCTCTGCAGCACACTGTCATTTTTCCCTCATGCTAATTACCAAAAAAGCATTTAGCCTCATTACTCATCTCTGAAGAGACTGGAGATAAGCACTGGTTTGATCCCTAAAAGATGTCTCAAGCCCTCAGAAGCGTGAAATCTCAATTTCAGCTTCAGAAGACTGCATGTTGGTCCCAAAAAAAAAAAAAAAAAAAAGCCTCCTCCTGGAGGATATAACAATGCTGATACTTTCCAGGTCAGGTATTTTGTCTGAAAACTAAATGCAGCAGAGTAATCTATCCCTGAGTTACCTAGCCCCGCCTTGTTCCTGTGTCTGGTGTGTGAAGCATGCATCCCGGGGCTCGGCAGCCACTATTGAGCTCTCCGGGCAGAGGCTGGCTGTGGATGTCCATGCAGATTATTTTTCCTTTTCCTCTCATTAAGAAATGGTGATGAAGACATGAAAAACATTCCCACTCAAATTGGGCTTTTTATGTTGTGTATCTCATGAGGGAGGGAAAACAGGAGCAGTAGCTGTAACCTTGCAGGTAGAGTGTTCTTCACATTTAGCTGTCTTAAATCTCTTACGATGTTTATAAAGTTGTGGACCAGCAGCTTTTGAAACAGACCTATGGAATAATAGAATCATAGCATCATAGAATACTTTGGGTTGGAAGAGACCTTTAGGATTGTAAAGTCCAACCATTAACCTAGCACTGCCAGGTCAGCACTAAACCATGTCCCTCAGCACTACATCTCCACAGCTTTGAAATCCCTCCAGAGATGGCGACTCCATCACTAAACTTCCCCTGGCACAACCTGAGGCTGTTTACTCTTGTCTTTGGGAGAAGAGAGCAACCCTCACCTCGTTACACCCTCCTTCCAGGGAGTTGTCAAAAGTGAGAAGGTCTCCCCTGAGCCTTCTTTACTGCAATCTGAACAACCCCAGGTCCCTCAGCCACTCTTCTTAAGACTTGTGCTCTAGACCCCTCATCAGCTTCATTGCCCTTCTGTGGACAAGGTAAATAATGCCTCAGGTTTCTCTTTCAGAAAGCTCAATCAGTTGCAAAGGAATTTTGGAGCATTACCTTGATTTTGCAGATAGGAAAAGGGAGTTACAGAGGTAGGTAGTAGAGAGTGCAAAAAAAGCTGTCTGAAACCAGAACCAAGGTCTTCCCAGCTCTGATGCTGGGAAGCATTGCAAAACAAGTCACATCTTGGAGGAGTTAAATGAGCCTCCCAATGGCCCAAGGTAAGATCCTTTGTCATTAAACCCCAGCAGGGGCTGAATGGGATAGCAGCAGTGCTCTTCCCCTATCACAAGATGTCAAGTGGAAGGGAGTTGAGATGGCCAGGGGTGCAGCATAACTTGCCTGTGTCCAAGTGGTTCATTTTTAGCTCATGCTGGTAAGGGATCCTATAGGTTGATGGTTTTCAAATATACTACTTTGTTTCCAATTGAGTCTCCATGATCTGATGGAGCTGGGGTGAAGCAAAGACATTTTTTTTTTTCTGCATAAGGTGAAGGAATCAAGCTTGGTAGATAAAGCTTCAGAGGAGATGGAGGGGTATGGCACATTGAGAAGGCCAGACAAGGCTGTATAAGAGCAACTTTCCTTGTTTGGATTAGACAGTCCAGATGTGTACTACCCTGTGTTTTTTAACAGAAAGACTGTTATTCAAGTATGAATAGGAAGATAAGGAACTGGGGATACTTAGGTCTATTTTGGGCAGTTATACGCAGTATTGGATAGTTCTGGCTTTGGAAGATCTCCACAACAGGTGTTTGTCCTGCTTTGAGCCCAGCTGTATCAGAGGCTTGGCTGAAGCTTACCAACAAATGACTTCACCTAAGTTAACGTTTCATCCAAGATCTGATCATCCCGGCTTGCTTGCTCCTTAGCCTTCCAGCTAGAAAGCTTTGCCTTCACTTTTTAAAGTAAGGAGCACCAGATAAGCCACTAAATAGAAGTATTTTCGTTGTTTTATATGTGGGAGTTGGTAGATTTGGTATCACCCACTCCTCTTTGTCCCAAGGAACCTGACCATAAGTCCGCCTACCTCATCTCCCTCTTGGTGAACTGCTGTGCACCTTCTGCTCCACCACATTCTCAATTTCCCCTACCTCTGCTTTGATAAGGACTTCTTCTCCTTCCAGCCATCACCTTGGCTCACCTTCTGATGCTCTGTCCCAAACCAGCTGTTCCTCCTGAAGTACCACAACCCTGCTCCAGGATGTCTGTGGTGGGGAAAAGCAGCTCAGCCAGACCAACTACAATGTCTCTCACCACTTGCTGATCCTGGTACACACACGCTGGTGACTGCTCTTGTTCCTTTGTACTCAGCACAAACTGCAACAAGCAATCGATGGAAAATTGAAGACAAGTACAGGATGTCACAGAAGTTAGCTTCGATGATATTTTGAATGTGAAATAAAGAGTATGTTCAGAGAGAAAAAGAGGTGTCCATCTGTCTGAGTCTGTGTAAGCAGTTGCCAAGGCAGGAAAACACGCCACCAGTTTGCAGCACAATTGAACCTCCTTAACCTCAAAAAAAGACACACCCAAGGATGCCAAAAACCCCAAGGAGAGCTCTGAAGCTCCAGCAATTGTGCCAGTAGTGGGCGTGTAGCATCTCAAGGCAATACAGTGGTCTGTGAAATGAGGAGAGCGCAGCCCCAGTGATGACTGCGATGATGAACATGGTGTCAGACAGTGTGAGCCTGCCTTCTGCCGAGACAAAAGCATTGGAATTTCCAGGCACGTTCGTTCTGTGTGAAGGTAATCACCTGCAATAAATAAACTCGCATCGTTATTTTTTAAATAGTGAGCAGGTTATGATGTATGAGGTGCCAACTGTCACTGCAGTCGTGGCCCAAGTGTTGGAAATGCCATTATGGAAGTGCTCGTAAAAGTTTGGCAGGGTTGGAAAACACTGCCTGCTGTTGCTGTCTGCCTTCAAAGTCCCCTCCTTTTGCACGCTGGACCTCTTCTGCTGTAAAAATGTGTCAAGAAATAAATGTCTTGATGACTGAATAGGATGAACACTGTTGGTAAACCCAGAAATCTTGGCTACAGGAGATGTAGATGTGCACAGTCTGCATCTGCTACAGATGCTCACAGGAGCTGAACCAGCAGCTTCCAAAGGTGGATAAACCATAAACTGCAGATGCAGACCTGAGAAAGGAATAGCCCTGCAAATGTTTGCCTGAAGTGGAGAAACCAGAGGAATGAATTCTTGTGCTCAGTCCCTGGGGGAAGTTTCAACAGTGCAGCTCCACTCTGTTCTCCCACCCCAGGCATCTCTCCAAGTGCTGTGAGCCAGCGTATAGTCCCTACATCTCCTCCACAAGCATTCATGGGGCTTGTGCTCAGCACAACACCACTCTCTGGGAGCATCACAGGGCTGTGCAGAGTCAGTCCAAGCTCTCCTGACTGTCTGGACAAGCAGGGGGTCATTGCCCACACCTTACTTTGCCAGCAGGAAGTGATTGTGACCTTGCAATCGACATCCTGGGCTCAGATTTGGTCCACTCACTCCAAGAAGGACATTGAGGGGCTGGAACGTGTCCAGAGAAGGGCAACAAAGCTGGTGAAGGGTCTAGAGCACAAGTCTTGTGAGGAGTGCCTGAGGGACCTGAGCTTGTTCATCCTGGAGAAAAGAAAGCTCAGGGGAGACCTTCTTGCTCTCTACAATGCCCTGAAAGGAGGTGGGAGTAAGGTGGGAGTCGGTCTCTTCTCCAAAGGAACAAGTGATAGGACAAGAGGAAACAGCCTCAAGTTGTGCAAGGGGAGGTTTGGGTTGGCTATTAGGAAAAAAACTTCTATACTGGAAGGGTTGTCAAGGCCTGTCTCAGGCTGCCAGTGGCAGTGTTGGAGTCCTCATCCCTGGAAGGGTTTCAAAGAGAGATTGATGTGGTGTTGAGGGACATGCTAGGACAAAGGTTGGACTTGATGACACTGGAGGTCCTTTCCAACCATAATGATTCTATGATTCTGTGATGGTTTAGTGGTGGGACTGGCAGTGCTGGGTTAATGGTTGGACTCAATGATCTTAAAGGTCTTTTCCAACTGAAATGATTCTGATTCTATGATCACTGCACCATGACTCAAAAGAAAGCCCAGGTTTTTTGTTGCCAGGCCAGAGAGCATAATCATTAGCACACCTGGGTCTGTAGCTTCTTTTGCAGCTTCTGTTTTGAGTTTTGAAGGACCTAAGTGTGATCCCAGTTCTACCAGCAGCAACAGTGACTGTCCCATTAACAGGCACAGTTTTACAGGTCCACTCATATGAATAACACAGTAAGAAAAGGGTCCCTGAGTGTTTTTCAGGCTGCTTTAAATCATGCTTCTGAAGCCAAATGATGCCTGAGATTGCATATTATAAGCCCAGCTTTCAGAGGTTTTTGGTTTGTTTATCTCTAAGTGCAGGTCCAGCATCTTGTCTCTCAGACCGGCCGTTGCCTGTTTAATCAAGTGAGTGCCTTTTCTACCTCACCAGCCAATCTGAGCCTCCAAAACATGCCATTCAAATGTCTGATTATGACCCTCGTGGCTGAATTCTGGGCTCCCAGTTCAAACGTGAAGTACTGTCTATAAAACTTTTTATATCATCTCCAGTAATATTAGAATCACATTCCCTTGACCATCCTTAGGAAAAACAGTTCTTGACACACTACTGGGATAAAAGAAGGGGAACACATGGTATCAGTAAAAACGAAGTTAACATACCATTCCAAGCAATAACATTACACTATATAGTGTAGCAACAAGCCAAGAAGTAATAATTATTGGGAGTAAGTGGAATCAAGAATTGCCCCCAGTGTTGCATTACGCTCCTTGCAGTGGAAGAACCTCAGTTGCACGGTATATAACAACCAGTCCCACTGTCGATATAAAAAGGTCAAGACAACCTTATTTAAAATCTCTCTTTTCCCTGTTAAACAGAATGCAGCAGTGATTTCTGCCAGGGCTGCTGAGCGATTTCAAATGTGGCCATGAGGTCAAAACCAATGGGTTTCTCATGGTCTTTTCTTGTGGCAGCAGTCCCTGTTGTCTGGCTGAGGGCCTCATCTCAGGTGCTTTTGCTTCTGCCCTGTGTACCCCGGGAACTTGTCCAGCTCCTCTGCTGGCTTCGTCCACCAGGACCAGCTTGTGGAGCAAGGAGATGAATGTCACCATGCCCTTCAAGAAAGGATGCTGCTCTTCACTGAAGTTCAGGAAGATTAAGTCAGCAGAGGATATGCCCTGAAGACACCACCTGGGACTCAAGGTGGGAACCAGAAGCACTTGACCTTCTCTCCTGGCATGAAGCAGTGAGCAGGTAGGCATCTGTGTTGACCCTCTCCCAGCACCACCTGCCCAGTTTCCCCAGTTCCTCCCCTACCCTTTGGCCATGCATGGAAGAACTCCCATCCTCAGCTGGCCACTCTGCAGACCACTTGCCCATCTCCATTCCAAGTAGGCCAACAAGCCTCTCTGTGAGGGCCCAGAGCCTGGGAGAGAGAGCCCTGCCCCACCACAGCAGGGTGGGTGATTCAGCCATCCCCCTCTTTCCCACTCCCCCCTGCCATGAGTCATGATTTCCCCTAAGCCTCTGAGTTGCAAAAGGAGGTGATCCTACTGTGCTGTCCCATTCTCCAGTAGAACTTCCCTCCAGGGGATGAAACGGGGAGCTTGTGCTTCACCCTGCTCTCCAGAGCCAAGGAGTGTCCCTAAAACACCCTCTTCCTTCATAGCCGTGATGGATAACAGAAGTTTCTCCTCCCTGTCACCTGCTCGCATCCATCTTTTGCTCTAATTTACCCCTTTTCAAGCTCCAATTATGTTTTTTTTCTCCTTGAAAAAGAAGAGTGGGGTTGAGTGGTGGGTGGCTGGGGGAAGCCAACACGCATGCCAGGAATGCAGGGTCGGGTTTTGCAGGGTACAGCTTCAACCCCTTGGCAACTCCACTCCTCCCTCCTCCATCACCCCCCTCCTGATTTGAGCCATGAAAAACAACTTCCTGTCAATAAACACGAACAAAAGCTTGGACGCATCTTCAAAGCTATGAGTTATGTTGAAAATATGTTTCAGAGCACTTTGAATGTTCCTGTAAACTGGAGGGAAATAATTGTTCACGGCACTTTGGCATTCAAGGAGAGTTTATAAATAACCACTGCAGGTCTATGTGAGTTAGTTTTGCCACAAGAAAAAATACGACGGAGCAAGGAGGAAGAGGAATAAGAGAGGAGAAAGGCCTGAGAGGGGAAAGAAATAAAAAACAGGTCTGAAACCTTGGGAATGGCATGAATCTTAAAAGTTTAAAATTATCTGGTGAAAGCAGCATCACCCCTGTGTCCAGAGTGAGCTTGATCAGCCTTTGGGAGAGTGTCTTCTGCTGGCACCTGGCCATGAGGCTGGTGGAGCAGGGCATGGATGCTGATGCCAGCGTGTGCACTACTATTGTTGCAGAGAACATGGTAGAAGGAAACAAGCATACGGTTCCCATTGGTTTCCAAAAGTGAAAACATATGCTGAAATCCCAGCCAGACATGCTTCTTGTTATTTTAATGAGAAATTCCATAATTAGTGGCAAAAAATAAAAAAGAAGCTACATGGCAAGTGAAAGAAAAACCCTCTCTCTCCTCTCCGGCATATGATAGACGCATCAAAGAGATGTGGTGTTTTTACAAACATACATTACTTGACAGGCTATGATGTTCCTTAATCTGTTTGCTTGGGGGAATTAAAAAGAAACATTTAAAAAAAAAAAAAGGCAAGCAAATAAAAATGACATATTTTTTTGCTTAAGCAGTCCTTGTCTTAAATGGGCAATGCTCTTCCCACCTGTAATTCATTTGTCAGCAGTTAAACATCATTACAACATTAACAGCCAATCTGAAGGCAGAAAAGCTGGGCTTTGTATGGCTATAAACTATAGGACATCAAACTGTACTTTATGGAGTCGGGGCTGGTCAGAAGTGACCCCTTCAAAACTTTTACAATTCTCTGCATTCTTCTGATTATAGTAAAGATTTATTTGAACTTTGATATATATAAGTATAAAAAAAAAAAAAAAACAACAAAAACCCACAAAAAAACCACCACAAAAAAAACGCGTTTTATTAAAAACATTTCATCCCAGTTCTTTAGTGAAAGAAGACAGAAAAGAAATACCACAAGACATCCTAAGCTGGTGTATTTTATTCATCTTGCAAAGCGGCCGTGGATGGATTTGCTTGGGTTCGTGTTCAGAAATAAACATGTAGTTTTGCATTACATCCCATTTACACACTTTGCTCCCCAAACATGTTTGACATCTAATTGCACAACTCCTTGGCTAGCTGGTGTAACTAGGAAAGTTGTTGTAAGGGGTTTGCTGACAGCCAGCTTTTTGGAGGAGAAAAGGTGCTCTGGGGGCCGAGTGCTGATGGATGCCCTCTCTCACCTACTCCACATTTGCCATTTCCCTGGAGCATCCCTAGGCACTTCCGGGGAATGAGTTTTGCAATTCACATCTTCTGTTCTCAGAAAAAAAAAATCCTCTGAAAATCTCATTGATCATTTCTCAAAGTCTCAGCTCTCTGTGAAGAACAGGGGGCTAATAACCATGCACCATTTTCCAGGCAGCGGCAGACCAAGCATGGGAAAGATATTAAGGTGGTGCCGTGAGTCGCAGTGTGCAGTCAGGGAATAGGGAAACACCTTAGGTTTTCCTCCTCTTTTTCAGGACCCTCATGTGATGCTGTTGTGCCTGGCTCAGAGCAGATGGCTGCATTTCAGCACTCAGCCTCGGACCCATGTAACAGAGAAAAATGTCTCGATGCTGTGCAAGTCCTACTTCACCTGCTGGGCTGCAATGTTCCCCAAAGATGGTGACGGTTTCTAGTAATAAAAAAAATGGGATTTTACACACTCACAAGCACATACACACCTGTAATGTATTTATACACATGCATGCAGCCTTTCCACCCCCCCCTTAAAGGGGGCCTAGAAAATGGGGACAGTCTTTTTATCAGGGCCTGTTGAGACAAGACTAGGGGTGACAGTTTTAAACTAAAAGAGGGAGGTTTAGGCTAGAAAGAAGGAGGACATTTTGACACTGAGGGTGGTGAGACACTGGGCCCATGTTGCCCTGTGAGGTGGTAGAAGCCCCATCCTCGGCAACGTTGAGGGTGAGGTTAGACAAAGCTCTGAGCAACCTCCTCTCGTTGCAGATGCCTCTGCTTACTGCAAGGGTGTTGGACTAGATGACATTTAAAGGTTATTTCCAGATCCAAACTACTATGATTGTATGATTTTTTTTTTTTTGCAGAAATATAACTACAAGAAAAGGGATGGGGTGGGGGTGTCAGTGACTGGTGGAATCCTATTTGAGGTATGGCATGGTCTCAGGCTTATGATGTCCAAGGATGGACACCATGTTATGATCTGCAGTGGATTTTGGGAAACATCCTCTGAGCAGGGAGCTTGACTTAAGGACAGACACAAGAGGCATCTGAGTCATAATTCCTAGGAAGCCATCATATCGGAACAATGGGCTTTTTGGAGGTTGTGCACAGTGAAGAAGTGTTGATCAGAAAGACTTTTTCCAAGGAAACTTGTCACTTCCACAGATTTGATGTTTCCCATGGGGAAGAAATGTGATTGTGCTGAAAAACTGCAATGTTCTTTTTATTTTTTTTTCTTTCAATATTATTTTGAAGGGTGGGGGGAGACAAACCTGAAATGAAACACTTCATTTTGGTCAGTTTGACCTGATTGAGAAATATTTCATTCTTTTGATTGGATTGGTTTCAAATCAATTTGGAATATGCTTCCACTTCCCTCAGGGAAAAGCACAGCTCTGGCTCTTTATTTTGGCTTTGTTCTCAGGAGGACCTCAATGCCCAGGAGGCAGACCAACTTTTATGCTGGCTGAGTCTATGGCAATAGTGTTAACCTAGGGGCACAGTTGCATGGTCCAAAGCAGAGCATTCAACAATTGTTAAGATATAAGATAGCCCAGCTAGCCCATATTTCCTCTGAAGCTAGTTATGGGGGCTATGCAAAGGAGAATAATAAAGAGAGAGAAATTATATTGATGTCTTTCTCCCTCTCTTCTCTCTCCTGCCAGCCACCATGTAGGTAGAGGTCATGTGCTGTCTTCATACAATAAGGCACGCTGTGAAATTAAGATTAATAAGGTAATGACTTGACAGCATTTTTCATTTGTTTCAGCTCCTGTTCTCATCTTCAGCATTTCAAACCACCTACACAACGCATTGTTCCTGACATTTCTATATAATACAATACTTTTTTTTTCCTGGACAATAGCCCTGGAGCCTTATTTGGAGTTTCAACTTTTGGTGTCATTTCAAAGCACAGAGCAAATGTTGAAATGTCAGACATTCCCCATCGACAGAAGCTCAGAGTGTTCTTTCCCTCCAGCTAAGGTCTGGGTGTGGCACTTTGTTGCTGAGATAGAGAAGACAAAGAAAAGCTGGGATGAGCCAGTAGTTGCTGATGTTTCAGTGCTGAAGAGCTCAGTGATCACTACTCTGATTAGTAGGTCTCCTTTTTGTTTGTTTTTATTTGGCCAGTTCCCTCTACATTTCTTTAGTTGTTTTCTTTCAACTGTCTCTGTTCTCCTCAGTAAAACTTAAAGCACAGATCAAATGGAACAGGTTGTCTTATGTTCACATTTCTTTGAAAAGAACCGGTGTGTCCTGAAATGGAAATGTCTTGCCCTAAAAATGCTGTAACCCAGCCTATTATCAAAAGCGCTGTTCTCCTGGGGCTTTTTTGCAGTCCAAACAGCTGAGAGGATGCTACAAATGGTGCTGGCTAAAGCAAAACATGTTATGTTCTAGCAAAAGAACGTAACAAAAGAGTCAGGTTTTATTGTGAATGAATAGGGGAACGTAGTCTCTTCGGCAAATCCTGCAAAGTGCAGTACAATAACATGGTGGAAAAGATGATTTCTCTACCCAAGGATCTAGGACATGCTTTCTGTGTGTATTTTACAAAGCTTCTGTATTGCCAGAGTAGGGGTCAAAGAGGTAACTGGAGAATCATAGAACGGATGGTTGGAAGGGACCTTAAAGATCATCTAGTTCCAACCCCTCTACCCTAGGCAGGGACACCTCCCACTAGACCAAGTTGTGCAAGTCTCCATCCAGCCTGGTCTTGAACACATCCATGGATGGAGCATCCACTCAATGACTTTTCTAGAAGAAATGACAATGCATACTCCTCATCTGCTTCTGACCCAACTCAGAGAAGGCATTGCTCTCCCACAGCAGGAAAGATAACTCCTGCAGATGTATCTGGACTTTGCAATAACCCCCCAAAAAGGTAAAGCACACCTGGTTTCATCCTTTGTTCTGAACTTTGTTGCTGAACTTTGGCAAATCTTTCTGCAAACCAGGTTCAAATGTAGAGTAACCTCTGTGAGGAAAGATTTATTGCTTTGGACAGAAACCAGGCAGCATTTCATCATTTTGGAGCCCCTGAGCTGCCCGCACTCTGGGCTGGGTTTACTGTGGGATTTTGATGTTGTAGACCCACAGGACTGTGCAGGCTGGAAGGGACCTCCAGATGTCATGTGCTCTGGTTTCCCCACCCAAAGTCTCAGATATAATTGCTCTAGAGGCACCAGAGTTCTCCTCTGGCTAGAGTCCCCCTCCTTCTTTCTGAGACTCTGTTTTTGACAGGCTTTCTTCTTTCCTCTCTTTTTTAATGTTCTTACCAGTTGTGCAACAAATTACTTCTAAAATACTGAGGTTATTTAATGTTTGCTGTAAGCTGGATTGAAGCCTTGATGACTATGATGTGTATAAAAAAAACAGAGGACACAAGGAGTAACAACTTTTGTTGCCATAACAAAAGATGATCCAATACCTTAAATCTAAAAATAGTTTCTACCTATTAACCTCTCCATGGTATCTGCTCAAGGATTACTTCTAATACCTTTTTTGAACATCATCAATAAAAAAGGAAGGAGGAATGAATTCATGCTACAGAAAGCAGAGGTTTGGCCCAAGTGCCAGCTGGAGCAGTGAGCACACCAGGCAGGTTGAGAACCTAGAAGGATGGTTTTACACTTAAATATATGGGTTGAGACCTGGAGAGGATCAACTCTGTCCTTGGCTTTGTCCCATGCTCCTCACATGGCATCGGACTGATCCTTTTTGCTTTTGATTCCTCCTGATCTCTTTCTCCTATTGATGTTTAGCAGAAGGCTGAGGGCATCTCTGTGCGTAGGACCATTCCCAAAATACTCTTCCAAAGTGTAGTCTTGCTTCAGTCTTCTTGACCTCGGAAAAAAAATCTGAGGAAACACTTTTTCAGACCTCTGACCTCTGCAGTGCTCACCAACCTTTCTCAGTATCTGGGAAATAGTTGAGAATTTTTCTGTAGAACTGAGAACAAATCCCAAGTTACCATACTGTGTTCCTACTCAGCAGCTGGAATTTGGTTGGCTTCTTGTTTTCCCTCTGACAAAATGCACAGAGTTGGGAAGGAAAGGTGAATGAAAGTTTCCATTTTGGAATAGGGCTGCCTACATCTGAACTTCTCCAGATCTGTGCTGACTTAGAGTTTGCTGGCCTGGAGCCTCATGAGAAATAGATCAAATGGCTGCCAAGGCATTGACAGCTTCAACTCCTTCCCTGGGCAGAATGACTGATAATTGCTTCCTCCTAATGATGTCTGCAGGCTACAGAGCTCTTGAGAAGCTGCTTTGGAAGAGGCCACAGCTCCATCCGCCTGCTTTAAACACACAGAGCAACTGGCAGAAGTGTTACTGGCCTAAAGTAATCACTGTCAACAGCAGTGTGCACTTGAAACCCCATCCCAGCTTGCAAAGCTGCCCAGGTGAACCTGAGGTCTTGGTGCAGGCACACAAAATCCACACATTCAGCCACCAAACTGGCAAAAAGGTGGGCTTATGTGTCCCCAGAAGGTGATTGGAACACCCTCTTCCATACCAGATCACATAGAGCAGGGCTGGAGTCTTTGCCCACTTAATTTTGATCTATCTGCTAAAGATCTCATCAATTCCTATTTCTCAAGTTCATACCAGAGCACAGCCAACCCCCAACCTCTGGAAAGTACAGTTTATTTGGAGAGCAAAAGGGCCTTTGGATCTGTAACTGCTATAAACTCATGGGAGATTTGTTTTTTTAACAATAAGTGGGAAATTCTCGTTAATTTTGCCTTCCAGTTTCTCAGCTTTTGGGGTATCTCAACGTCTGCCTCTGTGAAGATTAGAAATCCTGTTTCTGTGAAGACTGGGATTGTTTCCCAGCAATAAAAGACAGAGGTTATTTTTAGTGGAGTGCTGAACTTAACCAAGGTTGCAAGAAAATGGAAATAGATGAGAAATATTGGTCAAACAGTTGTTATGGGAAACCACTTGAAAATGCATGCTACCTGTTCTCATTTCCTAGGTCTGCATACTCATGGTCTCCTTAGCTTTAGGTGCTCTATATATAGTGCCTGTTCATGTGGAATTGGTGGGCATCACCTTGCCCATGAATTTTCCCACTGCAAGCAAGGACCATCAAAAAGGTGAAAGAATCACCAGCCTCCACTGTTGATCTGTCCCTTCCCCCTCCATGGGAAGGACTCTCAGACCTCTCTGACCTTCTTCCAAGAGACACTATGCTCAGCTGATGGATGCATAATAGATTCATGGAAGAGAAGAGCACTCCTAATACGTTGGGTTGCTGCAGTTTCTGTTCATCCATCATGTTTTGCATAGCATTTTAAACAGAAGTAGTCCTACTGCAGCTGAAATTTCTACTTTTTCCTTAAAATGAAAGCTCTGATTTCACTGGTTTGCATGAAATGCATATGGATTTCTAGCTCTGTTGAGGTAAAGGGAGATGACAAATTTCAAATGGCATAATACAGGCTGGAGATCCAACACTGGGAGGAGGTTCTGCTTGTTGGGTTCACTTAAGCAGGACCTTGAAAGCTGTTCCTGGAGCACACTGCAGCCCTGTCAGCTACCAACAGTTGATACTTGGGCATGTGCAAGCAATCACTGTTATACCATAAAGAGCCAGGAGGTCACCTGAGAGGTGCAAGAAGTGTCTAGACAGGCCACAACTTCTGAGACTGGGAAATCCACATCCCGTCTTCCATTGGCATGAGATTGGAAGGACCTGTGCCATGGAGTTTCACTTCTGCTCCAGCAGGAAGAGCCACTCAGGTAGGACTGAAAGAAGCTGGAAGATGTTTGAGACACATCCACAGCATCCTGGGCTTTGGCCCTGCTGTATGAGTTTGCTAAATCTTCAAGGTCTGCCAAGAAATAGCTGCCTTCATCCTTTCTCTGTTTATTAAGTTCTTCTCCTCGGCATCTCCTCTTAACAACTGTAATGATGAGAATCTGCCTTTGGACCACAGTTATGTGTTTCTTCTACACTGAGAGTATCTCAGCAGAGATGAGAGTTGGGCTGCTCTGAACTTCGTTCGCTGAAAATGAAGCCAATGTCATTGGGTAACACTGACCTGTAACATAGTCTGTTTGAATTTCCCAGTTTGGAGACAACAGGGAACACTTAAACTAGATGGAGCATAGTTTGCATGCTCATGAGATGTGCAGTCCAGCAGGCAATGCTGGCCTAGAGTGTAACCCAAGGAAGCAGAAGGTTGCCTAGTTTGGGTGTTCAAAAACTACTACGTCACTTCCCCTGTGGTTTGAATATGTGTTGGCTGTGGCTTTTCTTGTTGAAGATTTATATTGTGTGGAACTCACTCTGCAGCCCTCCAGCAATGATGTGGACATGTCATGAAGACAGTTTGCCTGACACTTCTGCCCTTCTTCTTTCTGGGAACCCCACAGGTCTGGTGCAAAGCAACCCATTCAGTGGAAATATCAACCACTCTGACATTCACTCCAGAGACACAAACCACATCTGTCTACCCACAGCTCTTTCCAGAACTCCTGGATTCCACTTTTGGAAAAAAGGAACAGTTTGGGTTTTTTAGTGACATCAGAAAACTTCCAGTGTGCCAGTGAGTGGAAGTGAGTCTTCTCAAGACCAGTGTTGTCCCTGGATTCCCCTTTCACCAAACATCATCTGGTACAAGGATGCCAAGAGATCTCTATGGTAGAAGTGATGACCACATTGCAACAGGCTTCACCCACTTATCTTCAAGCAAAATTTTGGTCCAATGTATCCAGTGCCGTAGCATGGAATAATGTCTACTTAGGAAAACTGGGCAATTGTTGGCTGAAGAGAAAAATATCTTTCAGATATTTTATAATCCAAAAAACATGGTTCTTAAATGAGTTTTTTCCAAGCACATTAGTGCTACAGCCATTAATAATCAGAGAACTCAAAGAAAAAAAAAAAAAAGAGCTGGAAAAGGGTTGAAAGGGAAAATCTATTAATTTAAAAAAAAAACAATTTCCCAAAAATATATATGATTTCATTTCCAAATTTGTTGGGGTTTTTTTTTTTTTTGAGTTATTTTTTGCTGTAACTAAAACTTTCAGTGACCTAATAGTCCTTTTAAAAGACAGCTGCATGGAATAAAAATGAGCCTTTTTGTTCCTCTTGCATTGTTCCTAACAGCAGGACCCCTTCTTCCTTCTCCTGATTGAATGCTTCCCAGAGTGTCTAGACATGTCGCCACCACCGCTGAGTAGATGAGAGATACCAGGGCTCATCCGAGCTGCTGTAAAGGACAGTTATCTCTCTTCTCCTCCTCCTCAGCCTGAGACTTGGGTGAAAATCCAAGCAATGAGATTCCTAAAAATAAGCTTCTGTGTTGTTAATTTTTAGGTTGCACTGGGGTCATATTTTCCACTCTTTCTTTTTCAGCAGCAGGAAGCTGAGATTTCTATAGAAGAACAGGGATTTCTGAGCACGGCTTTACTTGGCAGCACCAAATTCTTCATGCCTGGTGACCACAGAGCAGAAGTGTTCAGGGTGAACTGTCTCACACCTCCACAGCTGCTCACCTCCCCTCCAGCTCACGAGCTGAAACCAAGCTTGGGATAGCTTTGCCTGCCTTCTAGGGAGGCTCCAGGTACATGTACATGGCCTGATGCTCCAGATGTTTCCAACATGTACCCTGTGTGAGATGTTTCACTCCATTTTCTACCATTTTTTCCTTCTCCCACTCTCACCTTGCAGCATTTGGTAGCAGCTGTTTTTTGATGAGAAACGTGCCATGAAGCTCTTCACTATTAGGGTGGTGAGACACTGAAAGAGGTTGCCCAGGAAAGTTGCGAATGTTCCATCACTGGATGTGTTCAAGACCAGGTTGGATGGTTCTTGGAGCAACCTGGTCTAGTGGGAGTTGTTCCTGCCCATGTCAGGGGGGGTTGGAATGAGATGATCTTTACAGTTCCTTTGAACATTCTATGATTCCATGATAATTCCTGGCCTCAGGCTGTCTCTGGTCAGGACAAACTGATGGTCCAGTTCCTTCTTTCATGCCAAATGAGCATGAGCACATCCATCCCTCAGTGCCTAGCTCATCTCCAGTCACACCCTTGGATCCCAATGATCCCGTGTGCTGGGGGCAGGAACCATCTTGCCGACAATTCAGAGAGCACTTGAGACAATAGGAGCACTACCCAAATAACAAATCACCACGCTAATAATAGCCCTTACCCTTGCATCCCTCTGCAAGAGACTCTAATTCTCTAGGACTTGGCCAGAGCTTCTAATCAGTCAGTTATATTCTATTTCTGTCCCGTGCAGAGGGATCTGGCTGGGTTTCCTGGGCTCAGACTGCTAACATGACTCATTCCCAGCTGATCATTTAGTGGCTTCAGCCAGGTGCTTCTGGGACTCAGTGTCCTCAGCCCTGCTGCTTTCCATAATGAATTGATGCTTCAGGGCCAGGAGGTGGAAAGGAAAGGGTGGTGGGGAGCACACCCAGCCAGGGTTCTCCTCTGCTGTGAAATAAGTCTCTGTGAGGGCCTGAGAGAGTATTCTGGAGGTAAGGATAAGAGAAGAGGGGGTTGAAAGTCTCCAGGCTGGATTTCTGTGGGGCTGAGGAAAAGGTGGAATCACAAAAACCTTGGGGAGATTTCTTGTGGGCCCATCTCTTCAAGAGACAGAGGAAGGATGAAGTGGAGAAATTATATCCATGGCAGGGATGATAAAGTTGGCTGTAGCTGAGTTGTAGGGTACACTATGGGAAGACACAGACAGATCTCAAACCTACTCCCTTCCCCAGGCAGTGTGAGACTGTGACGTTGCAATGAACAGTTGGGTGTGAGCAGTAGCACCCTTGCTTGTGTGAAGGGGAAATAGCATGAAGAGGTTAAGCCTGTTTATGTAAACCACTTTCTTGGTCAAAATTAGAGATGAAATGTGGCCACACCTTTGGAGGGATGGAGCTGGAAGAGGTGTCTTGCTGAGTATCAGTCCTGGCAGTGTGGACTACTCAGCACAGTGTCCTGTGCAGATTTATGAAGGGGAAAGAATGACCAAAGCCCTAGAGGTGAGGCCTGACAGTGTGAAATATGTCCAGAGCAAGAACCTGTACCAGTGTCCATGAGGCCACTGCACATACAGGTTTCTCCTGACAGAGGCAGCATTAACATCCAGGGTCCTGTCTCCAGCAGAGAGATGCTGCAAGTTCTGGCTCCTGCTGAGATGTGGTCATCTGGGCTTGGAAGAATAGATCTGTGAGTATAAAAAGTCGGGGAGGGAAGCAGGGAGAAAGACCATACATGAGGAGTTTGTGGCTCCAGCCCAGGATCTTTTGCCCTGGGGGAGCATGGGAGCGAGGAGGGGTATTCTCCTTCCCATCCAAGCACTCAGCACACCACAATGGGATCCCAGCTGAACTGATGTCTGAGCAAGCTGTGCTTTCCAACACAGCCTGTAGCAGAGGAGCAGAGGGCTTTGAAACTCAGTCCAAGCAGCACCACACCAGGCTCCAGCAGGATTGCAAAGCCAGGTACTCAGGCATGTTTTCCAAGCCCCATGGTAATCCCTACCTCACGAAGGACCACATGGCTCTTTTATATATCATCTATCTAGTTAGAGGCACCACAGCTCCCATTCCACAGAGGATGGAAAATGGGGAAACCTTCCCTGACACCTCTCCAAGCTCAGCTCCCCACACTTTTTTGCACTCAAAACAAGCACCAACAGTTACAAATGCCACTTGAGTGAGAAGGGGAGGGGAAGAGAGGACAAGAACCATCCAAGAAACTGGCACTCATGTAGGTTTGTAAAAGGCGAAGGTGGAGCGAAGCTGAAGGTGAACTGAGATCATAGTGGAAAGCTCAGGGCAGGGAGAGAATTGAAATGTGGTCCTAATTACTTGGTAACTATCCCACATTTCACAAGTCATTTTAATGGCCCAAATGGATTGCTTTCAAGCTCAGAGCTAATGCTGTAGCGATAGGGATAGAATTCTCTCACAGGGGGACATGTGGTGCCAGAAAGCCCACTCTGAGAAGACTATTATTATCTAAAATGACATTAATACATCCTGTTATTCCCTCACGCCATATCATATGCAGGGAAGGGACCATGCTGTTAAAATGTCAGCATTCAGGCAGCGTCTCGGCAACAAGTGAGCACAGTAGCTAAGGCTGAGTGGTTGGTCCAGCAGTCCTTGAAGCAATCCCCATTGTCTTGGGCAAATCCTGACCCTTCAGATGGAGTCAGATGCTTCACTGGTGAGCATAGCCTGAAGCCATCCACCTGTGCTGTGCTTCTAGGTGAACTGGAGAAGGGAGGGGTGGTACTGGATGTCCGTTAGCCACAAGCAAGTGGTTTCACAGAGTGACAGAACTGTGGGACTTGGATGGGATCTCTAGAGATCATATCATCCAAGGCCTCTTCTAAAGCAGTGTCACCCACATCAGGTTACCCAGAATTGTGTCCAGGCTGGTTTGGAATCTCTCCAGAGAAGGAGACTCCACAGCCTCTCTGGGCAGCCTGGGCCAGGCTCTATCACACTCACAGGAAAAAAAAAGTTTTTCCTCATGTCTAGGTAGACCTGTTCAGATGTTTGAGTTTGCACCCAGTGCCCCTTGTCCTGTGGCTGGGCACCACTGACAAGAGTCTGGCCCCACCATTTTGACCCCTGCCTTTTAGATATTGATCAGCATTGAGAAGATCCCTTCTCAGTGTTCTCATTCCCAGGCTTAACAGCCTCAAGTCTCTCAGCCTTTCTTCAGCATATCGATGCTCCAGTCCCCTCAGCATCTTCGTAGACTCCACTCGACTCTCTCCAGTAGTTCCTTGCCTCTCTTGAACTCAAGAGACCAGAATGGGACACAATACTCCATATGCGGCCTCACCAGGGCAGAGAAGAGGGGGAGGAGAACTTCCCTCAACTTGCTGGTCAAGGTTTGGTCCAGGCTTCATTCTTCCACTGTAATGCTTCTTTAACCAGCACTAGGCTGCTCCATAGAGGATGGAAGCTTGCGTAGGCACTGGTAGACTATTGCCATGTCACCATAGCTTCTGGGCAGATTTCAGTAATTGGAAGCAAGCTATGGAAAGCTTAAGAAATGGCAGCTGATGAACCTCTCCAAGTGCTTTTAAAAAACGTAATATATTTATTTTCCCTTTCCCTTATGTTTTATTGGGCTTTAAGTGAGGAGGTGAGAAATCAGATAGATGTTGTCCCAACTTTGCCTGCCTAATGAGTGTCTTTGCTCTGATCTTGTGGCTTAGCTGCTAAGGAAATAAATCAGAAAAGGGAAAGGAAACACTATGTTTGGGTTTTCCTCTGCTAATTACAGGGGGGCGGAAATTCCCAGAAAATCCCCCTTGTTTATTATGCACAGCACTGGTGTGTGGGAAAGTGATTAAAGGTGTGACAATCTTTACAGCTTGGATACCTGGCTTGCTCTGCAGAAAGATGTTGTGGGGTTTTTTTTTGAGCAGGACCCCAAACTGTTTGCCCCTCTCATTGCCTTAGCTTCTCACAAGAAAATTCTTCTGTGGTATGACTCTGCAGGAGAGAAGGATTTGGCCCCTGGAAGGCTCCAGGCCAGAATTGCACTTCCAATGCAATAACTGGAAGACCAAGCCTCATTACCAGTTGGAAGTTTGTTCAATTAAGTTGATGGTTCGGTGCTCTGCTCTAATGTGAATACTTAACGTATTGTCAGTGCAGATGACCTCATATCCACATCCCCACTCCCTGCTCCTGCTTTTCTACTATATCTTCTCTGCCTTTCTTGGCTTGTATCTCCTGAGCAGTAGTATGAAGGTGTATGACCTCATGGATGTCAGGAGTGAGCTTTGCTAACACACTTACCTTGGTAGCACAAAATAGCTTCTGCTGAACGCATTTCCTTTCCCAAGCATAATTTTTAAAGGTTCGTACTTTGTTTTCCAGCCTAAAAGCTGACATAGAAGGAGATGCACCAGTTCTTTTTCTTCTCTTAATTATCCCTGTTTCTAAACTGGATTTGATATTTTCAGTCCCAACCTGCCTGAACACAGAGACCTTTATGCTAGCTCATGTGTTGCCACTGTGAACACACAGCATCTCTGCTCCATACTGTGCCTTGGACATGTTCGTTTCCAAGAGCTGCTCGTTGTAATGATTATCAGTGATAAATTTTAAATGTGTTGGGATCCAGTTAACAGGGAGCTTGCCTGGGCCCCGCTGAGGGAGACTGTTGTTTCATTTGAGTCTCTTCATCGCTTCCTGAGATCTGATTGTCAACACCCAGCAGCAGAGGGATGGAGGTAGCTCCTGGCTGGTGAATCATGTCTTAATTTGGGAGTAGAAATTGCAGCTTACAGCATTACCCTGGGTTATATGGTCATGGGTAATGCAGTTTATATTCAACAACAGTCCATCCTGCACTGGATTATCTCAATTACACTGTTCTGCTGTGCTGAAGTGGTAGCTCTGTTCCCAAAACCCACAACAGGTTTTCCACCCGGGGCAGAAACACTTACTGAGACTACAGAGAGATTGAACTCCAACGTATCTAACACATCTCAGTCCATCCCTCTCACACTTCCCAGGGAGCTCCTGTCCTATGGTGGAGATGAGATGTGTCTTCTCGCAGTCTCACTAGCCTTCCAGAGCTTCAAGCCCAGTCCATTTCTCTTGCTCATGAGCTTAAAAAAGGACTCATTGGAATCAAATAAAAAGCTCCAAAAGCTCTCCAGGTGGCCAAACATGTACTCCCAAGTTGAGGACTATAAAATTGTGTGTTACTTGCCAGAGGTACTGACAAAATTCATGATCATAATGAATCAAATTTCCTTCTGGACTCCGCATAGGAGAAGGATCGCTTCTGGAGACAAATACTAGTTTAAGGACATCTAAATGAAATAAAATGGATTCTTGACCAGTTTGGAGACAAAGTCCCACGGACAGGTTTGAATCAGATTTCTTTACGCAAGATTAGGTTCAATTTTGAAAAACGACCCTCAAATTCCAGACCATGAGAAGGAAAGCTCTGGGATTCATTTGCCATAGATTTCTTGCAGAACTACCGAGCAACTTGACATGCAGCAAACCAGATGTCCCCTGCAGAACTCATGCATGTGCAGAGCATGCAAGCCAAATTAAATTGAGATGTTCTCCAGAAGGCCAGCCATGATGGAAAAGGTACCACAAGATGAAACTCAACAGGGTGTTCAACTTGCAGGCTGATAAAGGCAAACAGTATAGAGCTGAGTGCTTTATTCCTAACCAATAAGTGTGGTTCTTTGCTGAGAGTTCATAAATGCTAATCTGTGAAAAAGTTTGAAAATTAACTTCAGATTCATGAATTTATGGGAGGCAGTGATAGAAACTATTACTGGATCTCAGAGAAGACAGACCAGGCAGGAAACAGCCTTCCTACCTCTTCTGTGAGAAATGTTGAAATTTTTGAGAACAAGGAAACAATCAAACAACAATGAAAAAAATAAAAATCCTGTTTTCCTTGATATAAAAGTCAAATGAAATTAAAATTTTAGCAAAACCATCAGCTGAAATCTGCAGGGGGAAGATGTCCATTTCCAATAAATTATAATGCTTCATTCATTTTTTTTCTTTTTCTTATATTATTTTATCATCCCCAGTGAAATAGAATTATTTGACATTCTAAAGAAACATGGAGTAATTTTTTTTAAAACTAAAAATAGAATAGTTCAGCAATTTGGAAACAATAAGCATTAGGTATCCAGAACATAATTTTAAAAAATATTTTATGGAAAACAGTTTTATTTTTAGCAAATCAGTTAAGAACAAGCAAACAGTGGTTCTGAAGAAAAAAAAAAACCCCAACATTTCTTCAAAGCACAATACATGACCTGTTTTCCTGTTAATCTGGTGCAAACCCCCTGCTCTATCAACCGTTTATCAGCCTCCAACAAGCAATGATCTTGTAGGTGTTTGATAAGATGTCCTGCCTTGCAGCGATCAAATCCAGTCCCATGAATGGCTTGTAATACTCTGTGCCTAATTCAAACACACCCAGGAATTCTGGCATCCTGTTTCAGATCTGCATCACTCCTTTGATCTTGTCCAGAGCAGTGTGATGGCTCTGCCACCCATTTCCAATCTTGACTTCGGGTGGAAAGCAGCAGACTGTGACCACATAACTCCTTTCGGAGAGCAGTTCAAATTTCTGTATTTCCCATCATAGCTCCTTAGTTGCAGCTTACCAGTTTTAGGTGCATTTCCCACCAAAGCACCTGAAGAGCCATTGGCAGGTAGATTGACTGTTTAGAAGTATTAAGGGTTTTTTTTTAAGCCTTACTGAATCCATCCTTGGTCTCTCTGCCACCTCCATGGTTGGCCACAGGTGTCCAGTTCAGCCCATGCCTGGCAGCACTGGTGACAGCAGCTCACAAGGCTGACTGACAGCAATCACCAACAGAAGCAGATGCTCAAAGCTTGGTGTCTTAAATTTGCAATAGCAGTTTCTCTCTCAATCTCAATTTTTTTCCCCCACTCTCCTCATTCGCCCCAACCCCTCCCTCCAATAAAATTATTCTGGAAATATGAATCAATTATTCACAGCTTTCAAATGCTGGCACCACTCCTTGTGCAGCTGTGAGCACAGCACTTAACCTCTCCAGTATTTTAGTCGAAATAGTTACAACAAGGGAACATGTGGGGTTTGTGTTTCACCTTTCAGCTGCTTGCCCAACCCTGAGCTCAGGATCTTACGTGCTTGTCTCTGAGACCATCCCACTCTGAGCCTGTGCTTGGGTCATCTCTCTGTGCTGGCCTGAAACAAAACTCTGAGACACAATACACCGAAGACTTCAGAAAAGTTCAGTTCTGTACCCAAACCTTTCAGCTTCTGTTCATTTTTTATCTTCCCTCTTATTTCAAATTAATGGAATCAAGTGGGAAATGGTTTTGTAGCCCCTCAGATTGAAAACTCTTTCCTGAGAGTGAAAAAATGTGGTTGCTCTGCTTGAGGATAAAAGTTTCACCTTTTCTTGATGGCTGCAAAGAAAAATGAGCAACACAAAAGCCTGGGCTCTCATGGGGGACCTGAGACCTGAACCTTTGCCACTGTCCAGGCAGGAATCTCAGCCAGGATGTATCTGATCTGGTAGGTCCTCAAATGGCCAAGGGCTTTCCTGGGAAAAACACCTTTGGTGCTGGCTTGAATTAGTGTCATTTGTATCAAAGCGAGGTGGTTTTCTGTTGTTGGGTCAAGGGTGGAGATGTTCCACATACTCCTTCCCCACTTCAATGCAGGTTCCAAGACTGAGGCACCATGGAGAACCATGGGTTGCGGGTATTCTTTTTCTTTTTGGCTAATAATTAATCACCTTCTCCATCATTCAAGCCTCCAGCTTGGCAGGCAAAGGCAAAAATGAGATCTTTTTGGCAGGAGGTAGAAATCAGCAGAGCACTAACTGAAAATAAAATGATGATGTTTTAGGGAGAGCAGTTCATCACCAGGGATGTGTCACAGGAGGAGCTGGTCATGTGCCTGCTTTCCTGAGCTATCTCTCTCTGCCGTGTGATGCAGTGCTCTGCTACAGATCTGCCATCCAGCTTCAGGCAAGTCAAGATGTCTTCATAGCTCATGGTAGAGGTTGCTGGAGAGAAAAGAGCACATCCTAGAAGTAGTGTGGCTCCAGCATCTGTCCAGAGGTGACTGGGGTGGGAATTTGACTGTTCTGTTCCTGGTTCTGCTTGGGGAAGCTGTGCCTTATGGTGAGAGACCTTGCAGCCCCATTAGATGCCTGCCTACTCCAGCTGATACAGAACCACGGGATGGATGGTCACACCTCTTGCCTGCCTCTTGTAGATTAGGTGAGCAGATCCTTCTGGCCTCGAAGTCTACAATTTGGAAAAGAGGAGCTCATCATTTTCCTGTCTGTCTTTGATAAACTGGTTTGAATGTGGACACAGTTTTCCATCAGTAGGTGGTACCATGAAGCAGAGAAGAGCTGCTGAGGCTGTAAGTCCATCTATAACCATGGAGGAAAATGGGTCAGAGTAGGTAGGGAGATGAGGTGGACTGAGAAGATGAATTTAGACAGGTTTGAGACAACGGTATTATATGCCTCAGTGGCTTACAAATGGTCTAGTTTAATATCTGGAGGGGTCAGAGAGGCTGCAGTGGCCAGCTTTGCACGGCTTGGTTGTGCAGATGCAGCAGCTATGCCCCAAATTTTACCAGGCTTACTAGACTCCAGCTCCAAGATGAAAATCAAGTACCCATGGGGCATGTGACATGCGCTGGATGTGTTGCTGAACCCTCGGCATCTGCTCATCCCCCACATGCTGCACATAAAGCTGGACTACAACCCACAGAAGCCTGCCCAGGGTTGTTGTATCAGAATCAACAGCACTCACCCAAATATATGAAGTGTTAATGACCCTTGTTGGCTTTACTTGAGGGAACAACATTGTCTGAGCAGTAAATCAGCTTCCTCTTCATTAAAGCCACCACCTTGGGAAGGCCGACTTTGAAATAATGCCATCACCTCCTCCAGCTACCTGCCAAGATCTGAACACCAGACCAATTTTTATAAAGGCATTAAAGAAGTATGTCCCAGAGTCATTTGCTTTTGGAGAGGTCTGAGTATCAATCAGACACATGATGGGAGCAAGCAAGCTAAATAGTAACTTTCTCCTTCAGCTACTCCTTTTTTTTTATGATTATTATTTTTAGATTGGTCCCAGGTTACTATGTTGATTGATTAATTGCTGGTGGAATGGGGAAAAAAAAGGAAGAAGAAATAGCCTGCAAATTTGAGAAGGCACCAGAGGATTTGGGGAGGGAAGGGAGGAAAGGTGATCCACATAGTAAAGCCAGCAAGAAGAATTTGCCCTGTGACTAATTATTTTATATTTTTTTTAATGGTAGATGGTGGAGTTTTAAGAGTCTGAGGGAACAACTGGGAAAATCGTATTCGCAGCCAGGTCAGCCACAACAAGGGACCAGAGTGAGCTATGTGGAAGAACCAAATGAAAACTGAGTTTCAGCTGCAAGGAGGGGAAATAGGGATGTCTAAAGAAAAGAGGGGTTGAAAGACTGGGAATTAGAAAAAAACCCCAGCAAATGAGAAACTGTGAGTGACATCTTGGAAAGGATCACAGGAGCCTGCACAACTGGGCTGTAGAAAGGAAAAGGTCAGCAGTTTGCAGTGGGTATTATGGATCAATATATGTACATGTGGCCTTTCTGTGTCAGACCCACAGTCCTACCCAGCCAACATAGTTGTGAAGCAGTTCTTAGGAGAAAAATCAGCAAATGTCCTTCCCCCAGGTCATGGCACACATTTCATCCCAAAGTCTGAAGCCAAAGTCCACAAAACTCCCTAAGACCAATGGAAAAATAATGAGACTGAAGCAACCAATTTTTTTCTTAATTAGGCTTTCCCTCCCTTTCTTGACCTTCACCAAAAAAACTGATATACTAAATTTGCCTTTCTCAGAAATAACTTCTCCAGATGGAGGTGGACACTTTGTGCAATGTTGGTTGACTGAGATGGTGACACAAAGAGAGTAAATCTAAAGGATGGAATTGTGTGAAAGGGAGATTTTCCTCCTCCAGTGCTCAGCTGGAAGAGATCATTTGATGCCGCCATTGCCAGGGGGTTGGAGAAGATGTTGTTGTATGGATAACTCTTGACCAAGGGTGATCTGGGATGGAAGGAACAAGGACAGTGTCCCCCTGTTGTGCCAGCAGAAGGTGGTCAAAGCTTGGCCTTCAAGGAAGAAGTTGTGCCCAACAGCTTTGTGTGCAGATAAGCTCAATGCGTCAGAGGCACATTTGATGCACAATCTGTTAGAAAATGTGCTTGAAGTGCCTGGAGGAAAACAGCCAACACATGAGCAGGTCTGGATGTCCAGACACTTATTTCAGCACCACAATGAGTGCTGGACTCCTTCAGTCTGGGGACCACTGCTCTGGAAGCTTACTCCAGACTGGGGAGACTGGGTACCTTTAAGACTAGGGGACCCCGAAGCAAATGAACCTGGCTATCTTAGTTCTTGCAGAAATGAATGTGCCATAAATGCCTCATTGTGAATCCCTATAAAAGGCGCAGAATGTCTTAAAACTTGAGTCAACAAACACACACAAGTCTTGATGGAAATGCATCCTGGTCAGACAGGTCTGGATCCCATAACTATAAAGGTGTTTTATTTCCTGGAATTCTGACATCAAAGGGTGTATTTTCAAGACAAATAGCTGCTACTTTCATTTCTCTGGAGAAATCATATGATGTGATTGACAATTAAGATCAGAAAAAGATTTGATGGGCAAAAGATCAGGAAATAAATCTCACCACACCACCAAATCCAGGGTTGTTATCAAAAGCTATTCATCCCCGCTCAGCGCTATGAGGATCACAGGAATTTGGGACCTAATTTAGTGGTATTTTGTTTAGTAACACTAAGAGAGGTTTGAGGAAATTTGGCTTAGTTTTACCTGCTACAAAGCTCTGTAAGTGCTAGAGTGAAGGAACAGATACTGAGACAGATTCCCTGAAGACAACACAGTGGAGATATGGGTTTGCAGCAGCCCCCCTGGACATTTTAGCCCTTTAAGGCCAAGAGCTTTTCCCACATAGTGAGCAAACATCACCACCTTCCTCCATCCAGCTTTTTTAGTGGTTGGAAGATTTACAATACTGGGAAAAAAACGTACCATTTAAGACTGTGTTATTGGTAAGTGGCAGTGACAACCATTTTGGGGCACGTTGGTGAAAGCTGTGATCTGATCAAGTACTGTAGGAGGGAGGGAGAGGGTGTGATACTAGTCACAGCCATCCCAAAATATCAGAGGGTTAGCAGGCCTATGTTTCTACAGATGAGCCTTTTCTCCACCCATCTCTGACCATTGGGAAGCTTGGGCTAGATTTGACATTGACCATTTTAGTCTGAAGAAAGAACATTTTATTTCCTGAGACCATTACATTTGTGTGTCACAACCACATAGTCCAGGCTTCTCTGGTAACAGGCAAAGGCATATGGTTTTATTTCTCTGGTAAGCCTAATGGTGTGCAGGAGGCAAGGGTATGATGCTGTGCTGTTTTTCCCCCAAGGGAACCCACAGATGATGCTGAGTCCTGACGTGGGGCGCAAGCTCAACCCAAAGTTGGGTTTGGGTCCTGTGTACTACTTCAGTCCTGATTTTAAAGGCCTTCAAGAAACAACCTCAGAACATGGACAGAGGGTTAGCAGGTCGGTACTGTGATGAAGGAGGTGCATCTGACCATGATGTTCCTGCTGGCTGCTTTTATTCAGGACATGGCTAGGGAAGGGCAGGTGATCTTCTCAGTCCCATGGCCAAAAGTAGCTGGGCCAGCCATGCTGATATCCATCCGTGGGATCAGAGGCAACAATTAGGTAGGGGCTGAGAAGTCCTTCCTGCCTCCTGCACCATGCCTTCTCCCAGATCAAGCTATTGTGCTGATGGTGGTGTCTGTGTCAAGCAAAGGGTGTTCTCCTGATGTACCATCACCTACCACTTCACTCAGAGCTCTTCTGCTGCCCTTTGGGGTGGACATATCCTAGAGTGACACTGGGGTGCTAACATTGCTCTAGAGCTCAGAAATGCTGTTATTTGTATGCTACAGTAACAGGAGTTATAGAAGTACAAGAGAGACTTGGCAGCTCTTTCCGTTAACTGCTCACGATCTGGACAGAGTTAGATAAAACTGTTTTCAGGTGGAAGACTCTGCCACTGTCAGAACAAGCAGATGACTTTCTTTTTTTCCAATTATTTTTTTTTTTTTCCCAATACCCATGTAAAGACAGCATCATTATTTTCTGATTATTCCAACCTGAAACCAGGAAAGCACCTTAAGGACATGCTTAACTTTTGGTATGTGAGTAATCCCGGTCCTCTTTGGCAAAGCTCTTAAGCACATGCTTAATTTTGAATTTGTTCTTGAGCACAGTGAAATGTAAGCTGGTGTTTGAGTGCTCCACTGGATGGGAGCCAGGGTGCTCAGCACCTTAGAAGGCTCAGTTCCTCTAGGAAAGGTGCTGTGATTCAAGAAAGCTGTTAACTTTAAGTACTTGCTTAAGTTTCAGGTGTAATGTGGTATAAAGCCTTAACCTGTGAAGCCATAAGTGAATAATGTGGACAAATGCCAACCAGAGCTGGTAAAAGAATGAAGAAAAGTTCCCTCATTGTTTTTCACCACTGCTTCTCTTTCTTTTCTCTAATATTCTGCTTTTTTGGAAACATTGGCAGCTCTCCGTGTGAGTCCAAAGTAGCCAAACTTTATTCAAAAAAAGAAACAAAGACTCTGGTCAAGATCTTGAAAGTTCCAATTTTTCTACCCATTCAAAGGACAATGACCTCTTTTATAACTTTGCTATGAAGTCAACATGCACACACATTACAGAAAATTGGATGTAAATGTTTTTAAAGAATAATGGACATGTATGCACATACATATGCACACACGTGTGTATATATATATATATATACATGCACATATATTCCTCTTCTCATAAATCCCAGATGCTTGCTTAATAAAGGATGAAACTTTGCAAGGGTATGGAAGGAAAAAGGCAGTTGCAGAGAGCACTTAAAAAAATACTCCTTCTCTAAAGGCTTCCCGACCATGCATAAGGGCATGCACTAAACATCCCCAGTGTGAAAACTTGTCTTCTTGGTGGTTTCAGACTCTGGCTGTTTGTGAAGCATCAAACAAGTCTCTGGCTAAGATCTAAACATTGCCCATCTGAGCACACATGTCAGCAAAATTTTATGGGGGGGGAAATTCCACATTTAAAAAAAAAAAAAAAAAAAGAAAAAAGAAAAAAGAAAAGAGCAGAGGTTTGGATCTGGTTCTCTTTAAAAAATGGCAGCTGTTTGAAAGCTGCCTACAAGTTCAAAATGTTAGAAGCTGGTATTAGGAGCTCAAAACTGGTGTTAACAGAAATGAAGGAATGGATATCACGACCACATATGTGATATTGATGCAAGAGTTGATGGGAAGTCGGAGCGAGAGCACTCTTGTGTAGATGTAACATGCTTGTAAATTATGTTTAGGGTCCTCTTCAGTCTTTCGTCCATAGACACCATCCCCACGGCATGATAAAAGTCTTTCTCCAGGCCAAGCAATAGACCTAAGGTACTGGTGAAGACAGTGATAAGGGAAGAGTTGATTTCTCTTGTGTGATGGCCACATACACATGGAAGAGAGTTTGTCCTGAACTTTAAGCAGAAATCAGAGTATTTTTTTCTCCAAAGTAAAACAAACACAGTGAACTGAGGTGAAGCAAAACTTCTGGTTTAATTAATTCTGGTCTATTTTGGACATCTTCCTAGGTCAGGCCCCTTTTAAAAAGAAAAATATTTCTGATGAATGAATATTAATGATGAAATAAAATGTTTGAAAATTTTCCAAGTGAAACCTTTTCTTTTTTAATACGTCAAAGCATAGCATTTTGACACCTAAGAAAATTTAAACATATATTTTTTACTTAAAACTCACTGTCTTGCCAAGCCTTAACTCAGCACATTATTCTGCCCTCACAAAAATGCATATTTTTTTTTGGTGGTAGTAGCTGTTCTGGCAATTCCATTCCTACAGCAAGGGCAGCAGTGTGAGAGGAGAGGACTTCTCATAGCACCAGTTGTCCCAGAGATGTCACATGGCATCCCAAAGGGCATCTCATCCTGTGAGGATGTGTCTATTATCCTTGTAGATGTATGGAGATGGCCCATAGCACCAGCAGCAAACATCTGCCAGCTTGTTCATTCAGGTCTGAATTTCCAGCTCAAACCATCCAGAATACCCAGTTTCCAGGGAAGAGGGATCATTTTGCATATATGTTTGCTCTTAACCCCTCTTTTCACAGGAACTTGTTAGAGTAAAGGGTTAATATGTCTGCAGAACAGCCAAGGGAAATGGGAGAGCCAGCAATCCCAGGTCTTCGCTGGTGTCTGTCATTGCAGGGTCTGTCTTTCAAAGCCTATATAAATAAACTTCCCAGTAAACTCAGCAATTTTGTCATCATAAAGGCTGGCAGCCTTTCCTGGCAATAAAATAAACTCTAATCATTTCTTCAAATAAAACACAAATAGCAGCAATGCATTCACAGAAGGCTCTGGCCCATTTTGCTTCTCCCTCCACCCCCTGGCCCCCCAGCCACCCCACCATGTGTGTGCCATGCCAGCCCATGATGGATGGAGAAACTCAGGGGCACTCTGCTGCTCAGGGCCTAAAAGGAAACAGACCCTACGTCTGCAACGTAAATCAGGAATGGGCAAGCAGCTCAAATGAAACAAGAAACCACTCTGATCCTCCTGCTGAGCAGCTCAACCAGATCTAAAACGATTCCTGCCCCCTCCACAGCTGCATCCCACGGATGCTTTCCTTCCCTTTCTCATGGACACCTATTTCCTTATCACCTCTGTTTTCCTGCAAAAACAAACATACAAACAAACAAAAACATACACACAAAAAAACCCTCTGATAATCTCAGGGGAAGCCTACTCTTGCCATTTGCCCTCTGTGGTGTGGCTGATTGAAAACCGTGCTTTGCAATGAATATTGTTCAGTGGACAATAAAAGGGAGATCAGGAGTCCGAATTTTATGCCTGTCAGGGATGTCTCATCCCTTTTCTTGTAGAAAACCAACCAGAAACCAGGCAAACATGAGCAGAAAGGACTGCAAAAGGGAAAAAGAGAGAAATAAAAGGCTGTCAGTCACAATCACAGAACGATGGGGGTTGGAAGGGACCTCTGGAGAACATCTCATCCAACCTCTCTTCTAAAGCAGGGTCAACCAGAGCAGGTTGCCCAGGATCACAGCCAGGTGGGTTTGGAATCTCTCCAGAGAAGGAGAATCCACAACCTTTGTGGACAAGCCTGGTCCTGACTCCAGCACCCTCACAGGAAAGAATGTTTTCCTCCTGTTCAGATGTTGCCTGTTGCTCCTTGTCCTGTTTCTGGGCACCAATGACAAGAGTCTGGCCCCATCCTCTTGAGCCCCACCCTTTAGATATTGATAGCATTGATCAGATCCTCTCTCAGTCTTCTATTATCCAGGCTAAACAGCTCTAGGTCTGTCAGCCTTTCCTCACCAGAGTAATCCTTCCTGACCTTTGTGCACCTGAATGCCCTGCTCAGCTGATGCTTTTTCTGCAAGATATATCAGAGAGCAGAAAAGGGATCTGGAAATGGCAAAAGAAGCTGAACTCAATTTTTTACAACACATTGTCTGGTGAGTTGGTTTGTTGGTTGGTTCTAGATCAGGAAGAAATTATGGGATTATCGGCAAATCACACACTGATTCACTCTGTCCTTGATCCCTGTTCAATAGCAACCCACCCTTCTGCATGTCAAATATTTTGCTCACTAGCAGCTCACAGCACAGCCTCACCACATGCTTGTGCAGCATCTCCCAGCTCCTCTGCAGTCATACCACAGTCTGCATGGCAGATACGACTGCTATTAAACAGCAGCAAGGCCCAAAGGTGCTTGATAGTCAGCGTGGCAGGGGGTGCACAGTGGTGCCAAGAGCTCATCAAGAGCAGCACTGCTCAGTCATGCATCCACCTCAAAAACAAGCACAGTGTAGTCCGATTTCAGTCGTCCTTATAATAGAGCTGCTGGGTCCTGTCTTATTGTGGTGTCAGCCTCTGCAGATGATGAAAGCTTATCACTTGAGCTGGGTGTCCAGCACAGTCCATCTCCCTCTGCATTAGATCCTGGCAAAATAAGTTTCACCAAGCACTTTGTGTTTGGTGGAGGGTTTTTTTGCAATGAAAATACTCACTTCTAGAACCTTTGAGGCATTTTGCAGAAGTTTTGCTGAGCAAATTGGTTGAGAAATGTTTCTTAAAAGTCTGAGGACGTGGGTTTCTTCTGACATGTATTCTGAAATAAAACATTGCTACTTCTTAGTAGGGCCTGTTGTGAGAGGACAAGAGGTGATGGTTTTAAACTAAAAGAGGTAGATTTAGGCTAGAGAGAAGGAAGACGTTTTTTACCCTGAGGATGGTGAGACACTGGCACAGGTTGCCCAGAAAGGTGGTAGAAGCCCCATCCCTGGAAACCTTCCAGGTGAGGTTGGACAGGGCTCTGAGCAACCTGCTCTAGTAGCAGATGTCCCTGCTCACTGCAGGGGTTTGGACTAGATGATCTTAAAAGGTCTCTTCCAACCCAAACCAGCCTATGGTTCTATGTCTTTTCCATGCAAAACCACCTTTTTCTTTTTTAATGTCCTTATTTTTTTTTGCTTCAGTTTTTAAATGCAATTTTTCAAAACTGCAAGGTAGTGTTTCTCTTTTAAGCTTAGGCAAAATAGTTCACTCTACACAGAATTTCTGGCATTTTCATTTGGTTTGACGAAAAAAAAAAAAAAAAAAAACAGTCTGGTATGACTTGAATTCATTGCTTTTTTGATTGCTAGTGAATCAGAAGACATTAATTTGGAATCTGGCGTCAAAAGATGTCCAAAGGCCAGTGCCAGGCTGCCCAAGGCAGTGGTGAAGTCCCCAACCCTGGAGGAGTTTCAAAGCCACGGAGATGTGGTGCTGAGGGATGTGGTTTAGTGGTGACCTGGCAGTGCTTGGTTAACAGTTGGGCCTGGTGATCTTAAAGGAGTCTTTCACCCAAAATGATTCTGTGATTTCATGATTCTACAAACTCACTTTTAAGCAACTTGCAGTGCGGGTTACCTGGCTGGCATGGGAGAGTGGATGTGAACATTCACTGAGCATTGCTTCAATAAAAAGGGAGCAACTTCCTTGGAAAAGTTTCTGTCCAGGACAATGCTTAGAAAATTGAGAGGAGGGGCTGGTTCATCTTAAACTCATTGGAAACTTCACATCACTGACAAACATTTTCTTTGTGGAAGTGTATTAAAACAGGGGTCTGAGGGATATAAAATAACCTTTCCATTAACTAGAGATAAACACATGCAATGTACACGCTACCTAGAATTTTCATTTATTTGAAAAAATAAAACAACACTTTTTTTTTTAATCTTTTATATTGGTTTTCAGCTTTAAGACAGGTTATAGCTGCTTAGCTTGTAGTTTTATTTTGAGTATTATTGCTCCATGGATTAAAATCACCTAAAATTAAAATTAAAAAACAAAACAAAACAAAACCAAAAGCACAACCCTTTGATTTTAAATTAAACTTCTTGTGAACAAGTCAAAACCTCCCATTCAGATAATTCCTATATTTCACAGTGCTGCTAACTTAAAAGTTGCAGGAAAAAGCACTGACTTAAAAAACAAGGTCATTCCCACATCCTTAGGTACTCTAAATGTATTTTAATTTTAATTAAGCTGCAATAAATGAACATTTCAAGAAGTAACACACAGAATGTGATTGACATGAGATTTAAATCAAGTTTAGTTTTTCATGGTCATGACCAATGGAACGTACTGCCCATGGAGGCGGTTGAGTGACTGTCCCTGGATGTGTTTAAAAGCCATATAGATATGGTGACTGAAGACATAGATTAGTGGTGGACTTGTTAACATTAGGGTTAATAATTGGACTTGATGATCTTAAAGGTCTTTTCCAAACTAAGTGATTCTATGAATCTATGGCACGGAGACCCAGAAAGCAGCATTGAAAGCACCATCACATTTGTCCAGAAGCTTGGAAATCGGTGCAGAAGCTGACCCTGGACATGAGAACCACTGTGATGGTTGTGCCTGCTACTGTCCTGAAGAGTAGAGGGGGTTCTGCTCCCCCTCTGCCCTGGTGAGACCACATCTGGAGTATTGTGATAAGTTCTGGGCTTCCCAGTTTAAGAGGGACAGGGAAATACTAAAGAGAGTCCAATGGAGGCTACAAACATGATTAGGGAATTGGAGCATTTCTCTTATGAGGAAGGCTGAAAGCCCTGGGACTGTTTAGCCTAGAAAAGAGGAGACTGAGAAGGGATCTTATTAATGTCTATAAAAATTTGAAAGGTGGGTGTGCCCTGTGATAGGACAAAAGGTAATGGTCACAAACTGGAACACAGGAAGTTCCACCTTAACATGAGAAAAAAACTTCTTCCCTGTGAGGGTGATGGAGCCCTGGGCCAGGCTGCCCAGAGAGGCTGTGAAGTCTCCTTCTCTAGAGACTTTCAAAACCCACCTGTATCTATTCTTGTCTGTCCTGTCCTAGGTGATCCTGCTCTGGCAGGGAGGTTGGACAAAATGATCTCCAGAGGTCCCTTCCAACCTCTACCATTCTATGATACTATGATTTACAGTGGGAAATTGCTGTCCCAGCAAAAATAGTGGCAATCAGTATTCATACAGGCCTTTTCTTCTTCATGGTGGGTTCAGATGAATGGATATAGTGATGCAAATCATAGCTGTGGTGAATACTTCAATATGCCTGAGCATAGCCATTTTTTATGGTGAAAGCCATAGTTGTAGTAATTCTTCACAGGACAAGAACACATAGAATCATAGAATCATTTTGGTTGGAAGAGACCTTCAAAATCATCAAGTCCAACTGTTAATCCAGTACTGCTAGGTCACCACTAAACCATGTCCCTCCCACCACATCTACATGGTTTTGAAATCCCTCCAGGGATGGGAACTCCACCACTGCCCTTGGCAGCCTGGGCCAGGCCTTGACAACCCTTTCAGGAAAATACTTTTCCTCATGTCCAACCTAAACCTCCCCTGGTGCAACTGGAGGCCATTTCCTTTTGTCTTATCACTTGTTCCCTGGGAGAAGAGACTGACCACACCTGGCTCCAACCTCCTTTCAGGGAGTTGTCAAGAGGAAGAAGGTCTCCTCTGAGCATCCTTTTCTCCAGGCTAAACAACCCCAGGTCCCTCTTGTGCTCTAGACCTTTCACCAGCTTTGTTGTCCTTCTCTGGACACACTCCAGACCCTCAGTGTTCTTCAAATCAGGAGCCTGAAACAAAACCCAGCATTCAAGGTGCAGTCTCAGTGCTGCCAAGTACAGGGGGACAATCTCTGCCCTAGTCCTGCTGGCCATGTTAGTGCTGATACAAGCCAGAATGGGCACACATCTCATCTCACAGGTGAGATATTTGTGAACAAAATATTACACTTTTCTTCCTGCCTTTGCAATATTCTCCTAGACAATGCTGTTCCACCACCAGGAACTCTCATAAACTTCTCTAAAGTCAGGTGGTGGAGAGCAAGGATACCTAGCTGGAAATGACTGCCCACACACTGTGTTTTCACCACCTCCTAAAATGCCAATGCAACAGTCAGTAGCTGAGAACAGGGATAACCAAGGTCTCCACAAACAAGGCAGCTGAGTGCGGACTCATTTTCTTGAGTTCTTGTCAGTCTCCGAAGTTTTTCTGACAGAGTAGATTAGGCAGTGTTGAGGTCCATTGCTAGTTTTCTACCAGGACCTGAGTGCATTTAAAGCTGGAGCATATGTGTGTCCACACTGGAGCAGGTAGAAACCCTGTAGCAGTACTATTTTATTGAGGGAACTCAAGACTCTTTAGAGCTGGGATACACAATGCTCATAATCTTCCTCCCTGCCAAAACAAGGGTGAAAGGCCATTAGAATAAATGAGGGTGAAGATTTCTGTGTTAAACCACATTCCTTGGATGCTGAAGGGGAGCAGTCTTCCGAATGGCCACACACCAGAGTTCCTCAGTAGGAAAGCATGCACCTCCTTAAGGTAATTTCTGAACATCTTTGCTCTCCTCACCCATCATCTCCTTTTCACTGTCTCTTCTCCTTCTTTGCACACCCCCATCACATCCTCACCTCTACCAGCACCTTGAAATGAAAAGGCTTCCCCAACAAATTCCATACTGTGTTAAAGAAGCAGTAAGAGAATATCTGAGAAGGAAAGGTCTTATCCTGAAAAACCTGACTATGTCATGTTTGGCCATTCTTGTCATACCTGAGATGCTGTTGTCTGCCCAAAAAGATTCAAAGTAATCATAGGATTGTTTAGGTTGGAAAAGATCTTTAAGATCAACAAGTCCAACCGTTAACTCATCAGATCCGAGTGCAGGACCTGGCACCTGGTCTTGGCCCATCAATCCAGCCTGGCCAGATCCCTTTGTAGAGTCTCCCAGTCCTCAAGCAGATAAACACACCCTCCGAACTTGCTGTCATCTGCAACCTTCTGAGGATGCACTCAATCTCCTCATCCAGATCATTGATAAAAATGCTGAAGAGAACAGGCCCCAGTTCTGAGCCCTGGGAAATACCACTTGTGACTGGTCACCAACTGGATTGAAATCCATTCACCATCACTCTTTGGGCCCAGACATACAGACAGTTTTTTTTCCCAGTGAAGAGTACACCTGTCCAAGACGTGAACACCCAGTTTCTCCAGGAGAATGCTGTGGGAAACGGTGTCAAGAGCTTTACCAAAGTCCAGGCAGACAACATCCACAGCCATTCCCTCATCCGCTAAGTGGGTCACTTAAATACTGAGGCAAAGAAGGTGATGAATTCCTCAGCTTTTTCCTCAGCCTTGGTCCCTGTGTTTCCCTGCTCATCCAGTGAAGCAATAACACCTTCCCACTGCAGGATCATACAGTTTGACTGAGTCAAACATATTTTGAAGTCCTAATTGAACTCTTCATTCTAGAAATTAAGGAACACAGCCACTGTCAGTCTTTCATTGTCTCATAACACCGTTTATATGGCTATTTGTAGCATTGGCTTGGGGATTTATGTCAGGTTTCGGGTTTTTTTTCTGATATATTCCTAGCTCTTCTCCTGGACAGCCACTTCCTGGCTCATATGGCATGAACATTTTTTTTTATAATACTGCTTTCATCTGATTTTAAAAATGCTTTGATCAAAATCTCCCTTCTGAAAACCGAATGTGGTTTGAATCATCAAGCCGTGGATATTGCTAATAAAAGGAAAGGACTGACTTTTAATGACTTTGTTGGTGTTTGTGTGATCCAAAAAGAAATCCCTGGGAATATACCTGCAAGTAACAGAGGCCCCTTAGTGCTTATTTTGTGCAAATTGTTTTTCCAGGCTTATTTTAATTATTATTATTCCTGCTGCTGTTAGAATTTTTATGGAGTCATCCAAGAAGCTTTGTTTGGTTTTATTTTGAAAGAATACAAATTAGCTTGAGCTTCACTTTTTTTTTCTCTGGGGATATCTTGTGTGAAATTAACATTTTACACTGCAAATCTGTTTGCAGAAAAATCTTTTCCATGAATGCCCTCATCTTGAAGCAGACCGAGAGAAGTGAATGAATGGTGATGATTGTTAATGAGCATTTTCACCTTTCAGACAATGGACACCCTTTTTCTCCCTCAAAAACATACATGACAGAGATCATTACAAGGCCTCACATCCACTCAGTCTCCTCAGGCCACCCTTTGGTGGTGGGATCATCCCAAGATGCTTTCATTCCCACAGAAAAGAGCAAGCCCAGGGAAGTCTATGTGCAATGTGAATCCTAACACAGCTAAGAGAGACTCTCCAACATGCTCAGCCCCACATGCATCAACACCAGTATTGGAAACTGAGAACCAGAGTCCTACAAGGCTATCTGCTTTGTGTTTTCTCATGCTGTGGAAGTGCACAGGCATCTGCTCTTCTTTAAAAGCAACCATTTCGTCTAGATACAGGTAGTGTGTTTTCTCTCAGTAGCTCTGGCATTAAAATCTTATCTTGTGATTTACTAATTTTAGGAGACAAAATGTCAAATCTTCATTTGCAGATATCCTGCATTAAAGAACCCACCAAATCTGTAGCTAGGTTGGCTGAGAGCTTCCCTATGTCTAGGTTTCTCTCCTGCATCCTGAATTGGCTATACATCAACATCTTGATCTCTTTATGCCTCTGCCTGATCTAAGACATTGTAGACTACCCTCTTAATCACCTCCAAATATATAATTTGGTTCCTGATCTCAGGTTGTGCCCATCCCTTTTCTACACTTCTGGCATCTTTATTTCCCAGACCCACCCCCATCCACCCATTACACTCCTAGACCTTGGCAAAACAACATTTCTGGAACAAGCCACGAGGTAAAAAACTACTATTTTGTGCCTCTTTTTCCTCTTAAGACATCATCTACAGCATCTATTTCTGCAGCCTTCCAACCACTTGGTTCTGCCCATGAACAATACTGCAATTAACTAAGTGTGGGAATGACGATGTGGCTTATTTGAGGTTTTGTTTCCACTCAGATGAGAGTTAATCTCCCCTGTGAGTTTGAACATTTCTTTTCCTGATGAATTGTTTATTTTTTTTTATTCTGGATGATTTCTAAGAATAGCAGCTTGGGTTCCATAAAAATTTACTCTTGTACTTTGATTCATTGCACTTAAAGACACTGTTGTCATTCTCCCAAGTGTTGGCAAAGCAGTATTTGACAATCTTCAATGGAGAAAATTCCTAGAATATAAGAACAAGACCTTGCGCTTTGACTTCATTCTCTTTTTCTTTCTCTGCAGATGAAAAATGGATGTTTATTTTTCATTAGCAATGCCACAGGATTTTTGAAGGCATGTTCCCTTTGGTTTTCAGACTGACTCTTTTTCCGGCGTTAGATTTGCCCAGGCTTTCAGCTTTTGTTCTCTGCGGATGTTTTTCTAGTGGGCCAGTGTTCCTGTAGGAAACCATGGCCTTGCTGTGTCATGTGGTTTCCACAGCAGCATGAGTTTATTGAACTAGGAGAACTGGCCTGGGACTAGGCGGTAAACAGCCACTCAATAGCTACAGTGGCTGTCTTTATGGCAAGAGTCTTCTCCTCCATATGTGTAATGCCATTGTAGGGCCAGAAGACAGCTGGACAGCCAGCACAAGCCCACAGATGGGAATGGCACCTGTAGTGGGGCTTTCTGTGGTCCCAGATCTCCTCCCATGGTAGTGCTTATCCCAACCCTACACAGGCTGGGGCATCATCTGAGCAGGATGCACCATGAAGGAGATTCTCAGAGCATGAGGCTGGATAGAGCAGCCAGTGATGGGCATTGCCCCCATGGTGGTCCATGGAGGTGCTCTGGTGGGTCTGCAACCTCCCTGTGGAATTGGTCATTGGCATGGGTGGCTCCAATGGCTCCCTGACTCCAATGCTTGCACAACAAATTGTGTCAATGTTAAAGCAGGGATGGCATTAGCTCTTTCCTGCCCTTTGCCTGCAGAACACACATGTGGGAATACCCCAGCACAGTCTGAACACAAACAGCGATACTCATCACAGCAGATGTTTCTGACCTGAACCATGCAGATTTTCTCATGATGTAAATCTTCAGCTTGTCTTCCAGCACTGGAGACACCTTTGCCATGAGATTTACCCAACAGCATTAGCTATGTTCACCCAGTTATTTTAACCATTTTTGACCCGGGTACCTTTATAAGAATCCCTGATCACCCCTATGATGATTAGCTGATGACATCTGATATAAATCACCCCAGCTCCATAGGTCTGATTATTTTTAAATTTTTTATTTTTAAGGCAGGCACATGGGCTCTAGGGTAATGTCAGGTTCCTGCAAGGACTAGAGAGCTTCCCGGTGGCCTGGAGCTTCAAGCCAGCATCCACCCACATTTGTGATGCCTTTGAACCACTTATAAATAGATCGCACTCATGCGGCTGTTTCATGTGCAACCATGGGACTAGGGGAAGTGGCTCAGATCTCAGGCACAATATACAGGCTCTGGTGTCATCCCAGCCATCCATCAATGCTGAACCCCTTATGAAATCCAGAAGAGATTCTGACATGCGATTTGCTCACTCCATCATGGGGGGGGCTGGGAGAAATTTTTTTTTTAGGAAAGCAAGCGAGCAAGCAAACTGGCAGAAGTCCTGCCACAAGGAATGCATTTGCACACACACTTTGATCCCTTTATGATTTTTTTATTTGTGTTAGCCACATCCTTTTCGCTGCACCACTCAGCAAAAGATGCTTTAAATTAGATGAAGCTTGGAAAACACTCTTTGCAAGTCTCTCCCCCCCCAGCCTTGCCTGCCCCCAAGGCTTAGTATTGGTCTGGTAGCCAGAGCTTTGCTTAACATGAAACTGGCACAAATGAAAAGGCGGATAAATAAACGACCAGGAATCTTGTTTGTCATATTTAATCCATCACGTTTCCCAAACAGCCTGGTCAAAAAATTCTGCAGCAGTGTTTACATCACCCTGATTGAAAGCTACATCCGTGTGTATAAATACTGTTCCTGGATGTAGCTCCAGATTCACAAGAAGACAGCTATCATCCTTCCTGTCTGCCCTCACCACCGAAAAGAAAAAGGGAAAAAAGCCCAACATTTTCCATTTCTTCCTTCTCTCATTCCTGCCCAATCCAGCCTCTGGCACTTGAACACTCATTTGCTTTTCCTTCCTTTCCTCAAGTCTTCTTGTGAATTGCCTGATTCTATGATTTCCTAGGATAGGCAATGGGTGATAAGCAAGTGGAATTCATGAGACCATGAGGACATGGTTAATCACCATGCTAATGGAAGTGGCGCAAAGCAAGCACTTAGACATGCAGTCTGGTCAGGTTTTGCATCATGAGCCAAGTGTCTGGTACTATGCACAGCAACCACTGCTTCAAGGTGGGCTAAACCACCAGAAACACACATCAAGCCAGTGCAAATAAGATGTTTTCCCTTTTAACAAATGGAAGCTATGACTGGAAGCGAAAAAAAATAGCTGTTTTAGTGGTAGATCAAGAAATAGGAGATAGTCACTGACCTTATATCCAGGCAACCAAGGGTGACTCTGATGGTGAAGTTTTGAAAGGACCACAGAAATTCTGACACCTTCACATGCTATGGAACACTAAACACTTCTGAACTGTTCCAACTCTTCAACAGATTGAACAGCTGAAAAAATTAAAGAAAAGGAAAAGGAAATGGAACTTTTAACCTGCTTGGGATTAGATGATACATTTTTGTCCCATCAAAAAAGAAGATTTTTGTTTATTTCACAGGCTTGTACTGTTCAAAGAAAACCAGCTAAACCTGTTCTTTTCCACCCTCACCTTTCACCCCCTAACTTTTTTTTCCCTATGGCCAAAACTATTCATCACACTGGACAGAAATAATCCCCTGTAAATTGCATTTTTCTGTGGTAAATGGGTTCACCACGGAATGTCATACTGTTGACTCCAATGGTTCTCATCCCACTCAGATACAGGTATTTCTATAAAATACTTTGCCTGCTCAACTCCCCTTATAGAGCAAGTCAGATACTGCAATGCACACAGTTAAATAACTTCATTTTTTAAGTCTCTCCCTGATTTGGTGGCATCTTCTTTAATCACACATATGGTTGGTACTGTCCAGAGGTTGGATTTTGCAAAAGGATTGGAGACAGACATCCTAGAAGAGAAAGGCTTTGAAAAACTGGGCCCTGACTTGGTCATTCCCTTGGGTTTGGGACGGTTTCTGAGCCCTTACTGTTGAAAACCTTTAGCCCCAAAAGGAAATAGCACCTGTTTTATGCAGCCAAGCAGCACAGACATTTCCCAGGTGCCTCTTAACGCCCCTTGGAATAAAAATAAGGCTGTCATATGATGCATCACAGATAAATCAGTATTTTGCCTATCAGAAAATACCCACCTCTTTATTTATGAGTTCTGTTAACATCTCTAATCCTGAAATTAGTGCCTTACCAAGGACTAAGACAGACACCACTGTCTCAGATAACAGCAAGACATGGAACTTCATAAGAAATTTTTAATCACAGTAAATAATAAGAGACTGTAAAACCCACTTTTACCCTTCCTCCTTCACCTCTTGCCTACTCCAGAGCAGGAGCTGCTTCTGGCCTCCAGATGTCAAGCTCACAAGCTTCTTCCCCTTTTGCTATTTTTGCTGTACACTTTGATCTTTTGCAACGGCTGCCCTTGAAGCAGAGGGGGAGACACATGGGGCCAGGGGTGGTGGAAGCTGCTGTGCCCCCTGCAAGCCCACAGGTTTCACCCTCTTGCCTCCATTTGCCCTCCCTATGGAGGGGAGGGAAATACAGCCCAAAGGTGGGGTGAAAAACTGGGTAGGGAGATGGGGGAACAGTAGTAGGAAAAGATGGGAGACAGGGCTAGAAGATGAGTTGCTGAGGGATGTGGGATTGGCAGTGTTTGGTTAATGATTAGATTCAATGATCTTAAAGGTGTTTTCCAACCAAAATGATTCGATGATTCTATGATTTGAAGAGGGAAGGGAGGGATTCTGTGATGGGCAGGAAGGGAGCTGCTGAGTGGGCATGGCTGAGCAGAAGTGGGGCCTGAGAGCACCTGCCTGCAGACTCAACACTAAGGTCTGAGTGGGGATGGGTCTTAAATGGAGTGGGAAGTTTGTCCCTTATGGCACATCACTTTGGACCAAAATGGAATGCAAGCAGCTATCCCAAGCCTCAGGGGCAGCTGGACGTGCAGAAGACTGCACTTCTTAGCCACTGCTTGCCTTTCCTCCACCCTAAATAAATCTCATCTGCTTCAGGGACACTGATCACCCTTGACTTTCCTTTTCCCCTTACTGAGGTTTGAATGCCATACATTAAAGACAGGGGAATGTGCTATATATAACAGTGTAAGTATGGCAACATATGAATCACTCGCTACCGATGGGGTGCCTGACCTCCAAGCATCCCCAAAAGAGATGGGATTCCCTTTCAAAGGCAGCTGAGTCATGCCCAGAACAGTGTCTCCGTTATAATTCACCTCATGATCAATGGACTGCATCACCCCATAGTGTCTTAGACTGACTAACACCTTGAAACCCATCCTCTCACCAATAAAAAAGCAAAAATAAATCTTTTTTCATACACAGAAAATGAAATTATACTATCAATGGGAGTCATTCCTGGAGCAAAGGAAGCAATATTATAACCGGAGAGTCAATGTCCAGTTTGAGAGTCGTGAATATCTTCTTTCTCCTTCCCTGCCGATGTTTTATTGCTGTGGTGGGTCATAGAGGAAAGCTTTCACAACACAATTCAGCTTGCCTTCAGAGACTCACTCAACACTTCAGGCTGGCCATAATGTTGAAAGGATTGCATGTCTTGCTGCTTTTGCTGCCGAAAAAAAGACAAAGGAAAAATCGGTAGTTTTAAAAACCTATGGGGACAGGGAGCGTGGAAATTGATGTTTGTGACCGAAACAAATCGCATCAGGTATTTGCCCAGTCTCTGCATTCCACGGGCTCCCTGCTGAGAGCCTGGAGTGAGGAAACATTCAGGCATATTGCATGGACAGAGATGGGCAAAGACAGCACAACCCACACGGACAAGCTGCCAAGACAGAGACAAAATACTAGTGAGTGAAAACTATGTTTATTTTCCTAAGGATCAGCAAATTTAAGGCCTGCTGGGTCATTGTTCATCTGATCTGAGACTGAAAAGGTGACTTCAGTGCTCTAAGCCAATGGGAATAAATATAAAAACTCATTTGGGCTACCTATTTCCTGCAGACCTTCTTGAATACTAGCTCGGCTCTGACAGATATACAAGCGACTGAGATGTCTGCTCTTACAGATGGTGCTGGTACAAGTCTTGGGCAGGAGAAACACCTCAAATTCTGCCTGTAATTCCTCCATGACCATGCTTCCTACCTCTTTATCCATGCTCCTTGAGCTTTATTTTTTTCCTCAAGTGGGGTACCTTGGGATAACGCTTCCTCTTTGCCAAGCGTGTTACCATGATCATAGAATCATAGACTGTTTTGGTTTGGAAAGGACCTTTAAAGATCATCTAGGTCAACCTCCCTGCACTGAGCAGGGACATTCGCAACTAAAGTATGTTGCTCAGAGCCCTGTCCAACCTCACCTGCAGTGTTTCCAGGGATGGGGCTTCTACCACCTTTCTGGGCAACCTGGGCCAGTGTCTCACCACCCTCAGGGTGAAAAATTTCCTCCTTCTCCCCAACCTAAATTTCACATCTCTTAGTTTAAAACCATCACCCCTCATCCTGTTGCAACAGGCCCTGATAAAAAGTCTGGCCCCATCTTTCTTATAGGCCCCTTTAATTACTGAGAGACCGTAATAAGGTCTCCCTAGAGCCTTCTCTTCTCCAGGATGAACAACCCAACTCTCTCAGCCTGGCCTCACAGCAGAGGGGTTCCAGCCCTCAAGTAATTTCTGTGGCCTCCTCTGGCCCTGCTCCAACAGGTCCCTCTCTTTCCTGTGCTGAGTGATGGATATTACAGTGCGATGTCCCTTGCTGCAAGAGGCTCTCAACAGCAGCAGCTCACCAGGCACCTCCCCAAGCCCTAGATCCTTCAATTCTGTCTCAGCCCCTTAGCCCAACCCAGCTCTGCCAGAGATCCTGGCACAGCTCAGCTGCCATCCCCATCTCTGGGTGGTCTCACCTATTCTCGGTTCTGGGGATGCTTCATGCCTGCACATCTGGGTATCCTTGCAAGCCTGATGTGTCCCAGGCAGCCTGCAATCTTGCAGGCAGGTTTCTGTTCAGAGAAGCAGTGAGATTCCCCTGCCCAGGGCACACTGATGTGTCAGAGGGTTTCTGGGATATCCTGAAGCCTGATTAACCATTTCCTAATTGCATGGAAGTAAACTGTGAAAAGAAACAGTGATCCTGGGAGATGGAGGCATGTGAGTGGGACAACCTGACCCCTACATTCTCCTGAGGAACCTATGTCTCGGAGCAGCCCCAGTATCTCCTTGGATGACCAATAAATGGGTTTAAAAAGTGGGCAATCAGGATACAGAAGGGAGATGGAACAGCTTCCCAAAAATCCAGCCAGAGCAGCACTTTGGCCATGGAGCACTAAGATGATTTAGAAGGTAAAACATTTGCATTTGTGTCAAATTTCCCTTTCCTCCGCTCCCCAGAACCCACCTCATTGCCTGTTATTCTCCAGGCCTCCTTTGCTACTCCTGCCCCTCTCCCAGCCACCATCACCTCATTGCTCATTGTGGCACTGGCAAGGGTGATGACAGGTAGACTTTGCACAGGGTTACATAGTGAGAGCTCTGCAGGTCAGAGCCCCCCCTTGTCCGCTTCTCCATCCCTGGATGAGCTGACCTTAGCCTGGAGGGCAAGGGACCATGTGATGGAGATGCTGCCTCCTCCTAGGCACCCACCACCTACCTTCTCCTGGGTGCTTTGTAGTAGCCATGGTAGCGTAAAAAAATAAAAACAGTGTCAAAGATGCACAAACAGGTGTTTCCTGTATATACATACATGTACAGATACAGATACAGATACCTATACATATACATATACCCCTGATGTGGTACTGAAACCACTTGCTGCCTTCTGTTTAAAAGCTTCAGTTTTGCCTTGAGGCATTCACAAAAGCAAGGCTGTGATGCACATTACAGACAGATACCACCACAGAAATCTCCACTCCTCACAGCTGCAGTGACTCTTTCCCTTGGTAAACATATCGAGCCGAGATCAAAATTCTCTCCCTACAAATGAATTCCTGCGTCTCCACGAGCTGCATATTTGTGGCTGTTTAGTATTCCCTATTTAGGCATTGGCAAGAAACAAAGAATAACTGAGTCTAAGTACACATATGCTGAGAAATGCAGTGCTGAAGGGTATCCCACCCTGAATTTGAATAGTAGAACTAAAATAACTCGTGTGCATCTACGTGTGTGTACACACATGCACATATGTCATGGTACTTAAGCAAACATGAGATCCACAGACCACTGAGCATTTGCTTCTCCTCTGTCACATTTGGAAAAGTGCTAATGCCTTTATGGGAAATGTAGAAAAAAAGAAATGTCAGTATTTTGTTCCAAAGCAACATCGCCTACCCCTGTGCTTTTCTGGCTTTCTCCTCCCTCGCAGCAAACAGCAAATAAATAATGCACTGAATGCTTCTGCTTTCTCCACATATAAACTGCTTCTGTCCCTTGGAACCAGAGGTGGGCCCATGCCTACCTTGTGAAGTTCAACAAGGCCAAGTGCAGGGTCCTGCACCTGGGTCAGGGCAATCCCAAGCACAAATACAGCTGGGCAGAAGATAGATTGAGAGCAGTCCTGAGGAAAACTTCAGGGTGCTAGTTGAAGAAAAGCTCAGTATGAGCCATCAATGCACTGTGTGTGCAGCTCAAAAGCCAGTCGCATCCTGGGCTGTATCCAAAGCAGTGTGGGCAGCAGGTTAATGGAGGGGATTCTGCCCCTTTTCTCTGCTCTGGTGGGACCTTCCCCCTTCATTGCTGGATCAAGCTCTGTAGTCCCCAACACAAGAAGGACATGGACCTGTTGAAGCAGGTCCAGAGGAGGCCACAAAAATGATCTGAGGGATGGAACCCCTCTGCTGTGAGGACAGGCTGAGAGAGTTGGGGCTGTTCAGCCTGGAGAAGAGAAGGCTCTGGGAAGACCTTATTGTGGCCTTCCAGTATATGAAGGGGGCCTACAAGAAAGCTGGGGAAAGACTTTTTACAGGGGCTAGTGGTGACAGGATGAGGGGTAATGGCTTAAACTGGAAGATTAGATTAGATTAGAAATGAGGAAGAGGTTCTTCACTCTGAGGGTGGTGAGACACTGGCACAGGTTGTCCAGGAAAGATGTGGATGCTCCATCACTGGATGTGTTCAAGACCAGGTTGGATGGGGCTTCTTTGAGCAACCTGGTGTAGTGGAAGGTGTCCCTACCCATGTCAGGTCAGTTGGAACTAGATGATATTTAAGGTGCCTTCCAACCCAAACTGTTCTATGATGGTGTGATCTGTGATCTGTTGTATGATTCTAACTGGGAACAGTTTTTTTCCATATACGTTTTCAATGCTGTACAAATAGTCAATTACTATTTCCTGCCATCTTCTTGGGGGGAACACACACACACACACCCCCCCATACAAGTTGATTGTCAGGGAAAGGGCTACTGCTACAGAAATTGAACTCAAATCACTCCATGTGTAGATGGAATTAGGGGTACATAGTTTAGTGGTGACCTGGCACTGCTGGGTTAACAGTTGGACTTGATGATCTTTAAGGTCTCTTACAACCAAAACAATTCTATGATTCTATGGATTCTAGGCTGATATAGACTCTGACCAAGTGGGAGGCAATGGTTCCCCTTGCAGAAACAGCCAGTTTAAGGCTGGTGCCCTTCTGCACCATCCTTTCAAGGACCAACCAGGACACCTGGGTTGGTAACCCCCACACCTCAAATGGCTCAGCAGGTGTGTAGAGATGGTATGGGCCCCAGCCTTCAGGGAGAAGCTGATGTTCCCCATCACGGGGAAATACACTCAGCTCTGGATCAAGGGGAAAGTTAATCAAAAACTTAATGCCATTGCAAAATATTTCTGCATTTTTAGTAAATCTTGCATGGAAAATGAAGACTTTGGCACCATAATGTTTATTTAGCAAACACCAGCTATAAAACAATTCATTAAACATTGCTGCTGTCCAAAAGAGTTGGCGTCTGCTGGGTGAACCCCCACACCAGCCCAGCAGAGGTTATCGGTTTAACAGGTTCCTACCACGCTGGGCTTTATGGGACCCTCCTGTACTGTTGGATTTATTATGGCGTACTGTGAAGAAAAAGGGCTTGCCAAAAGGCCTGCTATTACTTCAGCAGCTTCTCATTATAACAGGGCACGAGGCAACAGTGCTGTGCTGAGATCGAGGAATTTTCCACTGCTCTCCTGCCGCACCAGGGAAGCGCATCACCAAAGCTACTGTGCTGAAACGTTTCTGAGACAGTATCACATTACTCAGTTGTAGCTTCACACACCTATGTCCCTGCATTATTAATGTTGTTATTTATATTACACTCATGTCACAAGCTCTCACTGTGCTCAGGACTGGTAAAACACAGAGATACCAGGGATATCGAAGGTATTCCCCTCTCTGAATTCTGTGGATGTAAATGGATACATCAGAGCAAGGGCAGCAAGCAGCAAGGTAGCTATTTCTCCTTTTACTTTTTTCCTTTCTTTGCTTGGAAAACTGGCTAAAGTAAGTGAGCAACAGAAAGCTGTACTGGGAGCTGGTGGCACTTCTGAGAAGAGGATCTGACATAGAGTCACAGAATCACAGGATGGTTTGTGTAGGAAGAGACCTTTAAAGGCCATCTAGTTCAATCCCCCTGCAGGGAGCAGGGACATCTGCAACTAGAGCAGGTTGCTCAGACAGCTAGATGTGGATTCCACAGCCTTCTGAATGAGCATTGATGGGGAAGGGTGGCTTTTCTTGGACATCCAGCAACCTCTCAGGAAGAGTGACCTCCTAGGCCACAGAGGGTTAAAAGGCATGGGGGAATATGTGCTCTGAGGATGGATTTATGAACCTTAATAAAAATGCTGGGGAAGGAAAGATAATCAGGACAAACTTAAAAATGTTTCAGCATTTGCATTCTTCTACCTTCTGTCCTAGAGGTGGGGAGATGTTCTCCCTCATGTCCTGACAAGAAAAGAAATGGCTGTAAAACAACTGATATAATTTTCATTTCCTCCCCCCACATTGAATCTGCAAACCTCATCCCTGCTTCCCTCTCAGAGAGTAGGAAATGGTTCAGGTTAAATGAGCGTAGAAGCTGGGAAGCCTGGAATTGGAATCATTTCCCTGCTGGCCTTCCTGGAGCTCTGATGGGAAAAACCCCCAGGCACAACCGGAGAACAAGATCTCCTGCCAGGTCTTCTTCCATTTACACCTCCCAGTGCTTCACCTCACAGGGTCTGCTTTAGCACTTAGGTGTGGGACAGAGTTTGGGGAGAAGGTTGTTTTTCTTTCCTTCAGCCTTTGCAAATGGGCTTCCAGGGCAAACAAAATATGTGGCTCAGGGAAATGCAAGAGAGAGCTGAAAGGTATCACTTGGAAGGTGGAGGTGTCATCTTTCTTATCACTCCTTCAGTTTCTTATTGTAAAAGTGCCCATCCCTTGAAGGAAATGTACTCCCTGAACATGAAGCTACTGGCTTTCGGGGTTATTATCACAGAGATGGTGTCACATTTTGAGCACAATCCTTATGTTTACACCTTTCAGGATTGAATATGCTTTAGCTTAGTGTTGGGATCCTGAGAGGAACCAAAGGATACTGAATAAGTATAGTTATGCTTCAAAAAGCATGTGAAAGTTTCCAGGACACAATGGTGAGGAGGAGGGAGGGATGACACAAGGAATGGGGATGCACATGTCTGAAAATTCAAGGCATCTGCAGAAAAACTTGAAAGAAGCTTGGTCCATGGTACAAGGTCTATTCCCCTGCTACACCCAGAAAATAAGATGATTAAAACACAGAGATAGCAGCATTTTATTGGAAGACCTGGAACAGAAAGCCACCAGAGGCTTGTAGAGGAGGTTTGCATGGAGGATATCTCCAGAGAAGTACCACCACAGAGTAGCCCTCAAGCCCGGCTTGGTGCAGGTCTTCCATTGGTAAGGATCCAACTGGAGAGCCAGATCCTCCATGCCAAACACAAAGGTGGTCCTGCCCTGTGGAGTTTGGAGTGCTTATTTAAGACACCCCCAAGCATGGGAGGCACTGACTTTTCTCCCCCCACGGCCCAGGAAGACCTTTCCCCCAGCTTGCAGGACATGATCTCCTTCAGCTGACACAAGGAGCCCGCAGCAGACTGGCTCTGCCTATTAAACACCAGAGCAGCCTTCTCTCTCCAGATGAACAGGAGGGAATTTCAGCTGTCTTGCAAAGCCGCTTGGAGAGAGGCAATAGAGCCTCAAGGCTACCCCTAAATCTGTTCACACAGTACATCCTCCTCCCCCTAGCACTTACAATACTGATACTGCTGAGGGGAAAAAAATAGAAAAGCAGCCCTGGCTGTCCCTGTAGGTCCCAGAGGAAACCGTTTTATAGGACTCTGGTGGATGCAGCAAATAACTTCCACTTAATGGCAAGTGCTGGCTCAGCATATACTGGCCTGAGACAGATCAAACACTTCAGATCAATTCCCAAGTTATTGGTCCTCCAGCTCAGAGGTTCCCAGCCAAATCTTTATCCTTTGCTTCTAAAAGCTGGTTCTACTTTATATTCAGGAATAATATCCCTAAAAACACATCTTTATGAAGGAGCAATGCTTTCCTCACCTCTGCAAAAGTCCAGCACCGGGCAGGAGTCCAGGATGCAGCAGCAAAGGTGAAGAACATTTGCACCCTGTCTCCTCAAGCACTTTGGGAGTCAGACCCAGCCTAGTGCTGCCACCTTTGCAAACTGGCTGGTGGGACACAGATTCTCCGGGTACACTCTCTAGTTAATGAGCATCTGCACAACACATTTTTAGTTCTTGTGACCCTTCATGTCTCATTGTCCAACAAGCCTGAACCAGCCTGGATGGGTGAGACCTGATCCTCCCAGAGCCATCAGGCTTTTGAATGGATGCTGCATTTCTGAATGCACATCACAGAGCTTCAGAAACAGCACCCAACCTGGATGAGAAAAACAGATTAATCTTGGTGGCCAAAAAACCCTCATGCTTCAGGAAAGGCCACGTGAAGCCCAGGGAAAGAAAACCAGCACAAGGTAATGCAAAACTCTCACCCAGAGAGTGTGCTAATCAGCACCAGCTGGCTCTCTGCTAATATTTTGATAAAATCCTGTTTTCTCTCCAGAACAAAAATTCATGGAGGGTTTTTTCCCTCCCCAACCCCTACCTTGCCCTTTCCTTCTGTCATATCTCTGGCATGGTGTAAAGGGGAATATACATAGCAGACATAAATGCTGGCTGAAAGAACTGAAAAATAGAAGATAAGAAATCACTCATCTTCAGAGACACCATGCTAAGCTATCCTCTCCTCCCACCATCCCCATCCCATGCACACAGCTCACCATCCTGCAGCCTCCCTCACAGGGAGGGGGCTGAGCACACACAAAACCTCTACCAAAGGGTGAAAGACTCTTGTTGTAAAGTTACAGAATCATAGAATCATTGAATGTTTTGGGTTGGAAGGGACCTTTAAGCTCCTCTAGTCCAACCTTCCTGCACTGAGCAGGGATACCTGCTACTAGAGCAGGTTGCTCAGAGCCCCATCCAACCTCACCTGGAATGTTGCCAGGGATGGGACACTGACCACCTCTCTGGGCAACCTGGGCCAGTGTCTCACCACCCTCAGGGTACAATATTTCTTCCTTCTTTCTAGTCTAAATTTCCTTCTTTTAGTTTAAAACCATCACCCCTCATCCTGTTGCAACAGGCCCTGTTAAAATGTTTCTCCCCATCTTTCTGACTGACCCCCTTTAAATACTGAAGGGCTGCAATGAGGTCTCCCTGAAGCCTACTCTTCTCCAGGCTGAACAACCCCAACTCTCTCAGCCTGGCCCCACAGCAGAGGGGTTCCAGCCCTTGGATCATTGCTGTGGCTTCCTCTGGACCCGCTCCAACAGGTCCCTGTTTCTCCTGTGTTGACATCTCCAGAGCTGGACCCAGAACTGCAGGAGGGTCTTACCAGAGCAGAGCAGAGCAGAGGGGCAGAATGCCCTCCCTGAACCTGTTGCCCATGCTGCTGTAGATGAGATTGGTTCTGAACTGCAAGCACACATTGCTGGCTCATGTCCAGCCTTTCATCCCAAGTCATCTTCAGGGCTGATCTCCGTTTTTTCATCTCCCAGCCTATATTGATACTAAGGTTTCACCTGACTCGGGTGAAGGACATTGCACTTGTCCTTGTCTGACCTTGTGAGGGTCACACAGACCCACTTCTCAAGATTGCCCAGGTCTCTCTGTGTGGGTCCCACCCCTCAGGCTTGTCATCTGTACCACTCAGCTTGTTGAGGGTGTGGTTGATCCTACTTTGTGTGTCATTGATGAGGAAAAGTTGAGATCAATCATGCATTCAGCTAAGAAAATGAACCAAATTGACTATTCATTATATATTCCATGATAAATTCCTCTTTCTAGCCAATGCCTGGAGAAGCTTTGGAGAAGCTGTAGGTTTTCATTGTCCCAAGGAACATAATCAGTCTCCCAAAGAGATATGGATGAAGATTTCAGGAATCCGTAATTTTTATGCTGATTACATATAGGAAAAAAGACACACCAAAAAAAAAAAAAAAAAAAAAGAAAAAAAAAAAAAAAAAAAAGTCAATGTCTTACAAAGTGAGATTTAAAAAATATAATATTTTCTGGTTTTAAAGCTACATTAAAAACATCAGCATTGGAATTAAGCCACATTTTAGCCCAGAAGAGCCTGTTGAAGCAGCTTCTACCACCACAGGCTGTTAGTAAGGTGCACAAAGGGTCCTGCCCTATGATAAGGGACAAGGGGAGGACCACGGTGCAGGTGGGTCCCACACCAACAGCCTGCCCTCCCAAGGCATCTGTATGCAGTGGTGCAGAGCAATGTGCTGGCCCAGCATCCACCAGCAATCCTAGACAGGGCAAAGGGATGGACCATATCAGAACCCAGCCAAGGGTCTGGTAAGGACCAGCAGGAGATGGAGTGAGGGACAGGGTTGGAGATGTCTGTAATACCCAGTCAGGAGACAGAGCAAGAGAAGAGATGGATATACCGGCCCTTTCAGGGAAGACATTTTTCCTCATGTCCAACCTAAACGTCCCTCAGCACAACTGGGGTCCATATCCTCTTGTCCTGACGCTTGTTCCTTGGGAGAAGAGACCAACCCCACCTGGCTCTAACCTCCTTTCAGGGAATTGTTGAGAGTGAGAAGGTCTCCCCTGAGCCTGTTTTTCTCCAGGATGAACAACCTCAGGTCCCTCAGCCTCTCCTCCCAAGACTTGTGCTCTAGACCCTTCACCATCTTTATTGCCCTTCTCTGGACACGCTCCAGCCCCTCAATGTCCTTCTTGGAGTGAGGGGCTCAAAACTGAATCCAGGACTTGAGATGTGGCCTCCCCAGTGCCAGGTATAGGGGGATGATCCCTGTTCTAGTCCTGCTGGCCACACTAGTGTTGATCCAAACCAGGATGCTGGTGGCCTTCTTAGCCACCTGGGCACATGATGGTTCATCTTCAGCTGGCTGTTGATCAGCCTCCCCAGGTCCTTTTCCACCGGACAGTTTCCAGCCACTCTGCCCCAGGTGTGGAGCGTTGCAGGGGGTTGTTGTGACCCATGTGCAGGACCTGGCACTTGGCCTTGTTGAACCTCATCCTACTGGCCTCTGTCCATCAATCCAGTCATCCCTCCCACAGAGCTAGCAGAGTTTATTTTTTTAACCTACTGTTGGATAATAAGACAGATGTCCAGAATAGATCTCAGTTTGAATAGACCTAAACTAGAATCATAGAATTGTTTCAGTTGGAAAAGACCTTTAATATCATCAAGTCTAACTACTAACCTAATATTGCCAACCCCACCACTAAAACAAGTTTATTAAACAGGATGGATGAATATCTGTGTGTATCCTGCTCCAGCATGTCTGACTAAAGCAAGGAAGAGTGGCTGGCTCCCATTATTTTTCTCAGGGGAGCTGCTTTTTAGATGAGAAATGTAAGTACCCCAGAAAAGGAGGAAATCCTTGGAGTGAGACATGACTCTTTTACGGAAGAGTAAAACACAGTTGAGAAAACAGCTGAAAATATACAAAATACAAGAGAAGTGGTACTTGCCTCCTGTCTCTGCCTCCCAGCTATGTCCCCTGGTGTGGGCTGAAGTCCCTCAGCCTGGGGAAAAAACATTTGGATGGGCAACTGGACACCCTCTCAGTGAAAATTAATTCTGGAGGAAGGACACACTCTCCAGAGCCTTTGAAAGCCCAAGGCAATATTTCTGAGGTGGAGATGGGCACTTGAACAGAGACCAGAACCACCTAGGGAAACAAGAGGAAGAAAACAAGTGGGGTGAAGTGGAGCAGCAGAGGAAGGCAGTGCGAAGATCAAAAGAAAAGGGCAGGTTAGAAGAGCCACCATGCTGCCCCTGAAGCCAAGGAGCATTCTGGTTCTGTTGGGTCTTCCTTCATCGGTCTCGACACATGCGTGCATCTGTTTGGACAGCTGACTGTCACTGACCCCAGGTGCTCCGAGTGGTTGGTGGGGTCAGCAGTGCTGGTTGCTGACTGGGAGCTCACTGGGGCAGCCTGAAGCCTGTGTGTGGTCAGGGCGCTGCCTTCCTTCCAGATGCAAGAGATTTCAAAGAGCACAGCTAAGAAACATGAAATGCATCAGAAGGAAGGAAAATGGGAGCTGGGGAATTCAGCATCACAGCCACCTGGGGCACCACCATTAATCCATAGGGTCTATTTTATATTTTTCAAGCAGACATTAGTGATGCATCTTGATTTAACACCTGTCCCAGGAGTCTTTATATTTTCTACAGTTGAAAAAGGTGACCAAGCACCCCATCCCACCCCAGGCTAGAAAAAGCAGGACAGAGACAGCTACTGTGTCATGGGAGTGGATGGTTTGTCACCCCATCTGCCATCTCTTGCATACAGGACTGGGGTCTGCCGTCTCAGGACAAACATCAGATATGGGACCAATCTTTACCCAGCTATTCAGCTGCTGCAGGATGTTAGAAAATCATTTCCCACCTCTTCTGTTAGCTTCTGATGGCCTGGTTCTTTTGATGAGGAGGTGTTCTAGAATCATACAATCATAGAATTGTTTTGGTTGGAAAAAACCTTTAAGATCATCAAGTCCAACCATTAACCCAACGCTGCCAAACCCACCACCAAACCATGTCCCTCAGCAACTTATCTACATGTTTTTTAAATATCTTCAGGAATGAGACCTCCACCACCTCCCTGGGCAGCCTGGTCCAGGGCTTGAAAACCCTTTCAGTGAAGAAGTTTTTCTAATGTCCATCTTGTTGTCAATATGTAGGCCACTGTTGTGAGAAGAATGTCAGTAGAGTCCAGGCATTGCCTTGTCTCCAGCTACTGTGAAAATCCCAGACCCAATCTCCAGTTTGCAGCTGATGTGTCCAAATCTCAGAAGCATGCATTCATTATTGCTTCTTTTATAGGCTTCTTTTATGGGCAGAACCTGATGCAGCAAGCAAGCCATGCAGGAGGACTCATCATGAAATACTCTCAGAGGACAGAATTATCTTCTGATGGTCCTGAGTTCAGAAAATCTCTGAACTCATGAAGCCACAGTGTCACCCTCAGTGAGGTCCTGTCTGAAACTCTTCTCATCATTTTAATTTCCCTTAGCATATTACCATGCCCCAAGAGCTTTACTTCAGTAAAGCTTTTGTACTATTTTTGGAGGATTCCAGAACATTTTGGCCATCTTCATCTTCTTATAATAATTATTAATAATACTTCTTTTCTTCCAGTCACCGGACTCATTGCCACGTTAGCTGCAAGTCTTCAATGCTAATCACCATTTAATTCAGTCTTCCTCTCTTTCGGGAGCACCTTCTCATAACACTGCTCTGCTATTGCTGCAAATCCATGGAAAATAAAAACTTGGAGAACAGAGAGGTTTGGTTTCTGGAAAGCACCTTAAAATAAATCCTTATGTATGCCTTGTGTAATAAATACTTTCTCTCTTCCATGAAACAGAGGTCTCCCATACTATGTGCTTGATAGGAAACAGTGGGAGTCCCAAAACCTCAGAAGGCTTAAAATACAATTTTTCTACATGAAGAGTTGGTATCTGTCAGCCTGCTGCAGTGGGATATCAGTGTTAGAACAGAAGGGATCTCCCAATCTGAAGAAGATTCCCGCAACTGGGACCAGCCAAGGATTCACCTCTGGAGTCCCAGGAACCAAGGGAGTCCCAAGGCCCCAGCAAAGAAAGAAGAGGAGGGGATGTGGCTACCAGAAGAAGGAAAGGAAAAGACAAAAAAAGGCTGGAAGAAGAAATAGGTTTTTCCAGGCTTGGCAAATATTCCAGATTCCTCCCTTTCCTCCTCTGGTATGGAACAGAGTTCAGTCTCCTGCTGTATAACACAGAAAATGTGACATATCAAAATCTTCCTCTTATGCCGCTTGCAAATAAATAACATACAAGAATCAGCAGGCTTAGGTGAAATTATGGCTATCAAATCATGGTTTTTGGTCTACTTAATTTGGTCTCCCTATGCCTGAAGAAGGAGAAACCTTACTGTGGCCTTTCATTACTTCAAGGGCCCTATCACAAAGATGGGGACAGACTTTTGAGCAAAGCCTGTTGCAACAGGACAAAGGGTGATGGCTTTAAACTAAAAGAAGGGAGATTTAGACAGGAGAAAAGGAAGAAATTTTTAACACTGAGGGTGGCAAGACATTGTCCCAGGCTGCCCAGAGAGGTGGTCAGTGCCCCATCCCTGGAACCATTCCAGGTGAGGTTGGACAGGGCTCTGAGCAACCTGCTCTAGTTGCAGATGTCCCTATTTAGTGCAGGGCAGGTTGGACTAGATAAACTTTAAAGGTCGCTCCCAATCCAAAATACTCTATGATTCTATAAGTTCCTCCTACCCTCAAGCCCTTGATGCACTTGTTGCTCAGGCTCCACATTATCAGCTTGGAAAGATGATCAAACCACATCATGCACTCTCAGGACAGTGACAGCTCAGTCCCTCCACTGCATGAGAAACATTTGTGTGGATCCTTGTTTTCACTCTGACTGCAGTGCTGGTCTGCCAGCAGACTACTCGGGTCAAAAACCGATATGGATAGAACAGCAAGGACATCACTGCTGGCCCATGTAGACAACACATAAGTGCAGCAGAGACAGAAAGGAAAGTTATGCCTCCCAGATGAGTAAACATTAGACTACAGTTGGCCAGGAAACTGACTGCAAGAGAGAAAGGACCTGCACAAAGGAAGAGGAAGGGAGAGAGAAAGATTTCTGAAGGCAAACACAATATTCATTTTGTGTCGACTACAACCAAACCCCTTAGTGTGCTCTACTAAATTGATCTCAGTGGGGAAATCCACAGCTAGTCAGGGTGAGAGTAAACTGCACATGTTGACAACCACAACCATCCTGTAGTGAGCAGAGACACAAGCAGACTAGAGACAGAAGACTCCTGAAGATAAAGAGACAGGGTTGGCTGCTATGATATCAACAGATATTAATGATTTCAAGGTCAGGTTGGATGGGGTTCTGAGAAACCTGCTCTCGTTGCAGATGTCCCTGCTTCCTGTAGGGCGGTTGAACTAGATGAGCATGAAAGGTTCTTTCCAACCCAAACCATTCTATGATTCTGTAATTCTACTATAATCATAACACTTCTGTTGCAGACAAAGTGCATGTAATATGCATGTATTCACCTTTTCTCCCACCTATGTGTATTTTAACCCAAAAATTAGGAAAAAAAATCTTTTGGAAAACCCAAAAACCATTTTTGAAAAAGGATAAATGGGAAAATGAGATATTTGCCAAATGGAAAACTACCAAACCAGCAAAGTGGTGTTATTCCCAAGAGGCTTCCTTGGGAGTAGAGGGAGGTGAAGGGTGATAGAGTCATAGAGTGTACTGGGTTGGAAGGAACCTCTAAAGGTCATCTAGTCCAACTCCCTTGCAATAAGCAGGGACATCTCTAACTAGGTCAGACTGCTCAGAGCCTCATCAAGCCTGGCCTTGAATGTCTCCAGGGATGGGGCCTCCACCACCTCTCCGGGCAACCTATTCTGGGGATTTATCACCCTCATATTAAATAAATTTTTTCTAATGTCTCACCTAAATCTACCCTTTTCTAGCTTAAAGCCATTATCCCTTGTCCTGTCACTACAAACCCTTGTGAATAGATCCTCCTCTGCTTTCTTATAGGCCCCTTTCAAGCACTGGAAAGTCTCTATAAGGTACCTCTGGAGCATCCTCTTCTCCAGGCTTGAACAACCCCAACTCCCTCAGCCTGCCTTCATAGGAGAGGTGCTCCTCTGATGTTATAGAAGGTAGCTAATGGGGGTCCATCTAAAACCTTCCCAAGGAATTTGCCTCTATGTTTTTTCCTGCAACACGACACAGCACAGCACAATAAAAATGATGTCAATGAAATAAGACAGTTTCTCTGTTGACCCTTCTGTCTTTCTTGAACCAGGAACTATGTTGATATGTCAAGGCACCAGTGACTTTTCCAACAGTAAAACAGAAACCTTCACTGCTCCAGGAATCCCCTGACTGGGAACATGAAGGTTGGGGGCAAACTTGGCAGTAGTTATCATGACATGATAGAGTTTAGTATCATACGAGGAAGAAGCAAGGCAGTAAGTAGGATTGCAACCCTGGACTTTAGGGGCACTAACTTTGTCCTCTTCAAAGACCTTCTTGGAGGAATCCCTTGGGCTAAGACTCTAGAAGGTAGGGAGCCCGAGAGAGCTAGTTGATATTCAAACATCACCTCCTCCAAGCTCAAGATAGGTGCGTTCCTTCCTTTGAGTAAAAAATCAGGTAGAGTCAGGAGAGCTGCATAGGTGAGCAAGGATCTGCTGGAAAAAACTCACGTGGAAAAACAAAGATCACAGTATGTGGAAAAAGGGACTGGCCTCTTGGGAGAATTATAGGAGCATTGTCAGGGTGTGTAGGGATGCAGCAAGGAAGGCCAAGGCCCTCTTGGAATTACCTCTGGCAAAGAGAGTAAAAGAGAACAAGGGGGGCTTCTTCAAATACAGCAATGGTAAAAAGAAGAACAAGGAAAATGTGGCCCCACTGTTGAATGAGGTGGGAGCCCTGCTGACAGAGGATGCAGAGAAGGTGGCACTACTGAATGCCTTCTTTGCTTCAGTCTTCACTGCCATGACCAGCCCTCAGGAATCCCAGACCCTAGATGTAAAAGAAGAAGCCTGGAGAAAGTCTCTCCACTGGTCAATGAGGATTGGGTTAGAAATCACTTGGGTAAACTGAACACACACAAATCCATGGGCCTCAATAGGATGCAGCCACAAGTGCTGAGGGAGCTAGGTGTTGTTCTTGCTCTACCACTCTCCATCATTTCTGAAAGATCATGGAGAACAGGAGAGGTTCCTGAGGACTGGAGGAAAGTCAATGTCACTCCAGTCTTCAAAAAGGGCAAGAAGGAAGACCTTGGAAAATACAGACCAGTCAGCCTCACCTCTATCCCCAGAAAGGTAATGGAGCAGCTCATTCTGGAGGTCATCTCTAAGCACATGGAAGAAAAGGTTATCAACAGTAGCCAGCATGGATTTACCAAAGGGAAGTCATGTTTGACTAATCTGATAGCCTTCTAAAATGGTGTGACTGAATGGGTAGATGCAAGGACAGCAGTGAATGTTGTCTACCTTGACTTCAGCAAGGCTTTTGACACTGGCTCCAATAACAACCTCATGGGTAAGCTCAGGAAGTGTGGGTTAGAAGAGTGGACAGTAAGATGGGTTGAGAACTGGCTGAACAATAGAACTCAAAGGATCATGATCAGTGGCACCGAGTCCAGCTAGTGAACAGTAGCTAGTGGTGTTCCTCAGAGGTCAGTACTGGGTCCAGTCTTATTCAACATCTTCATCAGTGACCTGGATGAAGGGACAGAGTGTACCCTCACTAAGTTTGCTAATGATATTAAACAGGGAGGAATGGCTGATACACCAGAATGTTGTGCTGCCAACCAGTGAGATCTGGACAGACTGGAGAGCTGGGCAAAGGCAAACCAAATGAAGTTCAACAAGGATAAGTGTAGAGTCCTACACCTGGGGAGGAACACCACCATATACCGGTACAGGTTAGGGGTAGACCTGCTGGAAAGCAGCTCCATGGAGAAGGACCTTGGAGTCCTCGTGGACAATAGGTTACCCCTGGGACAGCAATGTGCCCTTGTGGCCAAGAAGCCCAGTGGTATCCTGAGGTACATTAAGAAGAGTGTGGCCAGTAGGTCAAGGGAGGGTCTCCTCCCCCTCTGCTGTAGTGAGGCCACATCTAGAATATGTGATATAATACTAGAGAAAGTCCAATGGAGAGCAACAAGGATGACTTAGGGACTGGAACATCTCTCTTAAGAGGAAAGGCTGAGAGATCCCGAGGCTGTTTAGTCTGGAGAAGAGAAGACTGACAGGGAATCTTATTAATATTTGCAAATATCTGAAGGGTGGGATTCAAGTAGAAGGGGCCAGACTCTTCTCAGTGGTGCCCAATAACAGGACAAGGGGCAACAGGCACAAACTGGAACCCATGAGGTTCCAGCTGAACAGGAGGAAAAAATTCTTTGCTGTGAAGCTGCCAGAGTGTGGCCCAGGCTGCCCAGAGAGGTGGAGTCTCCTCCGCTGGAGAGATTCCAAACCTACCTGGACAACACAATTCTGGGCCCCCTGCTCTGGGTGACCCTGCTGGAGCAGGGGGGCTGGATGAGATGATCTCCAGAGGTGCCTTCCAACCCCTGCCATATTGTGATTCTGTGAAATTTAGTTGTTTCCCATTTAAGCTGAAACCTAAACAAACCTGGGTTTAGTTCTGGGGTGAAATGAAAGCACAAAGAAAAACTTGAGGCAAGAGGAAGAGGCAAAGAGGGAAACCAGACAAGCTGAAATGACAAAGTGCCTTTTTTCCTGAACTCATGTGAACCCAAACCACTGATCTCCACACATCCCAGACCTTCTCCACACTAGCCTGTGGCCTATAAATCTAACACTGAACTTGGAACTGGGCTTCAACATGGTTTAAACCACATGCTATTAACTCAAATAAAGGATGTTTTTTTCAGGTCCTGGGTAGGTCCTGCCTGGACTTTAACTGGGAGACAACTTGTGTTGCCAGTTGATGTTGCCACTTTTGCATCAAGTTGTAGTTTGGGGCTACATACGCTTGGCAAAGTTGCATGCTCGGGCTATTAGCGAAGGCAGGGGAAATGTTTGCTGTAAAAATGAAATGAATTAAAGAAGCTCACGTGTTGTGCCAGGCATCGGTAAACATGACCAGCTGAAATTGCATCCAAAAATATATAAGCAGGGGGGTGGAGGGGTGGGACTGCTGGAACCCAGAATTATTTAAAAATAAAACAAAACCTGGAAACATTTGCCAAATGAAACCAGACTTTGGTGATTATTTTCTAATTATTCATGGTTGAAGGGACAGAAAAAACTCTGGTATTTAAATGCGTTTGTTTGTTTGTTTGTTTGTTGGAGTGCAATTGCTAATGGTGATGGTTAATGGAAAGGAAAAAAAAAGGGAGAAATGTGTATAACTGTCCATGCTGCCCCCCTGTTAGCTCCCAAGGCAACAAGTAAAACCAGAGTCTCATGACTATAGGCCATCCGTGGGTTTCATCCATAAACCTGTCTTTCAAATCCTGAGTAGTTGCCAGGAACGCCTCTATTAAAGAAAAAAATAAAAAGGAAGATATTCTCAATGGCTATGAAATCCATTTACCTCTAAGCCCTACTCCATCTGTCCGTCTTTGTTGTTGGCGTGGAGAGCAAGGAAAAAAGCACATTTACTTCTCATTTTCTAAATATGTAATTTTAAGACTGATTATGGGATGGTCTGAACTGGGTCTTGCACTGCTTTGAAGTTCTGCCTTCAATCTGAACGAGATTTGAAGAAATCATGAGTCCAAGTGTGCTTGCAACCAACAAAACTTGTGCTTTGACACGCCCAAGGCAGGATGCAAGGTCTCAAACTTCCTCTAATGCTCCCTGGGCATCCTTGTGAATATCCAAGAAAAACTACTCTGCAGACTGTCCAGCTGGGAGAAGGTGTCATGCGGCCTTGCACATCTCCTCTGGTTACCGAGAACAACTGCATGTGTAAAAGACAAATGTTGTAAGCTCATCCTTGTTAGCAAGGATGAACTCAGCACTTCTTCCCATCTGGAAGATCTTGAGTTCTCTGCTCAAGTGGCAAAGACGAACCAGCAGGACTCCACACATCAAACACAAAATCATAGAATCACAGAATGGTTTGGGTTGGAAGGGACCTTAATGATCATCTAGTTCCAAACCCCCTGATATGAGCAGGGACACCTCCCACTAGAACAGGTTGCTCAAAGCCCCATCCAACCTGGTCTTGAACACATCCAGTGTTGGAGCATTCACAGATTCCCTGGGCAACCTGTGCCAGTGTCCCACGACCCTCAAAGTGAAGAACTTCTTCCTCATTTCTAATCTAAACATCTTCCAGTTTGAAGACATTACTCCTCACCCTGTCACTACAAACTGTTGCTAAAAAGTCCCTCACTCACCAGCTTTCTTGTAGGCCCCCTTCAGATACTAGAAGGCCACAATAAGGTCTTCCCGGAGCCTTCTCTTCTCCAGGCTGAACAGCCCTACCTCTCTTAGCCTGACATCTTCAACAACAAAATGTACCAGCTCAGACAATAGTCCAGTTGGCTTAGGAGGTGACAGGTTTTCCCAAAGTCCATCAATGATTTAGGAACCTACATGCCCCTGACACTCACGACATTTAAATACTTCTGAAAATGCCTGCCTAAGCAGGAATACAAAAGTCTAAACTGTGGCCTGTGTTCCTCATATAGTGGTCTTGGACTGGATCAGAACAAGACCTCACAAGGTCCCAGATACGATGTCCCAGGCATGCCTAATGGTGGTATGGCACTTCTGAACACCATGTTGGTTCCTGGAAGAGCAGCTACTGCTCTACTGCTCAAGGTTGTTCCTGTTTTCTGTTGGAAGCCACCCAAGTTGTGAACAAACACCATGGGTGAGCATTGAAACATACAAGGCAACCTGAGACCTTTTGGGTTCCTTCCTAAACATGGAAGCTACATGCATGGAGCTCCTCTGGGTTACTTAGGACAGTGGCACTGGCAGCTGTGCCAGAGGTTCCATGTCCTTCTGGATCAGCGGTGGGAGACTTGGCTGCTTAACTCACCAGTACTAAAGTGGCAACATCTTTGAGCAATTGAATCCAATCCAGGACATCTGAAACACTTTTTCCACCCAGCGACCTTATCCTGGCCCCTGTGCACAAGGCACTCGGGGAGGGTTGCGTCTTTGCACTGCAACGTGGCATGGTGAAGAGCAGAGCACCAGCTTAAACTACAGCCTTTGAGTCAGAATTTAGAGAAAACTTCCTATAAGGAAAGACAAACAAGCACAAGAGATTGATTTTCTGAAGACAGACTGTCTCAGGTCTTCCTACCTGACCAAGCCATCTGCTTTCCTCAGGTACAGGACAGGTTTGGGGCTCCTTGGAGAAAATGGAAGTTGCAGGAAATTCTGAAGGAGCCCTTTAAGACTTACTGAGATGGCAGATGCTGACCCTGGGAGCAGCAAGCAGCAGCTTCCTCATTTTTCCCTACCCTGGGGACCCTTGCCTGGAGGGGTGGTCCCCAGAGCAGCAGCAGGGGCTGTTGTACCAGGGATGCTCTGTCCTTCTGAAAGGGTCTGGACCCACATGGTGATCCTGGATGATTGGGAAGGTCCTGTTCAGGCAATAACTGCCAAAGGGACGTTTTGTCAGCCACCTCCTTGAATTCGCCAACAGGCCTTGGCATTAGCTGGATTTATAGTGAAGCTTTATCTGTTGCCTGCAATTCTAATTTGTAGTTCATAGGCCATAAAACTCCCAAGTTTTCCAGGCAGGGAGAAAAAAAAAAAAAAAGTGATGATTGACTGTTACTGTTGCTTCTTTTTTTTTTTTCCACTAGAGCTGTTCCTTATGCACTTGTAACCAAATAGTAACCAAACAGACCATCTAATGGCCAGTGCTGTTTATTCCAAACAGTATGGATTTCCCATTTGTAATTTAAAAACCATCGGGTGTAGCTTTCCTTCCTTGGCATGAAGCATGGATGAGCTTCTAGGAACCAGAGACAGTCTTGAGGAAAAGCGTTACTGCCAGAATAAGGATTCATGAGAAATAAACTGCCCCTCACTTCTGGTGAATGATGTATTTTTTTTTTTAAACAGTCTCCAGCCCAATCTGCAAAGCAGCCATTTTTCTCCCAAAGTGAGTATTTATTAGACTCTGCATCATTAAATCCTTTTTATTCCCACTTAAAAATCCATTTTGCTTGCCCCATGCATGGAGAGGCTTCCATTTACACTTGGAATTGGTTTTTGAAATGAGCTTTGTCAATACCAAACTAAAGGGAAACCACACAATTACAGAGCAATAACATCCTGTATTATTCATGTGAGACAGAGGAGAAGATCAGAATAAACTCACTATCAAACTGAAATCTGGCTGCCCACACTAAGCAGCTATTTTTGCTTTCCTCTAAGGGGTTGTTATCAGACCACCCAGCCCACAGCACGCAAAGGATGCTGTCTGTAGCAACACACAGAACAACTGAGCCTCTCCAGGTTGCACCTGCTAAAGTGCTGTAATTTGGGATGGGTGAATAACAAAGTTCCTCTCCCGCCTGATCAAGCAGAAAAATTTGGCAAGAATTTTAAAATTTGCAAAGTAGGCTGCAGGAACCAAGAGGAAGGTAGTGGTGGTGAAATGCAACAGCTCGGTAAGAAGGAGTTTGTAAAGGGTGGGTTTTTATGTATTCCCCGTCATTTCTGAAAGCCTGAAAAATGTTGGCATGATTACCTTGCAGAGTAATGCCGGTGTAGGGGAAAGCATTCAGGCTCTGATGCATTATTCAGTGCAGGCTGGAACTGCATTTCAAAAAAGGTGTGGAGCAATGCTAAGGTGTAAACAAAGGCTCAGGAGAAAAGAGCCATTGTCTCATGCAGCAGTGCCTGCAGGCCAGGACTGGATCCCACCACAGCTATGGGAATGACCCCACAGAGAGCACAACCTCAGTAGGTGTAAGATGATTTAAGGGGGATTTAAGGAAGCTTTCTCATGAGGAACACCAAGAATTGGGATAAAATGCATGAGAAGAGGGTGGATTTACCGGGGAGGAGGTTCAATGCACCTTCCTGGGAATAGGTTAGATGAGGAGTGCAGCCAGTGTGCAGGCGAGCACTGGGGTGGGATGAACTGGGCAGAAGTGCAGGATCCAGCCCAGGCACATCTCAAGGCACCACAAAGCATTTTGGCACACAGACCCTCCCCAGAAGCCAAAGGGCAGAGCAGGGAAGTTTCCTTGCAGTCCAATTACCTTGGCAGGAATCTAGAAGATATTCCCATTGCCTGCGAAGCCACGTGCCAAGTCTGGTGTTTGTTTGTGTCTGTATTTATTTCTCAGAGAGTTTCTTTCTCTGCACCCCAGGGAACTGTCTGGATGAGAGCTCTGGCCTTCTCATGAAATAAGAATTAACTCCTGGATCTTGGCAGCACCGTGAGGAGACCAGCTCCTGATGAATTGCAGCATGATGAAAGTCCCACAAGCCACAGGATACCCAAAAAGCAAATGCTGCATGGCTCCCATCTGTCCAGAGACCCTAAAAAACCTAGGGCCATCTCTGTCCCGTGGTGTTGTGTTGCACAGGGGGACTTTCAGCATTGCTTGAGAACATGCTGTTCATAATCATTCTGAGCACTGTGGGCTTGGGGTGCCCATGATTCACATCTCCTTGTCAAGTTTGAAGGTGGAAAGGGGAGCAAAATAGAAGAGCGAAAGGCGCAGTACTGTCCCAGACATCAAAATAAAACAGTGTTTGCCTGAGCCCAATTCTCTGCTGGGCTTTTAAATTCCTGAACTAATTAAAATCTTCTGGTAGAAGTTGGTTTTTCTTCTCCAATAGACCATGTCAACTTGCACTAAGGGAGGCTCTGACCCACCCTTTCAGGGGCTACTTCTCTTCTAAGAGAATGTGAGTAACAGCTGAAACACACAGGGACTTCAACATTTGGGACAGTTTGATGAAAAACCCTTTCTCCCTACCCCCAGTGGAGATAAACCAACGTCAGCGCTCGGCGATTGCAGGGAAATGAATCGCTGGTCTGGGACTTCCGATACCCCAGCATCACACATTCCTGCCAGTGGTGAATCACACAAAGCACACATGGCAGTTACCCACAGCAACCCAGCTTGGACCTGGGGAAGTCTGGGCAGAGAGGCGGGAAGTGACATGAAGGAAAAAGCCCAAGTCACTAAGAAAACGGGGCTGGAAGCTCCCAGGCTCATACTGACCCAGGGGACCTGAGCACTGCACATGCTTGAGCCACGTCAAGCCCAAGAACTCATTGCTCTCTCCCTTTTCTTGTTGCTGTCTACAGAGAAGGCAAAAATGCAGCTTTAAACACTTGGAAAAGAAAATGCTGATGCACTGACACACACCTAGAGGCATCTGGACAGAAACATCGAGAACTTCCTCTTGTGAGCAGCAGATGCTGCAGGGAGGACTGGGGCTGTAGACCTGAAAGGCAGAGCTGCTCAGGGTCCAAACAGGCACCCAAGAAGCCAGGACTGTTTAGCCAGCTCTACCTAGTAGCCTGAACCTCATTTTAAAGAGAGATGATCTCTGGAAGGACACAAGATCCATCTGATTTGTAACCAAACCTTCTAATGACATTCATGGCATAGGAACTGTTTTCCATGGAAACCTATCTGCAGAATGATACGCATGCCAGATGCCTTGATTTAATTAGCCCATATAACATCCTAAGTTATGTTTAAACATCTGACCCATGCTAACAAGACTGGGTACTTCAAAGCCGGGTGAATCATTTTTCATACCAGAGAAAAGAAACAGCAGAAGAGCCAAGTTCACAGCGGACACCCGTTTGCCAGCACACTTAACCATTCTCACTGACCTTGGAAATGAATGCGCCGCCAATTAAGTCATTTCTTCCAAACGGCAGAGTGGTGGTGTTCATATTCCTGTTGGACCCTGAGGAAGATCCCACGTGGCAATGCATCCAGCCAAGGCTGCCCAACAAATTCTGTGCTGTTTTGGAGTGGAATGATGCAAATTCATTAGAGAGACAAGTTGCTACTGGAGAGAGTCCAGTGGAGGCTAAGAAGATGATTCAGGGACTGGAACATCTCTCTTAAGAGGAAAGGCTGAGAGCCCCAGGGATGTTTAGCTGGAGAAGACTGAGAGGATATCTGATCAATGCTCATTGATATCTAAAGTGTGGGGGTCAAGAGGATGGGGCCAAACTCTTTTCAGTGGTGCCCAGCAAGAAGACAAGGGGCAACAGGCACAAACTGAAACCCAGGAGGTTCCATAGAACAGGAGGCAAGAATTCTTTCCTGTGAAGGTGCCAAAGCCTGGCCCAGGCTGCCCAGAGAAGCTGTGGAGTCTCCTTCCCTGAAGAGATCCTGAGCAACCTGCTCTGAGTGACCCTGATGGAGCAGGGGGGTTGGATGAGATGATCTCCAGAGGTCCCTTCCAATCCCTACAATACTGGGATTCTGTTCTTTTAAATGCTCTGGGAAGCAAACACAAACCTGCAGCACTTCAACCAGCACGAAGCTCCTTTCAGTGTTATGGAAGTCTGAAGGTACAAGTAACCTTTGACAGTCCTACTTTTTGTCTTTGGGGAGCACTGCATTGTGGGATTCCTCTTTGCCTGCCCTTCATTTCTTTTGGCCTCTCTTAGTACATGGGGACACATACAAGAGAAGAGGAACAAGGTTCATGCACTTGCAATGGGAACAGTAAAACTTCCTAGCACTGTTTGCATTGGCACAACAGGTTTTGCTGACGTTGTCACATTCATTCACAGTCTACGATGCATGAAATATTTCAGGTTATCACTAAACCAAAAGTTCATGGACCAAACCCAAAGTTCACTGAATACCCAGCGAGAACAACTCCCAGCAAGAGGGACCAGACACTGTCTCAGGCTACAGAGTTAAAAATAATTCTTAGCTTTCAGATTTTACAGATGGCCTTTAGGCTGCAGTTCTGTTGGGTGATTTAGACAGGACATTGCAATATTATGTCGTGACAGCCATGGAGATGCTGCAGCAGTCAGAGAAAGAACAGTTGTCACATGTGAAGGCACAGCTAGAGTCATAGAATCATTTTGGTTGGAAAAGACCTGGTTGCTGAGTCCAACAAGCCCAAGATGAACCCACCTCCAGACTTGCGGCAGCTGCCAGCTAAGACAAAGAAGAACCTCTGCTTTGATCCTTTGGCTTTAAGGATGTTTGCACTAATGGAAGTTAGTAATTATAGGAACCGATATTAGGAGTGGAACTAGGGTCATTAGAAACTTCTGCTTTCCTAGACAGTATTCGTCGTAGGCTTTATTGGTTGCTCTGATGAAAGTGAGGACAAGAACGTCTTTAAACAACAGTAAGTCTTACAACACATTTATTATAAATCAAAATTCCTTTGCAGCTTGACAAGAAGTATCTAGAGGTGCATGTCCAAGTACTAGGGTGGTGTAGAAATGCCACAAATACTCAAAGACAGCAGCATCTCAAGACTGAGACAGGCTTTCCATGGCCCAGCAGCTCTGTCCTACCCAGCACTGCCCTGCAATGAAATACTGCTCAGAGATGCCACCAGGCACCTGCCCATGACAGAGGCTTTGTTGGTCACCTGTGCAAAATGGCACCATGCTGATATGAGTTTGACTGCTCTGCAGAGCAGTTATCCACGAATCTTGGTGGTGTCTAAGCAACCCCTGAAAACATGCTTGCTACCTACTACAGCACCCAATCTTTAACCTCATCCTAGGACAATGGGGAACAAAGCAAAACAGCTCACATACTAATATAAAATGCTTGACTGCAGAAATTTTCCAAAATTAGGACTTATTGGTAAAAACTGAGGTTGTGGGCAATGACAACGGATAAACACAAACCAGCAAGAGCTACAAAAATTTTAAGAGAGCTGGAGCACCTCTGCTATTATAGAATCATATAATGGTTTAGACTGGAAAAGACCTTCATGAATCATCAAGTCCAACCATTAGCCTAACTCTACCAAGCCCACCGGTAAATCATGTCCCTCAGTACCACACCTACAGGGATGGACACTCTACCTCTGCCCTGCCTCTCGTCCTGTCACTCGTTCCTTGGGAGAAGAGGCTATCACCAACCACTCCACAACCTCCCTTCAGGGAGTTGTCAACCGGAAGAAGGTTGCCCCTGAGCCTCCTTTTCTCTAGGCTAAACAACCCCAGTTCACTCAGAACTGTTCCCTCTATGAAGAAAGGCTCTGAGCAACCTGCTCTAGTTGCAGATGTCCCTGCTCACTGCAGGGGATTGGAATAGATGACCTTTAAAGGTCCCTTCCAACTCAGACCATTCTGTGATTCTATGGTTAATCTACCATTAAATTCCAACAGCAGGCAAAAGCAGGCACGGAAAGACCAGAAACACCCACAAAACAATTCATCCCACTCTCCGTACCTCCTCAATCTTCCGTGCCTTTAACCAGTGCCACAACTCACAATGTTGTAAGTGACACCACCACATGGAGCAAAGAGCTCTCAGTGCTTTAAAAGCACCAATTTCTTAATTTAACTTCCAATTTATGAGGGCATTTTACCATCCTTCAACTCTCATTTTCTCTGAGCAAATGCAGACCTTGCTTTGCAAAACATTAAATAAATGGATGTCGCCAAATTATTAAAATTAAAGGCAAGTGCGGAGTTGGCCAAGCGAATCATGGCTGGAAAACAGCTTCCAAAATTCCCTTAGCAGTTTTCAGAGGATTGTGGAAAGACGCCATGAGAGAAAATGCTGTATCTGGAAGCATCACCTCTCCCTGGTATGTTTGGAAAGCTTACAGAAAGCCTCTGCCACAGGGAGTGGACTGTGTACAGATCATACAGCATCCTGCTACCTTCTGGTGGAGGGCTGATGCCATTAATCAATGACAACAGTTGTCCTACTCTGTCTTACACATCTTGGCTTGACTTTTCTCTTGACTTTTCTCTTGACTTTTCTCTTGACTTTTCTCTTTGACTTCCTAGTGGCAGAAACATCCTATGAAAATATTTAGAGATGCTTGTTCCTGAGGTTCACAGGTATGGACTGTCAGCCACTGCTCCTTTCTTGCACAAAGCTTTTAGGCAAAGGCTTAGTTGAGCTTTGTGGTAACTCACAGCCTTTGCTAAACAGGCATATCACAGAATCATAGAATCGTTTTGGTTGGAAGAGACATTTAAGAACAAGTCCAACTGTTAACCAAGCACTGCCAGGTCACCGCTAAACCATGTCCCTCAGCACCACATCTACATGGCTTTGAAACCCCTCCAGGGATGGAGATTCCACCACTGCCCTGGGCAGCCTGGGACAGGCCTCGAAAACCCTTTTCAGGAAGACATTTTTCCTTAAGTCCAAACTAAACCTCCCCTGGTGCAACTTTAGGACATTTCCTCTTGTTCTATTGCTTGTTCCTTGGGAGAAGAGATTGACCCCACCTGGATCCAACCTCCTTTCTGAGAATTGTTGAGAGCGAGGTCTCCCCTGAGCCTCGCTTTGTCCAGGCTGAACAACCTCATGTCCCTCAGCCACTCTTCACAAGACTTGTGCTCTAGACCCTTCACCAGCTTCATCGCCCTTCTCTGGACATGCTGCAGCCCCTCAATGTCCTTCTTGGAGCGAGGGGCCCAAAACTGAACCCAGGATTCAAGATGAAGCCTCCCCAGTGCCCAGAACAGGGAGACAATCCCTGCCCAAGTTCTGCTGGCCACACTAGTGCTGATACAAGCCAGGATGCCAGTGGCCTTCTTGGCTGAAGATGGCTCTTGCCACATTCGGCTCATTTTCATCTGGCTGTCAAGTAACACCCCCTGGTGCTTTTCCACTGGGCAGTTTCCAGCCACTCTGCCCCAAGTGTGAAGCATTGCAAGGGGTTGCTGTGACCCGACTTCAGGATTCAGCACTTGACCTTGTTGAACCAAATCTCACTGGCCTTGGCCCATCATTCTAGACTGTTCAAGTACCACTGTAGAGCCTTCCTGACCTCAAGCAGATCAACACCAGCCAAACTTGGTGTAATCTGCAAACTTGCTGAGGTTGCCCTCAATCCTTTCATCCAGATCATTGATAAAGATATTAAACAGAACTATCCCCAATAATGAGCCCTGGGGAACACCACTTGTGACCGGACAACAACTGGATTTATCTTCATTCACCACCACTCTCTGAGCCCAACCATCCAGTTTTTTACCCAGAGAAGCATTGGTCCATCCAGACCATGAGCAACTAGTTTCTCCACAAGAATGCTGTGGGAAATGGTGCCAAAGGCTTTACTAACGTCTAGGTAGACAACACCCACAGAGCCTTTCCCTTTGATTGACTAAGTAAGTCTCACCTGTAGCTTTTCACCAGTCTGCAGCATGTTTAGCTGGCACTTTCTGGGTTTGGATGTTTTAGTGCCTTTTTAGGATAAGGATCGTGGCATACGTGAACTTCTGGCCAGGCACACTCAGGATGGCTGATTTTCTGTTGGAAAGATTTGTTGTGCATTTTACAAACACCAGATGCTCAATGATGGGAAAATAAAGCATACTTTCCAGTAAACAAAAGCAGATTTCATTTGTCTCTGAAGCATAAACAAGAAAAAAAAAAAAAGTGAAAAAAAGTACACAGAACAGTACAAATCAGACTCATACATATGAGCTGGGGGGCGGGAAAGCAGTGGGAAATGTGTGTACCTGGAGGTGGATTAATGAGCTCCACAGCACAACCATGGCCTCAATGGCTGCAGCCTCCCTGTGCAGGGCTTGTGTGGGTGCAGGAGACAGGCACCCCGTCTCTGCAGCCCTGTCTCTCAGGCACACCACAGGGACCTCAGTACAGCTTTGGGCCCCTCACTCCAAGAAGGACACTGAGGGGCTGGAGCATGTCCAGAGAAGGGCAACAAAGCTGGTGAAGGGTCTAGAGTATAATTCTCATGAGGAGAGGCTGAGGGACCTCGTGATGTTCAGCCTGGAGAAAGGAGGCTCAGGGAAGACTTTCTCACTCTTGACAACTCCCTGAAAGGAGGCTGGAGCTGGTGGGGTTAGTCTCTTCTCCCAAGGAATAAACAATTAGAAAAGAGGAAATAACCTCATGTTGTACCAGAGGAGGTTTATGTTGGACATGAGAAAAAAATGTCTTCCCCAAAAGGCTTGTCCATCCCTGTCCCAGGCTTCCCAGGGCTGTGGTGGAGTCCCCATCCTCGGAGGGATTTCAAAGCCTTGTAGACGTGGCGCCGAGGGACATGCTTTAGTGGTGACCTGGAAGTGCTGGGTTAATGGTTGGACTTGATCTTAAAGGTCTCCAACCAAAATGATTTTATGATGTTATTTTTCTTCCGCATTGCAGCTTGCAGGGGACAGGTTAAGAACACGTAAAACCACAGCTGGAGTCTAGCAGCCCTTTAAACAATACCACATTTAGTGTCTTGTCCAGCTCAGACAGACGGATCTCTCCCCATTGATGATAAACCTTCTGTTCCTTCTAAGTTGCAGCATGGAGATGTTATAGCTGACCCACCACCCAGTAAGGTCGTGGGTACTGAGTTGGGGTGTCTGCAGAAGCCTGGGGGGAGAGATTCTGGGAGGCAGGAGGAAGCCACTTTTGAGACAGAGGAATATTGAGGCTGGAGATGTTAGAATTTAAAATTAGGACTTGTTTTTGCTGTGGTTTTAATCAGCGTAATTCCAAATCATTTGATCGTTTTCTTCCAATTTAGGAGAAATTCTCTTTTTGCCTTTAGAGGAAATGCTGGCATCAGCTTGGGCAAACATCCTCAAAGCAAAAACAGTAGGAATTCTAAAAAAACAGGACCACGTCCTTGACTAGAGATAGCGACAGGAACTAAATCATCAGGTACCCAAAATGATCCTTCTACCACCTGAGCTAAAGAAGGCAAAGTGTCCAGGTGTTGCAGACAGAGCCTGCCCTAAGAAGGGCAGAGCAACCGCTCAGAAGTGCTTACAGCTTAAGCTTGCAGGGACTTTTCCAATGAAAACACTCAAAACAAGATAAAAATATTCCAAGGAATTACACCAACTTCAGAGTACTTTCATGACAGATAGCCTGTGGAGCTGCATTTCCAGAGGTAAGTAGAAAAATGCAGGAGAAGAAATGGGAGTTGTGAAGAGACTCTTCAGCCTGTTTTGAAGGACCAGGTGGAAAGCTAAGAGCTTTGGGCTGCTCTAAGCAGCAGTGGATTACAGCAACCACCTTGCACTGCCACAGCACCATGAGAAAAGGTCAGGTCAGCACTGCTGAGAGGACACAGAAGCCTGTGAAAGAGGATTTGAATCACAGAACCATAGAATCATAGAGTGCTTTGGGCTGGCAGGGACCTGAGGAGGGGCTTTTTACAAGGGCTTGTAGTGATAGGATGCGGTGTAATGGCTTCAGTCCAACCCCTCAGCACTGAGCAGGGACACCCGCAACAAGAGCAGGTTGCTCAGAGCCCCATCCAACCTCACCTGGAACATTTTCAGGCATGGGGCATCAACCACCTCTCTGGGTAACCTGGGACAGGGTTTCACGACCCTCAGCATCAAAAAATATCCTCCTTAAATCTTAGACCATCATCCCCTCGTCCTGCCACAACAGATCCTGCTATAAAGTCTGTCACCATCTTTCTGATTGGCCCCTTGAAGTATAAAAGGGCAACAATAAGGTCTCCCCAGAACCTTCTGTTCTCCAGGCTGAACACCCCCAACTCTCTCATCCTGACCTCACAGCAGAGGGGTTCCAGCCCTCAGATCATTGCTGTGGCCTCCTCTGGCCCCACTCCAACAGGTCCCTGTCTCTCCTGTGCTGAGGACTCCAGAGCTGGACCCAGAATTGCGAGGGGGTCTCACCAGAGCAGAGCAGAGGGGCAGAATCCCCTCCCTCGACCTGCTGCCCACGCTGCTTTGGATGCAGCCCAGGATGCAATTGGCTTCTGGTCTGCAAGCGCATGGTGCCAGCTCATGTCCAGCTTTTCATCCAACAGCAGCCACAAGTCCTTCTCTGCAGGGCTGCTCACGACCCATTCATCCACCAGCCTCTGCTGATACCAATTTGACAGGGGAGAGACTCCAGAGAGGGGCCTCTTCTGCACTATGACAATGGTTAACGTTTTGATGTGTCTGCCATACCCCTCCTGAAGGAAATGGCAGTGCAGGAGCTGGCAGTGGAAACCACTACCCAGGCCCTGCCGCCTTGCCTGCAACCCAGGCATCACGGTTCTCCGGCCCCCTCCAGTGGCTACAAATCATGAAGAGGAGGATTCAGGATTTTGCAAATCCAGTCCCTCCTCCTTGCTATATGGAGCTCTACTCCTCCTTCCCATGACAAAGCAAAAAATGAAGCAGAGGGACCTGTTCTTGACTGGAACATCTTTATTCAGCTACAAGTGGATCCAGGCCCACCACAGATAACCTCCTATCTCCTCTCAGATACAATTTTGCTGCTGTACACAATCGTTTCACCTTGGGCAAAACCAACAGACTGATGATGAGCTCTTCTTGAAGTGGAATTCTGTCACCTCTCTTCTGTCCTGGGCAGGTTCTTACGCTGTTTTCTTCACTGAAACAGGAAGGGCTAAAACAGTGCTGTTCCTTAAAGGACAGTTTTGGTGTGAAGAGTGCTTTACTTGGTTTTGGGGGTGGGAAAAAAAAAAATAACAGAGCACTTCAACCCAACAACTGCTGTTCCTCTACATTTTGCAAAACTCCCAAAGAGCAGAAAATTCTATTTGGGTATCAGAGACCAGCATTTATACTCTAGAAATACTCCCCAGCAACAAAGGCAAGAATAAAGCCCACATGAAAAAGCCTGCTTTGGACCTGCTTTGCTTCTTCCAGATCTGTTTTGGTTCTTTAACTTTACAAATTTTGTTGCCCCATGCCACTCGAGCTTACAGCAACACCACACAAGGCACGCTTTATATATTCTACCCAAATATAACAGACATTCCTCAATACACGTGGATGTACAGCTCTAGAATCACCAACACAAGAAGAACGTGGACCTGTTTGAGCAGGTCCAGAGGAGGGCCATGAAGATGATCTGAGGGCTGGAACCCCTCTGCTGTGAGGACAGGCTGAGAGAGTTGGGGTTGCTCAGCCTGGAGAAGGCTCCAAGGAGACCTCACTGTGGCCTTCCAGTATATGAAGGGGTCCTATAAGAAAGATGGGGAGGGGCTTTTTACAAGGGCTTGTAGTGATAGGACGAGGGGTAATGGCTTCAGACTGGAAGATGGGAGACTTAGATTAGAAATGAGGAAGAGGTTCTTCACTCTGAGGGTGGTGAGACACTGTCACAGGTTGCCTAGGGAAGATGTGGATGCTCCATCACTGGATGTGTTCAAAACCAGGTTGGATGGGGCTTCTTTGAGCAACCTGGTGTAGTGGGAGGTGTCCCTGCTCATGTCATGGGGATTGGAACTAGATGATCTTAAAGGTCCCTTCCAACCCACACTATTCTATGATTCTACACTGCACAAAAACTTAATTTCCCACCCATGACTTCACATACTCATTTGTACTCATCTTATCTGGGCGGGCTCCATGGACAACATGGGAAATAGCATCTTCACAAAAGAGAATGCTTTGCTACATAGGAGGAAACATCGAAGTCTGAGTTAAGGCAAAAACAAACACTGCTTATATAGCGTGAACATATATAATACGTACTTATGACTCAGATTTCTATTTGGAAGACAGTTGTTTCTTGGGTTGAAAAGGACAGGGACAGACAGAGGACATAGGTTTTGGCCCTACAGGACAAGACACCGAGAATCTATTTTGAGATTCATTATTATCTCTGTAAAATGAAAATTCCAGATCTTCTAACCACTTCACTGGCTCAAAGCTGCGTTTATGTAGCCTCAGCAACCAATGTCCACAGGGACTTCAAGAGTACTCTTTGCATTTATGCTTAATATTATGGGACATATCCCCCTGAGCTGGACTTCCTTCAGGCCCTCAAGCCAAAAGAAAGAACATCCAGATTTAAAGACTAAGACCTTTGCAGGAGGCACAGACCCCCTGTTAAGATGGGAGTTGGATGGGTAGCCCAGGCAAAACATTTCCTGCACTTCAAAGCCTTGATTCTGCAAATGTCCAAGTGATAGATGAACTTCAAGCTTGTTCACTGTCGGGTTGGGAGAACCATCCTTTGACCTATGGCTCAGTGACTGGAGATACCCATGGTCAGGGGAATCCTTTGTACTCCACACTGGTTTAATACTCATGTAGTCATTCAAGCTTGAGGTCAAAGGAACAAACCATACACAGAGGCCAAAGTCTCCACCCCCAGCATGGCTTGAGCTTACCAGTGGGACCTACAAAGCAATGGTATCAGTACCAGGCATGGACTCTGTGTGTGGGAAGAGGGTGCTCTCCACAGTTCCACTCACACAGGAGTTACAGCTCTGGCAGGCAGCACAGTCACCAGACTGGTCAAGGTGGCACTGGCTGGCCATCCATAAGCACACTGTAGGACAAGTGTCAGGCAAGGGCACAACAGTCACCAAGCCAACTACTGAAGTATCTGTAGTTAAAATTGTAACAGGTCATCTGCAAAGGCTCAGCTTTAACGATGTACTCGTGTTACATTAGGCACTGAGTTAAAAAATAAATTCTCTAAATTTCTTTGGGCCACCCTCCATCATTCCCACCATGCCTGTGGTGTAGACCCAGGCAGAGCCAGCTCTCCCCAGAGAAGCACCTGCCTTCCACATCCATTCCACCACCTTCACCTAATGGGCATTAATGGGTGACCAGTTTGTAAAACTGTATGAACAAGGAAAAATCAAGGGGGACAAAAGTCGACCCAAAGAAGCTGCTGCCACAGCATTTTCTCAAGATGACCTCTTTCATTTTCTGCCTCTAGACACTGGAGATAGAGAATATGTTCAGCCTGTGCTCCTGCAAAACATTATGGTTCCACCAGCAAGGTGACAAGAGGCTTTACAACCTGTCTGCATCTTTCAGGCATGTTAACACTTCAATAAAGCAAGCCCACAACTCTCAGGCAACATGCTCATGAGCTGCCCTGGCCTCCAGCATGGTGAAAACCTAAACCATCTGCAAGCCTGGAAAGGAAACAGTGCAAAACTGCTGCCTTCTCACCTTGCGAGCATGCCTACAGCTACACAGCCTCACCATCGTACCTTATCTTGTGAGGGTTTTGAAAGTTGCTTTTGGTAGCTGAGCACTGAGCGTAACCACCACACTTCAGTTCTCAGCAGTGCAAATTTTGCCACCTTATCCTAAAATCAGTGAGTAGAGCAATGTAAGGGGCCAGCTGGACCTTCCAGGCCTGGTCATGGAATAGAAATAACAGGAAACAATCAAGGGCTTTGTTTTTCCTGCCCCTCCTCCTTCTCTGAAAGCATCTCAGAGAGGCACATGTTCTTCAGCAGGTAATAAAACGTACAAGAAAGTCCATCATTGCTTATCAAACTCCACTCTAAACACACCACATATTGGAAGGAGTAAAAAATGAACTGTGATTTTACGTTCATTTATGCCCTGGAAAAAGAACATTTGGTAACTAGTGTCAAAACCTCCAAGGGAAGTCCATGGGCCAGCCTTGAGGATCTGTTCCTATAGAGGCAGGGCTGCCGGACAATGGCAAGCAAAACTGAAACATAAAGTAGCTTAAAAAATCCCACATCCATGTTACTGCAGCAGATCAAGGAAAAGAGAGACCAGAGCAAGATCTCTTTCCCAGGAAGGACTGTCTTGCTGGCCTTGCCATCCCACCAGCTCTCAACAACACGTCCCAAATAAATAAACTCTCAACTGCATGACCATTGAAAGAACATCTGGCGAAGAAAAAAATTGTCCAAAACATCAACTTATAACACAAGGACTAGAAAGACGTTGAATCAGTAAAGTAGAAGTATCCTGGGGTGCATTCAGAACAGTGTGGCCAGTGGGTCAAGGGAGGTTCTTCCCCAGCTCTGCTCTAGTGAGGCCACATCTGGAGTATTGTGTCCTGTTCTGGGCTCGCCAGTTCAACAGACACAGGGAAATACCAGAGAGAGTCCAGACAAGGCTACAAAGATGCTGAGGGGACCAGAACATCCCTGTGATGAGGAAAGGCTGAGAGACCTGGGGCTGTTTAGTTGGAGAAGACTGAGAGGGGATCTGCTCAATGCTTATCAACAGCTAAAGGGTGGGGGTCAGGAGGATGGGGTCAGAGTCCTTTCAGTGGTGCCCAGTGATAGCTCAATGGACAATGGGCACAAACTGGAACCCAAGAAGTTCCATTTGAACAGATGGAAAAACTTCTTTGCTGTGAAGCTACCAGAGCCTGGACCAGGCTGCTCAGAGAGGTTGCCTGGACGGTGTGATCCTGGGCAACCTGCTCTGGGTGACCCTGCTGGAGCAGAGGGGGTGGATGAGATGATCTCCAGAGGTCCCTTCCAACACCTCCCATTCCGTGACCATTCTGTAAAAGCAAGTACCGATTATCCACTGAGTTTTTACCCATGATCCTGAGGCACCAGCATCTCTGTCCTTATAAAGTTGCTATTTTGAAAATGTTTCCTATAGTTATTCTTCAAGGAGACAGCTGACCCTGAGATCCTGATGAAAGGCTGTCAACCCAATGGACAATGACACTCTTCTATGAGCTTGTGACAGGAAGCAGTGTAGAGCCACTGGAAATCAAAGGAGCCCAGGCTGCTGGACGCAACACCACATTTAGAAGCACATAACCTCCTAACTCTTCAAAAGAAGGCTGTGTCTTTTCCTTTTTCCACAATGCTGGTAGAAATAATATCCTAACAAAAAGACCTGTTCAGTGGAGGTGGGAGGGTTTTGTGTGGTCATACTGCCACCATGGAATATGTGTAAATGGTAGGTAGGAACTTCTATTCCTGGAAGTTTACTCAGCACTGGTGAGGCTGCACCCCAAATACTGGGCTGTTTTGGGCCCCTCACTCAAAGAAGAACATTGAGGGGCTGGAGCGTGTTCAGAGAAGGGCAACAAAGCTGGTGAAGGGTCTAGAGCACAAGTTTTGTGAGGAGAAGCTGAGGAACCTGGGGCTGTTCAGCCTGGAGGAAAGAAGGCTCAGGGGAGACCTTCTTGCCCTCGACAACTCCCTGAAAGAAGGTTGGAGCCAGGTAGGGGTTGGTCTCTCTTCTCTAAGAAGAAGTGATAGGACAAGAAGAAACAGCCTCCAGTTGCAGCAGGGGAGGTTTATGTCAGACATGAGGAAAAATGTCTTCCCAAAGAGAGTTGTCCAGCCCTGTCCCAGGCTGCCCAGGGCAGTGGTGGAGTCCCCATCCCTGGAGGGGTTTCAAAGCCATGGAGGTGTGGTGCTGAGGGCCATGGCTGAGTGGTGACCTGGCACTGCTGGGTTAACAGTTGGACTTGATCTTAAATGTCTCTTCCAACCAAAATGATTCTATGAGCTGTAAATTGTCATCTACTTTACCGGGCCTTCAATAACATCATAATCTCTGCAATATCATGCACAAGCAGTCTAGAGATCATTTTGGTGTCTTTTTCTTCAAAATCACACAGATATATTCACAGGCACTGCACCAACTACCATCCAGCACAGCAACACAACAGTTTAATTTAGCAACCCCTCCACTGTTGCTCCTGGTCACTCTCAAATATTCAAACCCATTTTATAGTTAGCAGAATATTCGTTTTAGCCATTGCTTTTCCAAAACGTGCCCTAGAAATCTTTCAGGTTCATGTGCTGGCATCACCTGAGCGTGGTAGTCCTTGTCCAGCCACCACTGTAATGGTGACCAAACCGTAGGGATCACATCCCCACAACAGGCTGCGTAGTAATTTAGAAGTGAAACTACCTTTTCCTCTTCTTAGTTATGCTGTGGCAGTGGTCATGAGGCTTGACCCAACCCCGGGCAGTCAGAAGGAGGCCTGTCCAACCCCTACCTCGTTCATCATGGCACTGGAGGGAGAGCCAAACTGCCGCAGCAGATCTGGTGCTCTGTAGAAAAGACTAGGACAGGGTAGGATTATATATTCTGCTACTCTCCCATCTGTGCGATGGGGCCTCTACACGAAGAAAGCCAAGTCAGCAGCTACCTTGTGGCACGTAGAGACGCAGATACGATTTTCCAAGTAACGCCACAGCACTGGAGAGGAAACACGATGCATTTCACACCAGAAGAGGACAGAAGAAAAATACACCCACTTTAACAGCAGCAATCACAAACTTCATATGGAAGAGAAAGGCCAGGTCCTGACAGCAGAAAGAGAACAGTGCTGTTGGAAAACCTTCACCAAGGTGAGGAGAGACGCTCTCGTACGCTACAGGAAGAGGAAAGGCTTAAGTGCACACACTTTCTCCACGCAGAATGGCAGCTGAGACACAAGGTGTATGTAACACGGAGCAATAGCAGAGGTAGATCTGGGTCTCTTTAGCTTGGAGAAGAGAAGAGTGAGGGGTGACCTTATTAATGTTTATAAATATGTAAAAGGTGAGTCTGAGGAGGGTGGAGTCAGGCTCTTCTCAGTGACATCCAACGATAGGACAAGGGGCAATGGGTGCAAGCTGGAACATAGGAGGTTCCATGTAAGTGTAAGGAGAAACATTTTCATGGTGGGTGTGACAGAATGCTGGAACAGGCTGCCCAGGAAGGCTGTGGAGTCTCCTTCTCTGAAGAGATTCAAATCCCACCTGGACACGTTCCTTTGTGACCTGATCTAAGTGATCCTGGTCTGGCAGGAGGATTGAACTAGATGATCTTTCAAAGTCCCTTCTAACCCAGAACATTCTGTGATTCTGTGATAACAGACAGACATACACTAACAGCTATGGGATATGTTGTATTTGCTCCTCTAACATCCACACACGCTTATCAGCCTCATCGACCAACCAGTTGCAAACAGGAGATCACCAGTTAGATAACCGACAGCTTAAGAATACACATAAAATCACTGCACCCTTAATTTGGAAGGAAAAATCACAGGGCCAGGGAATTATGTGCATTCCATGAGCGATACAGTTATTTCACTGTGGGGGAAGGGTTAGGATCAGCACACAGCTTTATCAGTGCACTCATTTACCAAATCAAACTGTCCCGGAAAGCAGCCAGTTGCCCTTTAGCTGTGTTCGTGAAGTAAAAATTGTTTAATGGGGTCTGGGACTGGAAGGATATGGATCAGATCCAGGCGAGATTTGCCAAGTATTCTTCGCACAGCTATGCGGCAGAGAGACAAGAGGCTCCGGGTGCGGCCTGCAATGAAGAAAGCAGAGTAAAACTATTGAGGGACAGAGAGGCGAAGAGAATCATAGCATCATCGAATCATCCAGGTTGGAAAAGACCTTCAAGGTCATCAGGTCCAGCCATCAACCCTACTCTACATGTCCACTAATAAACCCCAGGGAACAGGGGTAACAGCACGTAACTTGCGCTGAGCGCTGGCTGACAGCTGAGGAGGAGCCATGCACCCCTTCCAAACGCCGAGGCCTCGTCCCGCACAGCAATGCAAAGGCAGCGCGGGAGAGCTGAGCGCGCACAAACCTCCCCAGGCGCAGCCCGAACCTTTTGGCCAACGGTTCCGTGCAACAAGAGTTGCCATACAGGCAGCTTGGAAGGGCCATCTGGAGACTGCATGGGGTTGTGACCATGGAGCCTGCCCCTGCACGAGCGGGTTCAAGAGATCACTGCCAAATCCATCACACCAGGGGAGGCTGTAACAGACTTTGTACTATTTGGATCATTTTTAAATTAGGTCGACTTTATTTTTGCTCTAAACCACCTGCTGGGAAACAAGAGCACTGACAGCCAGCTCAGGCCTTATCCCAATTTTCTTTTGAGGGCTTCTTTTGAGTTCATGGAGAGCTCTTCCAGCATGGGGACAAGAGGATGTTGGTGTCCATGTTGATTCAGGAACTGGACCTCCATGGCACCACTCCATTATCCTGCATGCTCTATCTCAGGAGTCCCACTTGCCTCCTAAACTCAGGCTTAAAGGAAACCACCTACTCCAGCTTATACACCTCTCTTCTCAGCAAAAGTCCAGGCAGGTTTAAAAACCAGGCACGTGCAAAGCCAAATAACTTTGGGGTGGGGGCTGGGGGTCGTATCTCACATCCTGAATCCCTTTCAAACTCTGGAGTCGGAGAGGGAAACCCCACTTCTGACCCTGGTGCAAAGCCCTGGCCTTCACCAGCTCAGCCTGGTGGTTTTACAAGGTGCTGCCCTTGCTGGGACAAGGGCGGGTGTTGTACTGATGTCGTTTTTGTTATAAAAAGAAATAGCAGGTAAATTCAGGAATGTTCAGGTCTGAGGCTCTGGTTTACTACTTTTGTAACTAGTTTGCCTCCTGGAGGATGTTAAATTCGAAAAGCCAGCTTTTTCCCCACCTTTTTCCACCACCATCTGAGCTTCCTCCTGCCACTTGCTACCACCATATGTGTCTTTTCTTCCCAGATAGCCTGTCCAGATAGAACCACCTCTTGGCTCCCTCCATGGGCAGAGAGCAGGGGCACTCAAGGACAGCAAGGACACATCTGCATGGCTTTGGAGAACTGGATCTCACTGGCTATGCCTGCTGTCTGTGGACCAACAGCCCAGCTCTGACAGAACCCCACTACCTAAACCTTGCCTCAGGCTGCTGAGGACACAGTTTGGCAACAGAAAAGAGCTAGGAGAAAGGTAAAAAAAAGGTGAATTTACAGACAGAGGTTGAGCTGCTGGTAGTTGTAGGACTCAAGAGGGAAAACACTGTGTGAACGTACAAAATGCAACAGGAGAAAAACAGCTGGAGGCTTACAGGGAAGGCACGGGGTTTTGTCTTCAGTGCTGACAGAGCCACAGGCAGGCAGCAGCTCAGCAGCAGTGAGGACCCGTGCCAGGGAGCCGCAGATGCCAGCCCTGCGATCCTCTCCTGCCTGATGTCGGCCTGGCCAGCAACCAGCTCTTTGGGAGCCATATCAAGAGTGGTGAAGTCGTTAATGCTTAACTCAACAGCTTGTTAAATCCTGGTTATTTTCTCTGTGTATTCGACTTGCTTTTCACCTCCAAGTTAGGTATACCCTGTTTACATGATCATTTTGCACTTGGCTGACAAGTATGTGAGCAAAGAGTCTCAAAAGAGGATGGTAACACCCACCCTACCTCCTTAACAGCTCCTAAGTAAATAACAAATAAATAAACTCTTCAAAGAGTTCTCCTGAATCTGGAGCTATATAAAACCAGCACCACTTCACAAAGTCAAAGCCGCTCACCTCTTGCTTCTTTGAACACCTGCAGAGCCTCAGGGTTGACTTTGACCCTTCCTGTGGATTCAACTCCCAAGGCCTCCACTTTCACCAGGTTCAGATTGGCTCCAAAGTCAATCAAGAGGTGGACGAAAGCTGCTTCACAGCCGTGCCGCAGGACAGCATCCATCACGCATACCGGGGAGCCCCGGGAAAAGCCTTGGATGTTGATGGGCCCGCAGCAGTTAAAATCTGGGTTGGCTCCAGCCTGGAGCAGCAGCCGGAAGCACTGGAGGTTGTGGTAGGCGGCACTGATGTAGAGCGGGCAGACCACAAGCGTAGTGAGGGGCCGCAGGGAGAGGCTGGGAACCCGGGAAGGGAGGTGGTGATTCACGTCCACATCTGCACCATACCTGGGGTGGGGAGAGAGAAGAGCAGAGGTTTAGAAACAAGGTCAACAGCACTATGACCGCAGCCCAGAGAGAAAAAACAGCAGGGGGATGAGGCTGAAGGACACACAGAGGGTGTGCACCCTGCCTGTCTTTGGTAACTCGGGAGCCCACCACACAATAACCACCCATACCTAACCTCAGTGGGGATGACAAATCCAGCACAGTCAGATCTTCAAGAAGCAAAGCTCAGGCATTGGCAAAAGGAGGTGCAGCTGAGGAACATCCTTCCTTGCCCTCCTGAAGGATGTGCCAAGCACAGCCTTGGCATAAGGGACGGCTCAGCCCTGAGCCAGCATCACAACACTGGACAGTAATGATCCAGCTGGGGAGCAGGGATGTTTCCAAATGACTCATTTGAAGAGATGCCATGAAATAACTTCCCCACCAGGATAAAAGAGGCCAAAAAGCAATCGATCTGACTGTCACAAACAGCAGAAAAATGGAAACAGAAATCTGAACTCAACAGTGAAAGATATATGACAAATCCTGCTCCTGAAGAAGCAACAACAACAACAAAAAAAATCCTACCAAAAAAAAAAGATTAAAAGAACCAAAGCCCTATTTTCTGCTGGTTCGCAACTTGGTACCATCTGCACTTACCAAAAGGAAGTGTGCTTGCAGGTGCTGCCTGTTTCAGGCTGACGCTGATGTCCATTGAGCAGTGCTTTTATCTGCTGTCATGTCTTCTCTGCATCACAGTGAGCCCTGGCACTGTGTGGTTTCTCTGTTTTAGTGTGGCCAAAGGATCCTCTCATCCTTTATGTGCTGGGTCAGCCCTCAGTTACTCTGCAGCTACAATGCAACGGCCTGATCCCTTCACAGCGTGCTCAAACCACAAACCGCAAGGAAAGAAACCTGACAGTATAACCATCAAGATTCCCCCCAAAGCTCTTATAAAATGTATCTCTGTTCTTGAGCTATGAGTGATTTACTATCAATGGATACAATTTCACCTATTGCTTGGTTCAGCTGTTGCAGTAATACTCAGGAATCCTGATGGTCCTGCCATATGACTAAAAAAGAAACCCAAACTAGGTGATGTTTAGAGACCTGCAGCAAGCCTGACTGGGTTGGGCTTTCTCTTCAGGATACCAAGGCTCTCTCAAGCTGAGTATTTCCTTATATCTCATCACAGGTGTCTACCTCATTGCATTTCCCCTGACACATCCTTTCGATCAGTGTTTTTAAAATCTCGGAGTGAGCTTTGTAACCCAAGACTGTGTTTTAACGTAAAGCAACTCTGAATAGATCTGTGAAGTCAATACTCCAAGATATTTGAAATTTTGGGCAACCTGACAATTTGGTATTAACTTAGCAGCCTTGGGAGAGACATTGGCTAATAAAAAGATACTGGACAAACTCCAGTTCATATTTTATCCTGAAAGTTTTCCAAAAATCTTGCTTTTAAATACTGCTGGCAAGGTATCCCAAGAAGTAGATGCGTAGATCAACACATCAGCTCTCCATGTGCTGCTGAAATACCACTCGCTACATTTCACCCTGCCTGAGCAGATCTATCAGGGGAGATGATTCTCGGCGAAAGCAGCATGTGAGCTGAACCCTGCATCAACAAGCACATAGCAATGGGGACATCCTGCACTCAGCTTGCTGAGAAATGAGCAAGAAGTGGGGACCAGCTCCCATTCTTTCTACTTGACAGCTTCCTCAGAGCTGCACTGGTATGGAAATCAACTTCCCCACAAGCAAAAAGGGAAGAAGAAAATCCCCAAGTATTTTGACATTTTTCTATTCAAATCCTTCTGGTTGTTATTTTCTAGCACTTGCAGTCACTGAAAGTATTCCTTGGTGAGCATTTCTGTGCAAATCCAAATATACATTCTTCTCTTTTACTATCTCTTTCTACAAACTTGCATTTTCCCCTTATTATCTGGCGTGAATGGCCCCTACATGCGTCCAGCATGGTCCCTTAGACAAAAAGCTTCCAGTTTAGAAGAAAGGAGATATCACAACACACCACAAAGGAGGAGACTCCAGTCTCCTCACAGCCTACTGCTAGACCTTGAGCCCACTCACTGGTGGTGCTGCAGAGGAAGCTTCCTGGGGGATAGAAGGTCACCAGTCACCCACCACCCAGCTAAGGTTACTGTTCAACACCTCACAACAATGGCCATCACTCCTGGCTCCAGAGAGGCCGCTCCTTTGATAGAGCTGACAAAGGGACACTGAATCAGATGCCATGAAGGGTGTCCTAGTGATGGGCAAACACCAAGCAGCTGAGGACAGCCAGTGCCAGTTACAAGCATGTCTCCTCCCAAGGACAGAAAATGGCCAGAGCAGGAGAGTTAAGCAAAGGAGACACGTTGCCAAATGATTTTCAGTTCACTGGGGGATCCACCTAAGGATCCCCGACTGACTAAGAGGGGAGATTTAGGCCACACAGAAGGAAGAAATTTTTTACACTGAGGGTGGTGAAACCCTGTCCCAGGTTGCCCAGAGAGATGGTTGACACCCCCATCCATGAAAACTTGCCAGGTGAGGTTGGACAGGGCTCTGAGCAACCTGCTCTAGTTGCAGATGTCCTGCTCCAGTTGCAGATGTCCTGCTCCCTGCAGGGGGATTGGACTAGATGCCTTTTAAAGGACCCTTCCAACCCAAACCAGTCTATGATTCTGTATTCTCACCTGATCAGCTCATGGAGGATGTCAGCCCGGCCCACACGTGCCGCATGGTAGACAGGGGTGCTGCGGTGGTGCCGGCTGCCATTGGGGTCAGCCCCAGCTTCCAGGAGGATCTTGGCACACTCGAGATGCCCGTTGACCACGGCCACATAGAGGGCGGTCTGGCCCTTCACGTCCACCAGGTCAATCTCAGCACCTTTGCGGAGGAGGAAGTCAACGCAGGGGCCGTGGCCGGCGGTGGCGGCAATGCGCAGTGGTGTGCAGGGCAGCCAGCCGCAGCACCACACTGACTTCTCGTTGATGCGGCTGCCATCAAGGGATGGAGAGGGGGAAAGCTTGGGTCAGAGAAGTCTTCACACCACCTTGCACCGCTCCACTTTCCCCAGCCCACAAGGAGGATGCTGGGAGAGACCAAACTGCTCCCTTCAAGTTTTTCCTCCCCATTTCTGGCACATTATAGCAGCCCTGAATAGCTCCTGACAATGACCTGAAGGCCAGGGACTACACCATGTACCAGAGTAGTGCCTGGAAGATGGGCTTTATCACAGCTCTGCAGTGTCAGGATCTGCACAGTGAGAGACAAACCCTGCCTCAAAATTCAGTCAAAATTACAAACAAAACAAAACAAAACAAAACAAAAACAACCCTACTTTTCACACAGAGATGTCCCAAATCAGCAGTGATCAAGCTGAGGACCCACTGCTCCAAAGGGGGCAGAAAGTCACCAAAAGCAGCAGGGAAACCACAAGAGGACAGGGGAGGGAGGGAGGGAAGCAACGTCCAGAAATGCAGGTACGCACATCCCTATTACCCCACTGGCAACACCCACACCCACCACAGGATGACACCAATGCAAATCCAGGGAAACTCCGCACTGACAGCAGGGAGTGAGCCCGGGAGGTGTGGCTGTCCCACACCCAACAGCATTAGCAGGCCATTAGCAGCCTTGCTTGGAGGCTGTACTGTCCTAAGAGCCTTTTCCAGTTTGTTGAAAGAGATGGCTCTGGCCAGCAGCTGCTTAGATCCTCTCTGAAATTATCCTGTTAGTTGTGCTCATCCAATCTCCTCCAGACCCTACAAATCTCAGCAACATTCAGACCTCACTCCCCCAAACTCACTGTGGGTCCCACCCGAGCACGAACATGCAGGGAGGAAGGGATTTCTTTAAGGCAAATATTTAAGGCTGGCAAAAGTGCTCTTTAGCCCATGCAGCAGTGGATTTGCTCTTCCAGTGTGCTCCACGCAGGCCTGTGGAGCTGGCAGAGGACAAAAGAGGTTTTACACGGTATGTTTACAGAGTTTGCTGGGAGAGCAACTCCACAAGTTAGATTTTCAGCCACGATTTAGAGGAGTAATATAAACCCTGAATCAAGCCCTCAGCTGTCAAGCCTCATGATAAAAGCGCTGCCTTTAGCCTTGGAGGCTTGGGGATCTCCACCCCACCCCTACCCCCGAATTCAAAGAAGTCACTTCTCTGGTCACTCCACCACTCGTGCAATGGTGCTGCAGGTCCAGCTCTCCTCCTCCTGCCATACTTTGCTTTTCCCTGCAAAGAAGGATGCCCAGCACTGCTGCCACAAGGTTCCCACAAAGTGCAAGACAAAAATAAGGCAAAATTCTAAGACCAAGTGTCCAAAGAGCTGCCCAGGTGGTGGAAAGAGGGGCTGGCACACTATCATTTTTGCTGAAAAGACACTTTTCTGGAGGCTGGGGTACATTTTGCACTCTAAGCTGTTTTCTCTATGGTGCAGGAAAATTACTTAACTACCCCCACAGTCACAGACTTTGCACTGAGCAGATTTTGTAACGTAGGATGGTTTTGGTTCACATTCAGTTGTAAATCCCTTTTGTATGTTTTTCCAATTATACACAGGCTCCTATTTTTGTGGTATTGCATTTCTACCCCATTCTGAAAAAAGCTCGTAAGCAGTTGCCACACGCTCACAAATGGGTGTGAAATTTGGCTCCTCAGAGACCACAGTGGGGATGATTTCTGGAGAGAGCGAAGCACTGTCCCAACCCAACACCTCTAAAACCAGAGCGAGATGAGGGCCTCCAAAAGGAACAGGCTGTGGGGATACAGGTGTGGGGTTAACCGCCCCAGGAAGTCATTAGCCAAAATTGTTAAAGCAGGTCCTCAAACCCTTGTCCCCATGAGGTCTCCAAAGCCAGCATGATTAGGACTCCACCCCCTTGTCCCTGTGATGGTCCCATAAGCCAGCATGAGCAGGACATTGAGCCCTTGTCCCTATGAGGGTGATCAAAACCATCATGACCAGGATCTCCCACCCTTGTCCCCACGCGGGTCTCCAAAGCCAGCATGAGCAGGACCTCACACTCTTGTCCTTGTGAGGATCTCCAAAGCTAGGGCTGAGGCATGGGTGTGAGAAGCCACCCTCCCCTTTGGAAGCACCCCTCCCCTCCCCTTTGGAATTCACACACACCTTTGGGAACCCCCCCCCCCCCCCCCGCAGACACACCTTTGGAAGCTCTCCTCTTGCAGCAAGCTCTTGAGGGTGGGCAGGTCCCCCACGTAGGCCGCGTCGTGCAGCCGGGTGTCCTCGCAGTGCTCGATGGGGTGGTCGCAAAACTGCTCCCGCAGCCATTCCTTCAGGTTCCGACCTGCGCTGGAGAGAAAGCCGAGGGGGAAGAGCAGGGATGCGGCTGCCTGGGGCGACAGGGCGATGGAGCGGGGACCTGTCCCGTCCCCTCCCGAAGGATGCCCCTCGGGATGGCGGCCGGCCCCCAGCGGGCAGCTCCCACACACCCCTGGCCGTACGTTACCTGCCTGCGCGCCCGAGGAGGAGGAGGAGGAGGAGGAAGAGGAGGAAGCAGCGGGCGGGTCCCCGCCACCGGGGGGGCCGCCCTCCGCCATCTGCGCCTGGCACCGCCGGGCTCGGCCGCCCTCCCGCCCTACCCCGCCGGCAGCGCTCCCCCGGCCGCCACCGCCCGCCTCCCCTCCCTCCCCGGGCCGGCCTGATTGGTGCCTGCCGGCCCGGCGGCTTCCTGCCTCCGCGTTAAGGTGGTTTTCCCCGGCGGCAGGAAAGGACGTTCCGACTCGGCTCCGGCAGCGCCGGGGAACGCCGGAGCCATTCCTCCTTCAGAGCCGCCCCGCCGCGGGGGTAGGGAGGGGGCTGCGGGGACCCGGCCCGGCTCCACCGGCTGCAGCCCACAGCGGCCCGAGCCGGGACCCTTAGCCCGGCACAGCTCGGCCGCTGGTAAAGGGGCCTGACGGCTCCTTCTTCGGCAACGGGCTGCACGGGGGTTGGGAATTTAAAGTACTGGAGCAAGCTCACGGCCACCCCCTGCGCCGCTGCAGAGCCCCACAGAATCCCAGCATGGCAGGGGTCGGAAGGGAACCTCTGGAGATCATCTCTTCTGACCCACCTGCTCAGCAGGGTCACCCCCAGCACAGTGCCCAGGATCACATTGCCCAGACAACCAGAGAAGAAGATTCCACAACCTCGCTGGGCAGCCTGGGCCAGGTTCTGGCACCCTTACGAGAAGGAAGTTTTCCCTCCTGTTCAGATGGAACCTCCTAGGTTCCAGTTTGTGTCCCTTGTCCTGTAGCTGGGCACCACTGAGAAGATTCTGGCCCCATCTTCTTGACCCCCATGCTTTAGATACTGATGAACATTGAGAAGATCCCCTCTCAGTCATTTCCAGGCTCAACAGCCCTAGGTGTCTCCACGTTTCCTCTTCACAGAGATGCTCCGGTCCCCTCAGCATATTCCTAGCCTCTGCTGGAGTCTCTCCAGTAGTTCCTTGTCTCTGTTGAACTGGGCAGCCCAGAACTGGACACAGTACTTAGATGTGGCCTCCCTAGGGGCAGAATAGAAGGGGAAGAGAACCTCCCTCGACCCACTGACCATACTCTTCTTGGTGCACCCCAGGACATCACTGGCCTTCTTGGCCACAAGGACACATTACTGGCTCATGTTGAACTTGTTCACCTTCTCTTCAGTGAGAAAGACCAACCCATACCAAGTGTTTGCAAGCTGGTATAGTGGACAGTGCTTCTTTTCTTAGGCTAGACAAGATTTCCCACAGCTAAAAGATGCAGTTTTTATGTGAACATAAAAGACTTGGATCTGTTGGACCAGGTCCAGAAGAGGCCGCAGAAGTGATCTGAGGGCTGAAACCCCTCTGCTGTGAGGACAGAATGAGAGTTGAGGTGGTTCAGCCTGGAGAAAAGAAGGCTCCAGGCAGACCTCATTGTGGCCTTTTAGTATCTGAAGGGGGCCTACAAGAAAGCTGGATAGGGGCTTTTTATCAGGGCCTATTGCGACAGGACAAGGGTTGATGGTTTTAAACTAGAAGGGGGAGATTTATCCTACAGAGAAGGAAGACATTTTTTACAGTGGGAGTCGTGGGATACTGTCCCAGGTTGCCCAGAGAGGTGATAGAAGCCCCATCCCTGGAAATGTTCCCAGGGAGGCTGGATGGAGCTCTGAGCAGCCTGCTGTAGTAGGAGATGTCCCTGCTTAGTGCAGGGTAGGTTGGACTAGTTGATCTTTAAAGGTCCCTTCCAACCCAAACCATTTTATGATTCTATATTTTCCTGGTTTTCCCTGCAGCACAGCTCCTGCAGTCTTTCATCAGGTTGCCACAAGCCTGAGGGAGAAAACAGTCCGTGTGAGGGTGGACAGAGCTGCAGCTCTCTGGAAGTGAGCAGAAAGGCAAGGCAGTCATGAAAATGCCACCAAGAAACAGCCAGGCCTGCAGGGGCTGAGAAAAAAGCTGCTGCTTTGCATAAACCCCACCAGGCATCCTCAAATACAGCACCCAAAGCTGCACCCTCTAAAAAGAACAGTGGACTCGTTCGGTGCCTGCATGGGCACAATGCTTTGGAAGTGTAAAAGGAGGACAAGGTGTTTGGAAAGATGGACACACACACAGAAGGTCTGCAAAGAAAATGGTTCACACTGAACCCCACCTCCTCCCAGGGTGATGCTCCAAGGTGAGCTGCTGTGAGCAGCCTGTCACGTTGTCATCCTTCTGCTGAGCCAGTCTCCAAGCATTTGAAACACCCCCTTGGTTTTTGAGCACATGTTTTTTGAGTCCCCAGTGCCAGAGGGGAATGGTGGTGATCTATCTAGCTCTCCTACAGCTCCACTCCTGCTGCTCCATGGAAGGGTATCAGTCCACAGATGCCAGACTCTGTCTGGAAATGCGATTTCCTGTAAATGTTACTATTGAGCAGTCTGGAGGAGAGAGGCAAGATCTGCAAATTGAACCCACTTGCGTTGCCCCATGTAAGGTCAAAAGGGGAGAGGAATCAATGGGATTTTCAGAAGCCATCAGTGCTGGCTATCGCTGCCACCTTCCTCTGCTTTCAGTCCTTATTCCATTAGATGAGGTCGACCTGGGGCCAAGAGATATCCCCTGGAATTAATTGGGTGCTGGTCTGGAAACCTGACTCAATGTCTGTTTAGCCCTCCTTGAGTCAAAGGGACCAGATCTGGAAAGCACATAATGGGGTTAGGTGGAGCTCCAGCCCTCAGCGTGACCTGTGCTCCCTCATATTTGTGAAAGGCTTTCTAGAATTGGAATGGGCTCAGGCATGGCTTCCTGAGGCGGGCTTGTCACAGGGCTGGCTGCTCTTTTGGAGATGCCTTTTCCAGGCTTGCAAGCATCCTGATGGAGCAGAGCCACTGTCCTCCAGTGGACTCTTCCACATTCTTTCTTTGGTTTCTAGCCCCAGTCTCCAACTGCATCCTGCTACAGAGGTTCTGTGTGACCCCCCCTGTGTCTTCTCATGGGCAGGGAAGCAGCCACTTACATTTCAGCTCCCTGTTGCTGTGCCTGATGACAGCACAAGACAAACCAGAGCTTCAGCCCTTCCAAGATTTAATGAGACTAGACTTAATGAGCTCTTCCAGCTGCAAAGTGTCCTGTTGGACTGCTGGCCAGCAATGAGGTCCCGCCCAGAGGAAGAAGGAACGTTAGTCCATGGGCTTTCAACACATGGCCCCTGACCAAAGCCATAATGACTATGCACAAGGGGATAGTTAACAGCAAGGGACAGAAACCTCTGTACTTTACTGCCTTCCCAGAAAGAATGCAATGCCAGTTTTCAAAGCTCTCAGGAACAGGTTGTTTCTGCTCAGCACAATTTTTTCTTTAAAATACAACATAGAATGGTTTGGGTTGGAAGGGACCTTTAAGATCATCTAGTTCCAATCCCCATGACATGAGCAGGGACACCTCCCACTACACCAGGTTGCTCAAAGAAGCCCCATCCAACCTGGTCTTGAACACATCCAGTGATGGAGCATCCACATCTTTCCTGGGCAACCTGTGACAGTGTCTCACCACCCTCAGAGTGAAGAACCTCTTCCTCATTTCTAATCTAAAGCTCCCATCTTCCAGTCTGAAGCCATTACCCCTCATCCTATCACTACAAGCCCTTGTAAAAAGCCCCTCCCCAGGTTTCTTGTAGACCCCCTTCAGATACTGGAAGGCCACAATAAGGTCTTCCTGGAGCCTTCTCTTCTCCAGGCTGAGCAACCCCAACTCTCTCAGCCTGTCCTCATAGCAGAGGGGTTCCAGCCCTCTGACCATCTTCATGGCCCTCCTCTGGACCTGCTCAAACAGATCCATGATCTTCTTGTGTTGGGGCTCCAGAGCTGGACACAGTACTCAAGGAGGTGTCTCACCAGATCATAGCAGAGGGGCAGAATTTCCTTCCTTGACCTGCTGCCCGTGCTGCTTTGGATGCAGCCCAGGACACAGCTGGGGCTTTCTGGGCTGTACTTGTACATTGTTGGCTCGTGTTGAGTATTTGTGCTTGGGATTGCCCCGACCCAGGTGCAGGACCTTTCACTTGGCCTTGTTGAACCTCTTGAGGTTGGCGTGGGCCCACCCCTCAAGCCTGTCAAGGTCCCTCTGGATGGCAGATAGATTTGTTGACTCACTCTGTGTCATTCAGAGTTGTCTCATCTTTCTTCTCCTATGGGTAAAGTGCAGATAGGGAAGAAGGGGGAGCAGAGGATGCAGCAGTGTTTATTTATGATATAGTAGTTGTCCCTGTGGACAAATCAGAGCCCCAGAGAGGAACATGACGGATGAAGCTGGAACACCAATGTTGGGATTGCTCATGATTCGAGGTTCATTCGGTTCTTCTTGCAGAAAATGCCTCCATTTAATCACTGTCTTCTCTCTCATCCACGTATTTATATGTATTTCTCTACTCACAGACACGCTGCAATGAAAGGCAGAAAGTTTTTACATACCATATCTCATTATACTTTCTAGCAGAAGTTTATCTCCTGAACCAGGATTTTTTTCTCTGTTGGTTGGGTTGGGGTTTTTTTGTGACTTTTTTTGTTTATTTGGTTGGTTTGGTTTTGTTCGTCTTCTTTAAATGCACATAAAAACCACCCCATCCCAGGCTGACCTAACAAGTTCTTGTACAGGAGGTGGTGGAATGGGAGTGGCTGCAATCACTGTTTCAGCCTTGGAGATGACCAGCACTGGGAATCCATAGGTGTTTAAGAGAAATCCCACAGAGAAATATACTATGATGTAAATCTGCATCATTCTGAGTGCAATGGGAAAAGGGTAAATCGTTACAAACAAGTTAACATTTGTCCAAGACATAGGAAACAGCTTTTCCAAGTCTGGGGAAATAACTTTAGGTCCAGCATACCTGACTGGTCTTATCAGATACATCTCTTAAAAGATGTAGGCTTAGGCTGTGGGCTGCCCTGGCTGTTGCTCCAGCCTGCCCCACCAGGTCAGACTAGCTGACCTCCTGAGGTCCCTCTCAGCCTGAATTACCCCATCATCCTAATAATCAGGCAATGCTTCCTTTAGCTGGAACAGTGTTAAAGCCCAGGGACTGTTTCTAAAGGCTATGCTTGTTTAAAGTATACCAGGCAGATCTACCACTGACACAAGACAGCCAGTGGAACTGAGATCTGCTGGCTTGCTGTCTTGGAGAACATGACCTCTAGAAACATACCCTGGCCAGGCCCACCGCCAGAAGGGACAAGCAGACAGGGCAGGTGAGGTCACTTGGCCCCTCTTCTCTCCATGGCCAGCAGTTCATTATCTGTGGGTGGCCTTTCGGACTGCTGCACTGATCCCAACCCCCTTGAAAACTGATCCACCCAGCAACTGGGGCCATTTGCTCCCTACAGGAGAGCTTCCAGTATCTAAAAATAGCCAGTAAGCCAACAGAGCCAACACACACTGACTTGCTCATTAGGCAAGACCTTCCTCCAGCTTCTAACACTGAAGAAATGAAGAAAAAAAAATCACAAAAAATAAAACCAACCAACAAAAAAAAACCAAAACTGCAAGAAAAACTTCTGATTCTCCAGCGGAGACCTCGACCACCCCACCATATTCACTAACAATTCCCACTGCCTTTCCTGAGCAGACACATCCCCTCCTTGCCATCCTCTCCCAATCATGCTCCTTATTTTCCAAGTGAAATGGGAAGTTCTTCCATTCCAGCCCCATTCTGCTTCTGAAAACAGGGTGCTGAATCCCCATCAAGCACCACTCAGATCAGAATCAGCCCACCTTTTGAGACAGCACTAGAGAGCACTGCAGGACCTGGGCATGTCCCCTCCATCCTACTCCTCACTGCACAGCCTACCTTCCTGTGTCCCTTGCCACAACTCCCCACATCCCAGGGGTGGTCTCCCTTCTGCAGGGTGGCAGTGCCTGTGAGCAGCAGGCACTTGTAGAATTATAGAATCATGACATTGTTTGGGTTAAAAGAGACCCTTAAGGTCATCAAGTCCAACTGTTAACCCAGCAGTGCCAGGTCTCCACTAAACCATGTCCCTCAACACCACATCCACATGGCTTTGAAACCCCTCCAGTGATGGGGACTCCACCACTGCCCTAGGCAGCCTGGGACAGGCTTTGAAAACCCTTTCAGGGATGAAGTTGTTCCTCGTGTCCAAACTAAACCTTCCCTGGCACAACTGGAGGCCATTTCCTCTTGTCTTATCACGTGTTCCTTGGGAGAAGAGACCAGCCCCCACCTGTCTCCAACCTCCTTTCAGGGAGCTGTCGAGAGTGAGAAGCTCTCCCCTGAGCCTCCTTTTCATTAGGATGAACAGCCCCAGGTCCCTCAGCCGTTCTTCACAAGACTTGTGCTCTAGGACCCTTCACAAGCTTCGTAGCCCTTCCCTGCACATGCTCCAGCCCCTCAATGTTCTTCTTGGAGTGAGGGGCCCAAAGCTGAACCCAGATGATTAGAGGTGATTGGAAGTGAGGCCTCCCCAGGGGGATGATTTCTGCCCTAGTCCTGCTGGCCACACTAGTGCTGATACAAGCCAGGATGCTGGTGGCCTTCTTGGCCACCTGGGCACACTTATAAAGCCAATAGCAAGGGGCATACAAGACCTGTAGCTTAACCCTTCTTTCTGCCCTTTTTTTACTGGGATTATTGCATACATGAGTTCCCACTTTCAGGGCTGTGAAAGCCCCCTCTGTGGACCTAGAAGATCTGTCTCACCTGGACGTGCTGGAGGAGAAGTGTTGGGGGCATGGGTGAACTCCCATTAACCCACTGCTTTTGCTTCCTGGAGTTAAGCCAGTGGTCACGTTTAGTGCCAGACTGAGAACAAGACTAAGAAGAGAAATTCTCCTTCTTCTCTCTCATTGCTGGATTAACAAGGACATCTTGAGAGTCTTGCAGCCAGGCTGAGCACTCTGTTCTGTGACTGAAAAGGACAATTATTTATACCTGGTGCTAAAACGAGTGGTTACCCCCACCACCACCACCTCCAACGCCCTTTCCAGATACACCGCCTTTTAAATCCCCTGAGGTTCCTCCCAGACCTGCCAAGCAGCAGAAGAAAGCTGTATTATAAAATCCTTAGCAATTGTAACTGCTTCAGTGCCAGAGTAACAGTCTTAAAAAAAAAAAAAAAAAAAAAAAAAAAAAGAGAAAAGAAAGAAAGAAAGAAAGAAAGAAAGAAAGAAAGAAAGAAAGAAAGAAGCTATAACTGTAATTCACGCTTAGCTCAGTCTATAAAACTTCTGCCTTCCTGGATTTAAGCCAAGAGCTTGAATTTTTAGTGAACTCTGAAGCTGAGTTGCCCTGGTGATAAATGCATCTGTGGGGAAGGAGGGGTGGAGGGAAAATTCCCTCCTTCCCCCCATTTTTAGTACAGCTCAACACAACATTGTCCTGTGGAATTTGTATTGCTTCTATAGTGGACATGGAGACGTACAATAACAAGGGGCTCCAACAGAAAACAGGAATGAGAGATGGGAGGAGAACTTAATTCCAGCATCCAAGACTGTCGTTAGGACTGGGGCTGTAATCATAATGATGACAACAGACAGGTTGCACCGAGTCCATTAAGTTAATGATACTGCAAATGTGCCGTGACATGCCTAAATATGACTGTCTGGAGGGAAAAGAGGCATCAGGGCTGATGCCTCAGATGGCTGTGTTTTGACCTTCCATCAGGTGTCCAGGACTTTGCACTTTCAATGCTGGCCATGAGAATCACAGAATCACAGAATGAGGAGGGGTTGGAAGGGACCTCTGGAGATCATCTCATTCAACCCCTCTGATAAAGCAGGGTCACCCAGAGCAGGGTGCCCAGGAAAGTGGAGGACATGGAGTAGAAGTTTATACTGTAACACAGAAAGGCAGAGACTAGAAAATCCCACCTACCTGTTATCTTCAGCGTGGCACAAAATGAGACAGCAACCCTGCTGCTTCCAGCAGACTGGTGCAATCAGTTCTGCAAGTGAAGAAAGAGGGTTAACATCGACTGATGAACCATCAGGATAAACACAGCTAATAAAATCAGTAGTCTGGATGTGGGTTCTGGCAGATCATGAACATCCCACCTGAGCAGATGGTGACAGCCCCAACATGGATTTCATACTGGTTTTGCCCAGAGAGATGTGTCACACCATATCCTGATCCAAAGCTTTTAGCTTTGACCAGAGGATGCCCTTTTTATAAGGAAAAAGGACAATCATTTACCTACATGCCCCTTTCATTTCTTCCCGATAAAATTATGGGGCCACCTGAGATATAGAGCCAGATTTCATCCTTTTTTCTTATTCTTTTCCTAACATTTACTTTTGTTAAGGGCACAAAAGGCTCTGGAACTCCTTTCTCAGTAGCCCAGTATTGTCCTGTGGGATCTCCTCAGAAAAGCCTAGCTCAAAGCATGAAGGACCCAAGGAAAGGCTTGCACCAGTTCAGTCTCTTGGGCATGCCCAGCATGTAAGACAAGACGCAGCCCACACCTTGGCCACAGATCCCCAGCTCATGGAACAAGCACCCCTGTGGGTATTTTCTCCCCTGGGTGCATTACTATGATGGAATCGTTATCATCAACAGTTTTAGGCAGTGTCAGAGACATACCCAGCATGAGGCAGGGGGAGGAAAACACCAATGGAGTTTTTATCAGCATTTTGCAGGAGAAATGGCCATCTGGAGCCTTCCTCTGATGGCAGATGTGGGAATATCAAAGGAGGAGCAGGCGCCTCCTTTGCCTCCAGTCAACAAACGAAACACCTCTTTGCAGGCAGGTTAGAAAATAACATAAAATCTGCTGAGGACAAGTTTCCATTGACAGAAAGGAGCTGCCCAGAAATGAGTCACTCAGGAACATTTCAGTCAAGCCTCCCCAACTCCCACCAGGGGATTTGCAGACAAAAGGGATTTATTTATATTTTTTTGCTATTTTTTTTACTTATCGGAAAATATTCAGGTTTTGATTGAGAAATAAAACTGGAAAGGCTTTTTCCCCTTTGTTTTTACCCTTTAAACAACTTCTTTCACCACTTGTGTGGAACTGTCAGAAGAATTACCTCAAGGAAAAGCAAGAGCATGAAAAAAGAAAGGAGCTGTAAGAGCTAGGGAGGAGAAAATTTCATTTCCAACATGCACAAAGCATGTGCAAAATGCTTCTCTGCAACCTTCCCTAAACTTTCCTCTTCCTCAGAGTATGGCCATTGCCCACTTCATTTTCCATTTCCCACAGCATTCTCCTGGACAAACTGGCTGTTATGGCTTGGACAGGCATACGCCTCACTGGGTAAAAACTGTCTGGATGGCCGGGCCCAGAGAGTGGTGGTGAATGAAAATAAATCCTGTTGTTGGCCGGTCACAAGTGGTGTTCCCCAGGGCTCATTACTGGGGCCAGTTCTGTTTAATATATTTTTATCAGTCATCTGGATGAGGGGATCGCGGGCACCCTCAGTATGCAGATGACACCAAGCTGGGGAGGAGTGTTGATCTGCTTGAGGTCAGGGAAGCTCTACAGAGGGATCTGGACAGGCTGGCTCGATGGGCCAAGGACAGTGAGATGAGGTTCAACATGGCCAAGTGCTGAATCCTGCAGCTGGGTCACAACAACTCCTTGCAATGCCCCAGACTTGGGGCAGAGCACCTGGAAACTGCTTGATGGAAAAGGACCTGGGTCAGCAGGTGGCTGAAGATGAGCCAGCATGTGCCCAGGTGGCCAAGAGGGCCACCAGCATCCTGGCTTGTATCAGCACTAGTGTTGCCAACATGGAAGTGTGGCCCCTAGGGAAGTGAAGCTGTGGATGCCCCATCCCTGGAAGTGTTCAAGGCCAGATTGGACCGCGCACTGAGCAACCTGGTCTAGTGGGAGGTGCCCCTGCCCATGACAGGGGGCTGGGACAAGATGATCTTTAAGGTCTCTTCCAACCCAAGCCATTCTATGATTCTCTGATGATCCAACTAGGAACAGACATCAGGATCTCCATAGCATTGGCCACCTCTGAAGAAAGCACATTGTGAAGGCAGTGAGTTCTGGCAAAAACTAGAAAATGCCATTAACCAGAAGAACAAGCACAGGACTATGCAAATATAGGTGACTGTTTCATAATGCGCTCACATAAACAAGCGAATTAAGCCTGCTCTCAAGACAGCTCTCACTATATCTGCCTCGCAATAGCTTGACTTTCCCACCTTAACACTGTGCTCTTAGCATGCTGTTTTGGGGTTTTTTTTATCCCATGCATTGTATATAGAAAATCCAGCCGCCTGCCCGCACCCGGGCTCTGCGGTAAGAGAATCACAGCGTTGAGTGAGTGCAGGCACTTACCGGCTGACGCAGCCTCCCCGCCGTGGTCACAAGGGTCTCTTTATAGAGCAGCTCTCTGGGCACGCAAGACCCCGAACCAGCCTTCACCGAATCAGCAGAGAAAAATAAACATCCTTCTCTTGGAAGTGCCTAGTTCAGGTTCATTAAGGCTACAATGGCAAAGGAGCCGGATGTATATTTATTGAATTGAGCCCTAGGAGAATAAAAGGGGAAAAGAATCCCCTGGGTGTTACAGTGAGGGCGGGGGGGTGGGATTTAAGGAAACTAAACAAATTCAAGGAAACTAAGCAAATTTAAGGAAACTAAACAAAGCAAGAACTACCTCCCACCCCTAACTCAAACCCCAATGCTAAAAAAAAAAAGAAACTACAAAGTCATTTTCAGATGCGGTCTCTGCGGAGGGGAATGTGAACGCGCTGCGGTTTTAAAAACAATTACACGAAGAAAGGCGTCTTTGGGAAAGAAGGGGCACGAGAATTACGAGCGCATTTCCAACCAGCGGCATTCCTGCCTGTTTTACGGCACGCTCCGGATGCCGGCCCTACCTCCGAGGTGGAGTGTGAACATAAAACATTTCCCCAATTGTTTTCCCCGGCTTGGACGCAGCGATGCTGAACAGCTGCGAAGCGCTGCGCGGGCGGCCTTCCCTGGCCTGGCTTTCGCTTGCGGTGGCAGGGCGCGGAGGTTTAGAGCTAATTAAGAAATGAAAATTGACTCTTGACTCCACACGTTCAACCACCTCCCTGTGCTCCCAGGGAAGGGGGTTTCTGTTTCAAGGTACTTCACATCAACCCCTGTTCATTTTGCTCTGCTTCTTTTTTTTTTTCCTTTTTACTTATTGGAAATGGCTCTGGAAAGGCTATTTGAAATATTCTGGCTACCAAAAAATCATCTTCCAGTCAAGAAGTACCACTGACTGTCCTCATAATCCTTCTTACAGCACCTCTCTCCTACCAGAGTTGCAACATTTCTTTTAACAAATGACCCCCAGTTTGTACCTTTCCCCTCAAAAAGACATCCTGGACTGGACATCCATTAGAAATGTCTCATCTCTGCTTGAGAGAGATACAGAAAATATGTCCCATCATGCCAGAAGGACATAGAAAAGTTTAATTGGTGATCAGGACAGCAATAACAGCAATAAAAAACTTCATATAGCTTTGTGGTATAAATGTGTAATTTTGGCTTTTAGCTTGTATCTCTACTGAGAAAGAAAAAAAGGTGAAATGAACTAACGAAAGAAAAAATAATATAATTACAATTTATCAGCACCCTGCTCAATGTGGAGACAGAGATCAATATAAACCTCTTAAGGCTTTGTTCCCCAAAGTATGAAAGTTAAACTGCAATACAATGCAGCTACCTCTTGTTTTGTTTTGTTTTGTTTCGTTTTGTTTAAAGGAAAGCTAAAAACAAAGAAAAAGGCAAGAAAAGCAGAAAAAAATACAGTCATCAGCACCTGGTTATTACCAGAACCCATGGGGTATGGAACCTGATACCCATTGCCTTTATCAGGTCAGGGTTTGACAAGTAAAAGAAGTAGGCTATGGTAGATTTTCAAAGCCTGAATCTGAAAAACTGAGTTCTCCAGCCCGAGCCTTATTAAAGGCTATTTTCATAACCATAAACCAACAGAACAATGTCTCATGTTGTAATTAATACATATTGTTATTAATAGATTTAAACAAAGCTGGCTTTCATTCCTTTATTTGGTGGCGCATTTGGTGAAGCACTTAAGGGGGGGCCGTTCCAGCATATACACATAGAACTGTTTTAATTACATCCTGTGAATTTATTTTTCCAGGGAGAAATATTTCTCAGGGAAAATGTCTATAAAAGTAACTTTAGAAGCGATGTAATTTTGTGTGTGTTTCCTATAGGAAATCTGTTTAGTTTAAGTCCCAGGTTCTAACACTCTCTTTTATGCAGCAGCACAACCTGAAGAATGCTGCTGACAGCCACGTTAAACCCTCATATCTCTGCTGAAATGGGATTGCCGATGGATTTGTGAGTCATATCTTGATGGGACTTTGCTTCCTCCCTCTTGACTGGGTGGCTCCTTCATAGACATGCTCTGGCAAAAGAAGGCACCTTAATGGGCACTCCAGGCATTGATTTACGTGCCCGTGTTGCTGTTGCATTTGTGAGTTGTTTTTACCGTCATTTATTTAACCAAGGGACAGCCCCACAGGAGCTTGACTGTAGTTTCCCAGATATAAGAAAAAAACTTTATGGATTTCACAGCCATCAAAGTGAGACTTCCCAGGAAATATATCCTCCAGGAGGGGCTTTGGTCAGGCTGGAGTATTTCTTTCTTTCCCCTAGGAAGCAACAAAGACAGCTGGAAACTCCAGCCCACGGCCATTTTGTCACCCTTAAACTCCTCATTTCTGGGACTTGTGCCTATCGTTTCACCTTCTAACTTCATCCTGACCTTGAGGAGTTTGCAATTAGTGACATTTCTTTGCTCTGCCAAGAAAGAGTCCATGTTCCTCTGTGTGACTGAACACGGACTGCAGGGTCAGGCATGCTCTGGGTCCTTGGTCCTGCCTGTCCCTTCTCTGCAGACCACAGGCTACTCCCCATTTGGCACGAGTCCATCTCTGCCTGGAGACTTTGCTTGGGTTCTGCTTGTGGTTCTGGTCATGGACAGATCTTCAGCAGCTTTGACTTCTTACACAAGGTGATGGAAAAGCTGTTAACTCCCTGCTGCAGGAGCTTGCAAATCAGTTTTCCCTTCCTTGATAACTTACTCTATAGCACTTAGCTCACACTGCTCAGATTTTGCCCTATACCTCATTACTGTGAAGGAGTGGACATACCCCAGCACTCCTGTGAAAAGACTCTGTGATGTCCCAGCACTCTGGTCTCCTGCTTGGAAAGCCTTTCTCTGCCCTACATCCACTGGGCACTGGTGTGATGCGTTGTACCAGGTCACCTTAGAGAGAAGAGCACCTTTCCTTACCCGAGGAAAAGGGCCCAGCTTCTAAGGAAGTCAAAGAAAGGCAAAAGTAGCTTTTCCTCAAGGAACTGGACACTCCAGAGTGTCCCTTTGCAAGCGAGGGATTTCTAGCACAGGACAAGTGTGACCCTCTCTGAGCTTCAAGTGCATTTTTGCACTTGGTTTTGTTCTGGGAGACTTAAAACAAAGGCTGCTGCTGGGCACCTAGATCCCTGTTTGTCTGAAAACATGGTCAGAGTTTGTGCATGGTCCTTGAAGAAACACCCACATGTCTGGAAGATTCTGATAGTTAAATGGTTGTCCTAATAAAAGATAGTCCTCCAGCTTCAGAGAAAACATTGTCTTCAAGATAAGTTACATTCTACTGGATCTTTGGACCTAATTGCCTTGTGCTGACTGGGCACTGCCTTCAAATCAGCCCTACCTCACACACTTCACTGCCAGATCCTTTGTCAGAAAGGATCCTTTGTCCTTCCTTTTCCTCTCCATCACTGAACCGGAAGAATTAAATGGGTTCTTTCAAGTAGGTGTGATCAGCTCTCTGTGAATTTACTCAGAGCTTGCCTCTGTGAGGTTTCACCACCTTGAAAATTACATCCTTCCGGAACATAGAGGAAAGCGTCTGAGTCATTTCAGACATAGGGAAAAAAGAAACAAAAGACAGAGAAATTAGCTTTCCCATGTGCAGAGCATGGTGGATCATCTTTGCCAGCTATTAAATTCTACCCTGGTTAATTACTCATTGTGGTGATGGGATATTTTCCCTGTTCACTCAAGATTGTGCATTAGTGGTAGCACAAATTAGTCTGTAAGAACCATTCTTTACCTCTGGGAAGGTGCTCCACTGTTGTAAACAATGCACGAAGATGGTGCTGTGAGTTGCCAGACATTTAAATCAAAGCAATGGAAGGGAGATGGCCTGCCCCAGACTGAGATCTGCTGTGGAACTGGAGAGGAAGCCAACACAACAAATGTTATTGTGTCCCCATGCCAGTGCTCCTTCTGCTTTGGTCTGCAAGTCTTTGATGGGGCTTGATGTCTGATCTCAGTGTATCCAGATTTTGGACTGAGCTGGACTGAGCTGTGTAATCTAGCACCTTAGATCACTGGTATTATCTAAAAAGTCTCATCTACTTCTTACTTACCTCTAAGAAAACCTGGATGGTGGACTTGAAGTTATCTTGAAAGGCTGCACCTTCACTACAGCGGTTGCTGAAGTTATGGCTATGATCAGAAAGTATCAACTCACCTAATTAACTCCTAAAACCCAAAGAGGATGGAAGACCCTGTGTTGAACAGATGAAATGGGGAACAGCAATGCTAGCAGTTCCTAAACACCTTCCATTTGGATTGGTTTGAAGGAAAAACTCCAAATTTGAGCCAAGGCATGAGTTTATTTCTGGAGCTCTCCAGAAGGATATGAGATCCAAGGCTGAAATGACACATCCCATCCTCCTGCAGCAGGTTTCACAGTGATCTGAGAGGGATCCTTCAGGCTCATGCTGTCTGGGAACACTTTTTTTTTTTTTTCCAGGCTTGGCTGCACAAAGAGAAAGACCAAGCAGTTGGACAGATTCATGCCCAATGGATGCTGTGGCATGTCTGAGCTTGGAAGGAGAAATGTTACTCATGCGTCCAAACTAGGTGACAGAACAATGCCCTTCTTGGAGAGGCTGGTGGAGAAACCTTAAGATCCATCATGCTTTGCAGGCACTGAAGACACAGCTGTGAGGGGACAAAGCACAGCGGTGGGATTCTGCATTTCTGTCAAGGGCATGTGAAGAAAGGATAAGACAAAAGGGCAAAAATAGATTATTTTTATCTCCTGAGTGAATAGGAAAACAATCTGCTTCTGAAGGAAAAATGCAACTTTGTTGGTCAAGACAAGGTTCCAGCTTTTGCCCTGATCAGTGCCATGCTCATTTAGGAATTTTTGGATGGTTTGACTGTGAGGGCTCCAAAAGAACCCCTAAACCTCAAACCCTCTTTTCACTGCTACTCAACCATGCAGACTGTACTTTACAGCCCAGGCGCTTGGTTTCCCTGCCTACAACCAGGACCTGGAGGAAGCCCTTGCAGGCTTTCATGGACCCCACCATCTCCTGGCCACTGGACTTCCCAGGAAGATGCCAGCACACCCTTCTTTACCGAAATGGAGATCACAGTGCCTTCACCTCTCATGAGATAAAAGAACAGAGAAGCACTTTTAACCAACTTCCTCTGTAGATGGTTAAAAGATTTATTGTCTAATGTAAAAAGATAGAGTGGAAATGCTCAGGACAAAGTGCTGCAGGATGCAACTCTTTACTTTGGTTGAGGTCTTTAATGGCTTCCATGCACCAAAAATGTTCAGGTAACCAGCAAGTTCTCCATGGCTGGTATGCCTCTCCTGACAAGGACACCCACCTGCTCTGCAGCAGGGGAGAGATGAGAAGTTAAGGCTTTATCTCCCATCACCCAAGACAGTCTCTCTAGCCTTTGGATTTCCCTTGTTTTGTCCCTGAGCTGGGACAACACTTGGAGTTAGGTCATTATACCTGTGTTGGGCACTGAGGAGGCCACACCTCAAATCCTGGGCTCAGTTTTGGGCCTCTCATTCCAGAAAGGACATTGAGGGTCTGGAGCGTGTCCAGAGAGGGGCAACGAAGCTGGTGAAGGGTCTAGAGTACAAGTCTTGTGAGGAGCAGCGGAGGGACCTGGGGTTGTTCATCCTGGAGACAAGGGGGCTCAGGGTAGACCTTCTTGCCCTCAACAACTCCCTGAAAGGAGATTGGAAGCAGGTGGGTGTCAGTCTCTGCTTCCAAGGAACAAGTGATATGACAAGAGGAAATGGCCTCAGCTTGTGCCATGGGAAGGTTTAGTTTGGACATAAGGAAAAGCTTCTTTCCTGAAAAGACTGTCAAGACCTGTCCCAGACTTCTCAGGACAGTGTTGGAGTCCCCATCCCTGGAGGGATTTAAAAGCTGTGTGGATGTGGTGCTGAGGGACATGGTTTAGTGGTGACCTGGCAGTGCTGGGTTAAAGGTTGGACTTGATGATCTTAAATGTCTCTTCCAACCTAAATGATTCTGTGATTTCCTTTCTCCCGTTCTCACCAAGGGGTTTTCATTAGCATTGCCATTGTACTCCTTAATTTGACTATACTTCTGGCTTCCAGTTAAAGCCCCCCCCCTTTTGATTTTTTTCTTGTTACGAGCCCTTTCAGGCACAGCTGTAAAACTCTGCAGACCATACATCATAACACTTCATAACCACACTTACATTTTAGTAACACACCAGAAATCAGCTCATTCCTACTGACCCAAAGAGCCTAAAAGCAGTACGCCAGCGCACAGCCATACCAAAGCTGGGAGTGAGGCATTTAGCCAGAGCACCTCGCTGCTCTCCTCAGTGGTCCTCTGTAAGGACCTTGGTAGGTTGAGGATGAACCCAATGCAGTTGGAGGACTGGGAGCAGTGTCTGATTCCCTGGCAGGTCCTTGCTGAGCTACATCAGGTCTGCACAAAGGTGGATGCTTCCCAGTGTGTGCTTTCTTGGCAGGGTTCTGTAGCACATTGTGGGGGGTCCTGCATTTCTTTGAAGAAGGGAATAGACAAAAGGGCAAAAATAGGTTTCAGATCAGGTGTTGCAAGTAAAAATTGTCACAGCCAGATACCAGTCTCTAGGGCGTAGTTTCTGAGACCGAGTTTAAATACTGAAGCGCAGGCCTGGACTTGGCTCCCTTGCTGACCTTTCAGAAAGCCTCTTCTCATTTTGCTTGGCTTCTTCACCAGTTCTGCAGCCGCCTGTGGGTTTGGTAGTGGTTCAGGTTACTTGCTGATGGCCTGTACTTCTACCTATGCCTTTCAAGAAGGGTTCACTCCAGGATTTATAACAGGTTTTGGGTAGCACCCTCTGTACTTAAAGCTGTAAAACCATTTCAGTTTAACCACCTGTTTTCACACACTCATAATTTCACAAAGCGTCCACCTTTTGGGATAAAATTTTCCATGCTTCAGCTCTTGCCCAAGGTGATTTTTTTTTTTTCTTTAACTAAAGTTCCAAAAGAAGAACAAAAAAAAATATTTGATCCAAATCCATTCCACATTTCTGCACTTGGCCTGAGGCAAGAAACTTTCTCCATTCAAATAATTTCTAACCACACTTCTTGTTGTGGGGCTCAAAGGAAAAAAAAACCTGATGCTTGGGAGCTGCCACAAACACTGCAAGAAGACAACTGGAGCACAGCCATGGGCTGAAACCCCTGATCCACCCCAAAGACTTGAAAATGAGGTGCCTTTCCTGCCCTTGCTGCCAGGCAGTGGGTGGTACGTAGCTGATGTGGCTCTGTTAGCTTGCAGTGCATCCAGCAGCGATGGTGTTATAAAAGTGGCTACTCCATTGTGAGAGCCCATGATGAAGATGTGGCCCAGCCTCTCTTCGAGCCAGCTGGAGCTTTTCCATCAAAATGGGCTTTTGGTTACGCTTGCAAGTGCATCACTAATTACAGGTGGGTTCAAAGTCCCTGAAGTCAATAGGAGCCTTTCCAGTGACCTCAGGTATCTGAGCAGCTGTGGTTCAAACAGTTGACAGGGTCTGTGGGAGAAGCCAGCACAGCTTGTAAAACATATGCCAGGTTTTTCTCTTATTTTTCACTCCCTGCTCTTCAGGATGTCTTAGGAAATGAAATGCAAAGAAATAACACCAGGGAAATACTCAGAACTGTAAGATCAAGCAGTCAAATTAATCAGGAAATTGTTTTAGAAAACTTTACGTCACACCAGAAATGTTGTCTCAGCTTCCCTGAGCCATTTCTGTCATTCCTAGTGTTGAAGGTAACATATCACTTGTCTGATTTGAATCTGTCCTCATTCCCATTACTGCAGCATGCTGATCCCAGGCCACCCCCAGGGCCTCATGTGTGGCAAACAGAACAGTCCCCATCCCAAAGTAGGGGTGCCTCAAGTAGCTGCTTCCAACAACATCTTGCTCCTCCTGCCCTGTAGGATCTGCCTTGGGGACTTGTCTAACTCAGCATTCCCGCAGGTTAATTTCTGATGGCACAAGCCTTCCCTTCACTCTGAGCTCTGGCTTGGAAACCCAGATGTCCACCTTGCAGCTGTCAGGAGACAGGAGAAAAGAATGATGTGGGAGAAAGAGATCCTTGGCACCACCACTGGACAAGAAGAACTGCGAGGCGGGAACATTTCTGGATCATGAACTAAGGCTGGGGCACAGGAAAGAGATATCTGCAAAGCTCCTGTGGCACAGGCCAGCCACTCAGACCATCCTTCCTCCAAGCCTAAGGTTCTCTGGGGCATTGAGCCTTCCCCCAACAAGCTTATAAGATGGACAACATCTCTGCCCCTCCACAAAAGCTGCTCTCAGCGATCAGGAGGCAGCTTAGACACTCTCCTAGAAGATGTGTTGACAGTCCTCAACAGCAACTGAAGCACCAACCCCTATTTCAAGCAACCCTGCTCTTCTGGATGCTTTTTCTGCCAAGCAAGGCAGCATCCATTGAAGAGGATGTTCACTTTTCTAAGGATGGCTCAGGCCCACTCCAGCACTCCCTACTTCTGAGTCCAGTAATAAGCTGCTCTTCCAAAGCCTGTTATTTGCCTGCCTGCTTTTGGATGTCTGCAGGGTTGTTGAGCTTCTTGGGCATAACCAACACATCATTTCCTGTTACAGAAAAACAAAAATCCTCAAGACCTCTAAGGCAACTACCTCCAGCCAGAGGAGTCAGAGCTGATCACATGTAAATGTGCAGGTCTACATTGATTAATGCCTGCTGGGTACACTCTTGGGATGCTCCATTTCCATCTCACAAAGCTGTGGAGAAGATACAGCTGAAGACAGGACAATCTCCTAAACAACTTCAGCAGTATCACAGTGCTCTTTACAAACCAAGGGCTTCAGGGCAAGCAACAGGCCCATCACCAAGCAGGTGCATCAGTGGTTGATCTGCTTGACCATGTAGCTTTCCCCACCAAGTGTGGCTAAAGCCTTGACAATGAGTACAAGGGTGTGAAAAGAAGCAACAAGCTCCAGGAGACAGTCAGAGCAAGCACTGAGAGTATACCAAGGTGTGGAGGTCCTCAGTAGGAAAGGTAAGTGTGTGATAGGGCCACAAATTAAATATTGGACACGAGAAAGGGCACTTTGCACTTGCACAAAATAATTACGTACAAATTTTCTTCCTGGGCTCTGTGAGTGAGCTGGAAGTGAACTCCAGTGGGTGTTAAACACCTCACACAAACCCCTCTCCCTTCTTAGCAAATTTCAGACTTAATTGGGCACTGAAATCTGCACTTAATAACCCAAAGCTTTCCAAAACAGTGCAACAATACCTCCTGCTCCCCCAAATCCTATCTGGCAGAAGCAGCAGCAGGTGACTGAAGTCAGCTCTGCATGACCATCCAGCCATCGCATTTACATGGACCTGAGAAGGACTTTACCCCTTCTGGAGGGGCTCTTTCCCTCTCCAAGCATAGCTTTCCCCTGTCTTCTCTCCTGCATCACACAGTGGCTTTCCCACAAAGCCCAGCTATCAGCAGAGTCAGCCCAGGCAGCAGCCGATGCAGATGCTGAAGACCAGCAGTGGAAGTTCACATGAACCTTCCACTGTGGGTTGTCCCCCCTCTCTGTGGTGCTGTGCTGGAAGCAGCTGGATGCCGTCGGGTGGTCCTGCGCTCCGTGGTTGTTGCTCTCCACGGTCACACGCTGAGAGCCTGCAATCCCCATGCAAATACAGTGCATGATACTTGAGAAAGTGACATTTTAATGAAATAACACATTTTAACGCGTGTTCCCACACGGTTTCTGGTCGCTCCTACCGGCAGATCTAAACCGCAGCACAACAGAACAGTACTTAATCTGCAAAAGACCCTGGTCTCTTGCCCTCCGTTTTGGCCCCGAAACGCAAGTAATGTGGGCTCTGAGTTTACAACCGTCCATCTAATGGAGTTAAACAGAAAACCAGCCCCTTTTTTGACACTTCTGTGGGCAAGGAATGAAAAGCTGAGAGCCAGGAAGCACTAAAACTGTAGAACAACACCTTACCTTCCTCCCAGGCTACCTGATCGGCACAGGGATACCTACAAACAGTTGGGTGGCCCATGAATTCCACCTGGCTACAGGAGCATGAGAAGCTACTCAGCTGAGCTGTCCCTGCAAGCCACCAGGATCCCAGCAGGGATGGTGAGGGAATCAAGGGGATATGTCTTGCTCTCCTCTGCGTTGTCCCACTTCACTCACAGATGGTGACAGGCACAGCTTCATCACACTGAAACCCTCTCATCATGGGAAAATCTCCTCTGTCTCAGCTGCTTCCCTGCACCCAGGCTGCTCAGGGTCACTTTAAATCAAGATCTCTTAGTGCGTCCTCCAAAACAGCTATGCTTTTGCTCTCCTGTGAGGACATTTTTGACTGTTTGGCCCCATGGTTGTCTGCTGGAGACCCAAACTGTTGGGGTAGAGAGGGATTTTTATTCAGCTCCCGCTCTGCCAGGAGCAACACGAAGCATGAATAAAGTTCTTAGTGTGAGTAGAAAAAATAAACGTCCCTGCTACTTCAAGCTGCACACCCCAGGAAGGACTGTGCATCTTTGTCAAACCTAAATAACAGTGTCACTCCTTGCAGTCCTGTTCTTCTGCCCCCTTCCAAGAGTAAATCTCAGTGAAGAGACTGGCCTGCAAGATATGAGCACAACAGTGTGAGAGCTGGAAAGGATGCTAAAGAGAGGACAGGGAGAAAAACCCTCCTGCAAGAACTACAGAGGAAAATCCAAGCACAGTTGGGTTTTGCAGCTAATTATAACCCAGCAAGAGTCATCTTAAAAGGCAGACGAGCTCCACATCAGCTGCAAAGAAATTCCAGAACCTAACTGATATGTAAAAGGGAGCCCTTTTTTCCTCTCCTGTTCTATCTCTCCTTCTTTGCTGTGAGGGTGCCAGAGCCTGGCCCAGGCTGCCCAGAAAGGCTGTGGAGTCTCCTTCTCTGGAGAGATTCCAAACCCACCTGCACATAATCCTGAGCACCCTGCTCTGAGTGACCCTGCTTTAGCAGGGGAGTCGGATGAGGTGATCTCCAGAGGTCCCTTTCAACCCCCACCATTCTGGGATTCTGCAATTCTCCCAAATCTCTGCAGAGACAACCCACAAAGAGCCAAGTGCGAGTCAGCAGTTACAACAAACCCAAAGACATTTGGCAGTAGGAATGTATGTGTTGCACTAGTGAATCGGTGTTGACAGGGTCATGGGTGACCATGAACCGACATGGCTGTAAGTGCAGAAAGAAATGAGCTCTCAGCTTGCTCTAGCTGAGGTTGGAGTGAGATAGGCCAGGTGAAAGCTCACCAAGCTTCACCTCTTTCTAAAGTCAGAGCCACCATTTCCCTGTACCTTCTGGGGCCTTCCAGATACAACCACCAGTGGGGCAAGGACATCTTTAGCTGTTTCTACCAGTGTTTTTGCAAAGTCAAAACACTCTATTACAGCATTTGTCCTTAGGTTAGCATACATATTGAAACACTTGCTTTTACCAACATTTTTTTCCAGTTGCCCAGACTTGCAGGCTTTAACAACTGTGTAAATGAAGGCCAAGAGAAAAAGAGTTAATTGTGACTTTTTTATATTCACTATTTGTTTCCAGGCTGTTTACTTTCACCATGTATCCTGCTGTGAGCTAGGACAGAACTGATTCTGCTCAATGATTTCCCTTCTCGGTCCAGCCTCTCCTAACTCCCTGCACTGCCTGCAGTTAATGGCAGATCTTCACAGCCGGTCTCTGCTGCCAGCAGTGATAACGCTCCATGGTTAGAGTCACTGCCAAGGGGTGGGGTGTGCAGAAAGGCTCTTGCTTATACTTGCTCCTGTGCAGACCAAGATCACTGCTCAATCTTGTACCCCACGTTGGGATGCACCTGCAGCGAGTAGCACACAGGACAAGAAACCCTCAACTGGCCAGCGAGGGATTCCATCCCATATACACCATGTTCAGTATAAATCTGAGGGATCATGAGGGTGAAGACCCCTTCTTCAATGGCTGATGTCCAAGGAGGACTCCGTCTGTTTTGCATTCAATCCTGATACATGTCTTTCTGAATCCAGTTCATGACTCCAGCTCCCATCTGCTGCCAAGTTGAGTCTGGGATGACCCCAGTGCCTGCTCCACAGTATCAGTGGTGATGGAATAGCCATCAGGGGGTCTGATTCGATATTAGTTTTGTATAGATATGTATATATTTAATTATTTTCATCATTCATTAAAGCTGTTTTAATTTTCTTTTCCAAACCATAAGTCTCTTTCCCTTATTCTCTTTCTCTTCTCCTTTGTGAAGGCAGAGGGGTTAATAGAGAGCATTTGTCACTTGTCTAGGGGCTGGCCCAGCCCTAACCCTTGACACCATGATGCTATTTATGTACACCTTTATACACGCATTTAACCATGACACTGTCTGTTTCAAACATACTTGGCTCTAATGCCATTTTTCTGATGTCTCAAAAGACACTTCAAGATGTTGGAGGAGCCATTTTTTGTTCTCCACATCCTCAGACATTATGGTAGCTGAAAGCTGTGAAAACAGCACTCTCATTTCTTTCCCTTCTATCCTTACCATGAGACTTGCAGCACAGACATCTGTGATGGTCAACAGAGTAACTTGGGTGTTGTGGAAAGGAACATCTTAGGCTCTCCTCTCCTCTCCTCTCCTCTCCTCTCCTCTCCTCTCCTCTCCTCTCCTCTCCTCTCCTCTCCTCTCCTCTCCTCTCCAAAACCCCAACCATTGTGCCAATGGTTAAAAGTTGTTCGCCTGCCTATAGGAGGATGAGATGAAACAAAGTCCAGCATTTCTACATTCTGGCTACTCATTCACAATCTGTCAGTGTCACTTCTCATTCTTACCTGTCCTCTCCTATGCTCCATGCACTGACACTGACCCAGGACCTACCTCAGGTTGACTCCAGTTTCCAGCTTTGTAACGTGTGCTGGAAGTACTGCTAAGATTATTTGAATTGGACAGAAAAACTTCCTTTCTCTCTTGAGGTTAAAGCCAGACCAGCTTGGAACCTCCTCCTCAGAGCAACTGCTTCTTATCCAAACAGCTTCTCCTTCACAGAAAGCTCTGCAATATGCTGTGTATCCCCAGCTCCACCCAAGCACAGCCGACACTTGGTCTCCAGCATCAGCAGATGCTGTTCCAAAAAGCAGAGAAACCTGAAAGCACAGAAGAAAGTAAGCACCTCTTGCCACAGACCTAATCCGATGTAGAGCTGTGATCCAGGAAACGGTCCCTGTGGCTATAGGCTGCCAGCCCAGGAATTGAGAGATACTGTGCAGCTCCTCCGCCCTGCTCGCCTGTACCACTTCCCATCCATTTCCTTCTAGACTGAGTGAGCCTTCTGAAACAAAAAGAGCTCTGTTAAAATATGCCTTTTCCATTAAATCAATACAAGTTATTTCAATTTATATCCCGGTCATCTGGAACAGGCTCTTCTGGCCTTTGGGGGAGGGAGGAATTTATGTCAGTAATTAGCCTTTCGAACAAAAGCAATTAGACTGGGTGGAAAGCGAGAGCTGTTCCCTTCTGCAGCACTAGACCTCTGTAAATGGAACTGGAACAGGCTGCCCAGGGCAGTGGTGGAGTCACCACCCCTGGACATATTTTAAAGTCCTGTAGATGTGCTGCTGATGTACATAATTTCATGGTGGACTTTGTAGAGTTAGGTTAATGGTTGGACTTGATGATCTTAAAGGTTTTGTTGAACCTAAATAGTTCTAAGATTCTAAATGTGGTTCAGCAGGAGACAGAGAGAAGACAGCTCCTGGCATACCCTGGGCACACAGACTGTATCTGCTATTCTTCTTCTTGCTGTTTGTTTCAGTTTTGGGGTTGTATCAGTTATTTTCAGTATTTACACGATTTCTCAGATTTCCTTCTCTGTATTACTTATGCTATTAACCTGCAAAAGACCTTGCAGCAAAGATGGGCACATTGTTCCCCCCAAGATAGGCTTGTTTCAGTCATTGCCTCTACAACATCGTCTTGGGAGGAAGGAGAGAGCAGGGACCTTCCCCAGCTGCACGTCCTGATAGATGCTCAGCGAGGTCCCCAGGTCCATCCTGCTCCAGCAGCCAAGCACCCAACCCTGCTCACACATCCCTCGGAAAAGCACCGTGCCTCAGCATGTGACCACAAACCCATGGGGTTGTAGCTGCTCTGGTCTGTAGAAGGGAATTATCTAAGTGATGCCCCCCACACAAGGAGACCATCTGCCATGCCCTTTGCCATCTCTGGAAGCCTGACACCTGCAGGGTGTGGGACCAGCAGCAGTTAACACCAGCCCTGCCCTGTTCCTTTGCAGACCCAGCACACTTGAAAGTACTTCTAGTGCCAAAAAAAGACAGAAATCACTTGGCCTTTCTACATGCAGGAAAGAAAGAAAGTTGTAAAAAGAGAAAAAGAAAAAAGTAGTCCAATAGGGCTTCAAAAAAGAAATTTGGATTTTCTCAAAAGCTGGAAAGTCATCCATTTCCTTCTCATTTGCAGAATGTGTCCACTTCCTCCCTGGCATCAAGGTTGGCACCATATGTGTTCAGTTGCTGCTTTCCCTGTAAAGCTGAAGATGGTGTTTCCACAGCACCTTTGGCTTCTCCATCTTATCAAGCACAGGGCAGAGTGAGACCAAAATAGTGGAGCTGGCATAGTCCCTGTCCTCCAGGGCTGGATGTGTTTTCAAAGGTGGCATCTGCATTTCAGTGCATGTCCCAAAGTCCAGTTGCTGGCTGGTCACAGTTCTCTTTGTTATCTTTATCATTGATCTGGATGAGGGTATCAAGGGCAACCTCAGTAAGTTTGCAGATGACACCAAGTCCTGTGTATGTGTTTATCTGCTTGGGGGTTGGGAGGCTTTACAGAGGGATCTGGCCAGGCTGCACATGAGGAAAAATTTCTTCCCAAAAATTGTTGTCAAGGCCTGGCCCAGGCTGCCCAGGGCAGTGGTGGAGTCTCCATCCCTGGAGGGCTTTCAAAGACAAGTAGGTGTGGTGCTGAGGGACCTGGCAGTCCTGTGTTAACGGTTGAACTCAATGATCTTAAAGATCTCTTCCAACCAAAGCAATTCTATGACATTTTTAGATCATGCCACATTGCTTCCCAAACTTCAAGTAAATGGAGGAGGCGAGCTCCATTCTGGTGCCTACTCTGGTGACCAGCTTACTTACCCCTTGCTGCAGGAACAAGATGCAGCCAGGAGGACAGGAGGATTCCTTGTGCCACCTCAGAGCAGGGCTCCCATCCACACCTCTTGCCTCTGGGCAAAATAAATGGCACAATCAAAGTTAATTGATGCAACTGTGCTGTTGCCTGGTACTGTAAGTCTTCCTGGTTCTGCCAACGTCCTGAGGTGTTCAAGGATTACCCAGAGGTCATCTGGGGGCAAAAGCACCAGGGCTGGAAGGGTGTGGAAAGCTCCCTTGCATCAGGCTGACAGATCTTGAAGGAAGACTCTGCATCTGGGTTCTTGCCCTGAGCAGCAGATGTTTGCTTTGGGAAGTCTGTGATAGAGAAGGGCTGGAGCAGGGACCACCAGGCAGAGTGCATCTCCTGCACACCAGAACTTGCCACTCAGCTGGCTTGATGGTAGGGGGCAAAACCCTCAGACACCAGTGTCCCTCCCTCTCACTTCTGCCTGGTGCTCCTCAACAATACCAATTGGAAAAAAAAAAAAAAAAAAAAGACAAAAATGTGGAAACTTCCTGGGAAGGAAAAGCTCCACTTTGCAGGGACAAGCACATGCTCCCCTCATGTCTAAACACACACTACACCTCCTACACACACCCAAGAGCCTCTGTGGCCCAAAACAGCACCTGAGCACACAAGTGACCTGAAAAAGCAGCAAAAAAAAAAAAAAAAAAGAAAAAGAAAAAAAAATCACCAGTTTTCAGCCCGTTCCCGGGCACATAACAAAGTCAAGTCTGTGGGACCCAGTGCAACATAAAATAAGGCCGACCTGGGCAAGCCCTGCTTCACAAGTCGTAAATCTGGGGTGGAATTCCTCTCCCTTTTCTTCTTGGTAAACGTTTCCCTTCTGTGGCTGTAGGATGCAATCGGAGGCCAGGCTGCCATCGTCTCAGGGTGGGATTTGGGTAGGAGGGGGAGGGAGCTAATCCTTTTTTCATCACGTTATATTAAACTATAAACTACAGCTTTTAATTCCTTCTAATTAAATTTCTCACTGGAAAACGGAAATTTTATTTCTTAGTGTTTTTTCACAAAACATGGCAGGAAGTATTTGGGAAGGGGCGTGCCTCAGTGTTGCAGGCAACTCTCTGGGGTGTTGTGGGACATGCCTGGGACTCTCTGTTACTTGAAGATGACTGCATGGCTGGCAGCTGCCGAGTCCATCACACATCCTAGGCTGACTCACCTCCGCATGTGCATTCTGCTTCTCAGAAGAGGGCAAAGTGCAAATTCATCTGGGACAGGGTCCAGCTGTCTAAGACGTGCAAAGCCTGGTGCTAGCTCACCTCCTCAGACCCTCCTGGTAGAGAAAAATTCATTCACAGGCTGCCTGATGGGCAGAGGCCAATGGGATGAGGTTCAACAAGGCCAAGTGATGGGCCCTGCACTTGGGTCACAACAACTCCCTGCAACGCTCCAGGCTTAGGGAAGAGTGGCTGGAAACTGCCTGATGGAAAAGGACCTGGGTGTGTTGGTAAGCAGCCAGCTGAAGATGAGCCTACATGCGCCCAGGTGGCCAAGAAGGCCACCAGCATCCTGGCTTGTATCAGCACTAGTGTGGCCAGCAGGACTAATGCAGGGATCATCCCCCTGTACTGGGCTCTGGGGAGGTCGCACCTCCAATACTGGGTTCAGTTTTGGGCCCCTCATTCCAAGAAGGACACTGAGGGGCTGGAGCGTGTCCAGAGAAGGGCAGCGAAGCTGGTGAAGGGTCTAGAGCACAAGTCTTGTGAGGAGCAGCTGAGGGACCTGGGACTGTTCAGCCTGGAGAAACAGATGCTCAGGGAAGACCTTCTCACTCTCTGTAAGTCCCTGAAAGAGGATGGAGCCAGGTGAGGGTTGGTCTCCTCTCTATGAACAAGAAATAGAGTAAGAGGAAATGACCCAAAGTTGTGCCATGAGAGGCTTATGTTGGACATGAGGAAAAACTTCTTCCCTGAAAGGGTTGTCAAGGGCTGGCCCAGGCTTCCCAGGGCAGTGGTGGAGTCCCCATCCCTGGAGGGGTTTCAAAGCCATGGAGATGTGGTGCTGAGGGACATGGTTCAGTGGCGACCTGGCAGTGCTGGGCTAATGGTTGGACTCAATGATCTTAAAGGTCTCTTCCATCCAAAACGATTCTACGATTGTAGAATTCCCAAAAGCCCTACAGAGCCACAGTCCTGCCCTGCTGTTCTGCAACATCAGTGTGTGGTGGTTGGAGCAGTGGATGGATCCGAGGTGCTTTGGAAAAATAAAAAAACACTGAGGCTTTTTAATTTTTAAAGCAAAGCTGTGTGGGAGCCCGGTTTCAATTATCTTTCCATGGGCTGCAACCCCTCAATCACGAAGGGGCTGGCTGCCTTACAAATGCCAGGCTTTTCTCTGCCAACACAGGAACACAGCTAGAGCTTTGCAGTCCTAAAGCATTTAAAAGTAATTGGCATTTTCCCCTTTACCTTCCAAGATGTGCTCAAGGGAGGTAATCCAATAGGCAGGGACTGTCTCTGATGCCTCTGAACTATTCTGGCTTCACGAAGGAAGAAATCCAATACAGCAAATTGCAGCGAGGAGTCAGCTGAAAGCCAGGGTGGGCCACAAAGGAGGCAAAGTGTTCCTCTCTCAGTCTTCCTGGCTTAGTGAGCAGAAGGAGTTTCCATCTGCTCCTCAGATCCCCAGCAGCATGGCAAATCGGTATTGTTGTGCCAGAGCATAGCACAGCAATATCAGGCACCAGCTCAAAGGAGTGGAGAGACCCCAGTCTGACACAGGGACATGTGCATTGTGGCTGTGTTGGAGGTGGTATGTCCTGGTATGCACACATGTGACCAGGAATTTCAGATGTCAAGGGAGAAATAGAGAGGTTGGTGTTCCTGGTGAAGATAATGAAATGGGAACAGTGGCAGAGCTGCCTTTGCAGGTCAGCAGGCAGCCTGGAGCCATTTACCTCCCAGGATGAAACACAAATACTCCAGTGCCAGCTCTGGTAAGACCTGCTTGTCTGCAAAACTGTTAATTCCACATCTACTTATCTCCAAGCAGGACCATGTCCCATCAGGAACAAAATAAGAGTGAGCTCTGCTCCTGAGTGAGCTGCTTGAACTAGAGAATCATAGAATCATTTTGGTTGGAAGAGATCTTTAAGATCATTGAGTCCAACCATTAACCCAGCACTGACCAGCTCACCACTAAACCATGGCCCTCAGCACCACATCTCCATGGCTTTGAAAGCCCTCCAGGAATGGGGTCTCCACCACTGCCCTTGGCAGCCTGGGACAGGCCTTGAAAACCCTTCCAGGGAAGAAATTTTCTCTTGTGTGTAATCTAAACCTCCGCTGATGTAACTTGAAGCTGTTTCCTCTTGTCCTATCACTTGTTCCTTGGGAGAAGAGACCGATCCCAACCTTACTCCAGACTCCTTTCAAGGAGTTGTCACAGGCAAGAAGGTCTCCCCTGAGCCTCCTTTTCTCAAGGCTGAACAACCCCAGGTGCCTCAGCCATTCCTCAGAGGACTCATACACTATACCCTTAAATTCCAGAGAAGCTGTCTCTGGACAGAGAACACACTACCCCTGAGCATCTACCTTTGTGATGGATGAGGAACCCTGTCAGATAGACTCCAGGAGATGGGAACACACACCTGATCTTGTAGTTAAGGTGTGAGGTCTGAAACTGAACGGCTCAAACTCGTGGGTACATGAGACAACTCTCAGAACCTCAGACACCAGCAAAGCAAATGGCCTTACCTGAGCTTTCTTGCCCAAGGTGACTCCCGCAGACAAGGAAGAGATATGGGCTTTTCTAGGGAGCCCTATCTCTGAGCTCAGTCTGACAATGAGGTGAAGAGTACTCAAGAAACGTGGTGAATATAGAACTAGCCTACACAACAGTGCATTTGAACTCAGACACCTGGCACTGGTGTTTCCAGAATTGAGGTGTGAGGGCCTAGGGTCCTTTACAACCTCAATTGGACCCTCTAGTACCTAGCCTCCAACTGAGTCCCATTTCACACACCTCAACCCTTCAAGCTTCCTCTCCTTGGCAGTGCTGGGTTAACAACTGGACTTGATGATCTTAAAGGTCTCTTCCAGTCAAACTGATTCTATGATTCCCCTGCGCTGCTGAACACAAAATTAAGCCTCTTCCATTCCCACACAAGGAAACAATCTCCAACAGACAGAACACTCACTGATGTGCTCAGATGAAGACCTCTGAATTTGGATGGAGACCTCTGAGCACACCACATCATCCCCTTGCAGCCTCCTCTGCCCTGGACCTGAATTCTCCTGATCTGGGGAGGTCATGTTGCCCCAACGGTGTCCCTCTCTGGCTGCAATTCAGGATCCTGCCAACAGTTCTCCCTTTTTCAGCTCAGAAACATTCCCCAGCCCTAACCCAGAGGAGCTGGCAGCCACCTCCCAACCTGCACCAGAGAGGAATGTCAGGCATGTCGTGAAATACAAGTTCTGCTTCCCAGAACTGTCAGGCTCCATTAGCACCAGTGGGGCCTGACAACAGAAGGGTTTTAAACCCCAAACCGCCACCCTAGCAAAGCTCCCCCCTTAACAAACCACCCACAGCTGAAAGGTGAGCCCAGGGCCCGGGCAGGAGGGATGCAGGCAGAGCTGCCAGCACAGACCTCCTTCTCCACCCATTCTCAGGAAGGCTCCTTTCCCCTTTGTGAGGCACAGCTATTGATTGGCTCTTTTGGTGATGCATCCTCAACCTGTCTTTAAAATTAAACCAAGCCTCAGCTCCAAGGCTCTAGCTTTGTTCCGTCATGCTGGAAAACAAAGCAAACCTAGAGAGATAGCCAGGGTAGGCTGTGCGAGACGTTAGACATGTTATCAAACACTAACACTGACCAGTTCTTTAAAGTGGTACCTGAAGTGCTCACAGCCCAGAAGTCAGTACCATCCTGGGCTGCATCCAAAGCAGCATGGCTCAAGGCAGGGGATTCTGCCCCTCTGCTCCACTCTGGTGAGACCCCCCTGCAGTGCTGGGTCCAGCTCTGGAGTCCTCAGCACAGGAGAGAAAGGGACCTGCTGGAGTGGGGCCAGAGGAGGGCACAGAAATGACCTGAGGGCTGGAACCCCTCTGCTGTGAGGCCAGGCTGAGAGAGTTGGGGCTGTTCAGCCTGGAGAAGGCTCTGGGGAGATCTTATTTCAACCTTTCAGTACTTAAAGGGGCCTGGGAGAAAGATGGGGACAGACATTTTAGCAGGGCCTGTTGTGACAGGACAAGGGGTCATGATTTTAAACTAAATGAGAGAGATTTAAAACTAGAGAGAAGGAGGGAATTTTTGACACAGGGTGGTGAGACACTGACTCAAGTTGCCCAGAGAGGTGGTAGAAGCCCCATCCCTGGAGCCTTTCTGGGTGATTGTGGCCAGGGCTCTGAGCAACCAGCTCTAGTTGCAAGATGTCCCCGATCACTGCAGGGGGGTTGGACTAGATAACCTTTAAAGGTTCCTTCCAACCCAGACCAGTCTATGCTTCTAGGAAAACAGGTACATAAAGATGACTAAGTCATCCCTAAGGTCTCCCAGGAACAAACTGAGTGCCTCCTAACCCCAGGTTTACATGTGCCCTGGGGTGCCCTGGGCTGTGCAACTCAGCTCCACGGTCAGTCGCTTTTAACACAAGGACAGATGAATGGATGGGTCATCTCACCACATAAAGAGCATGCTGCACCCATCAGTGGGGAGAAGACAAGGAGAGAGGGTCTAATGAAGGGAACTTTGTGAGATGAGTAGCTGAACAAAAGAAAAAGTCATGATTTAAATCCTTTTTAACCCAGGGAAGAGCTGCAATCACTTCGTGTCCCTGGAGAATACCTCAAACACACAGCTACTGGTCTCCTCTTCCTGCTTCTCTGCTAGCCTTGTGCTCCAAGCAGCAGTGTGCTGGCCTTGGCTGTGGATGCAGAATTGGTGTGGGAGAGGCACCAAGGGGGTTACACATCTCCCTGTGCTTTTAAAGGGTGGCTTCTACCAGTGGCAAGAGAAGAACTAAGCAACTAGGGGCTCACAGGTAACACATCATCTAAGCAGGTGTCTAAGCAATCTGACCAAACCCTGCAATTTTCAACGTATTTTAAGGGAGGAGAGAGCATTCAAACCGCTTCTGAGTTAGATATTGACCACACAGGCTGCCACTGTCAGTTCTGGGGATTCTGGTGGACATCCTGAAGCCCTTTCCCTTTGTGTGATGAGATCCACAATGCAGTGGACAGGCTCCAGCTCTGGGGGAGAAGCAATGCAGAGTGGCTGGGTCACCACAGGAGACCTGCCTCTCTGGACCCTCCCCATGGTATTGCTTCACCATTTAAGTTCACATATTGAAATAAAAAAAAATGAAGTAACAATTCAAAAGCAAAGACCTTCATGTCATATGCTAAACAGATCAGAATATTCCCCCTGTTCCTTCAGAAGTCTCCTTCTTCCTCTCCACCCCCACCAAAACCCCATGCAGCAAAGCCTCCTTCCCTTTAAAATGTCTGTATTTAATGCACTAAATACTCACACTGTTCGGCGATGATCCATTTGGTAGGTTTTGCAAGGTCCAGATACCAGAACAAGAAACCAAGAAGATAAAAAAGCCCCTAACCCCACAGATTTACCAACCAAAGAAGGAAAAACAAACAAACAAACAAAAAAAAGGACCCCAGCCCTTCATACACAACCCAAACAATGTGGGGCAGGAAGGTTATTACAAAAATCTTGAGAGAAGAGCCTTGCAGGTGACTAAGTCCTTCTGTGCTCAGTGCAGTGTCAGAGTTGTGTCTACACTAATACGCTTTGCAGATTTAAAAGTCAAGCTGGACTCTAACGTGCAGTACGTTCAAGAGGTCATTAGGAAAACACTACAGACATCTGCTGCTAACTAAAAAATACCCGTGGAATTATTCACGTACAAAACGCTCCAGGAACATGCATTTGGGAGGAAACAGGTACTTAAATTAATCCTTTCCAAATGAACATAGGCAATAAAAATGGAATTAACACCTGCACAGATAAAATACTTCTGCTTCCTTCTGTGGTGATGCTTGTACTGCGTTTTCAGTTTGCTCCTAAGAAGATTCCTGATCGCTCTGAAAACGTGACATCATCTCTGCAATGGTGCAAAGAACGGCAAGTGACACAAGGTTTTACTTCTGGATCTTGTGACACCATTTTGTAGACAATTTTCTCTGTTACTAACAAATAGGATTCAGAAGTCTTCTGACCAGCAGGAGCCTCGAATATTTTTTTAAGGGGGCAAAAGAAGTATCTAATACCTATTCTTCATGATGGTGTGTTCAAAAGTAACCTCAGAGGAGAAGGAGGCGGCGTAGAGAGAAGCGGTTCAGAAACCGTGTGCAACAGGCCAGGGAGGTAAAAAGGGCTGTGAAGACCTGGGGAGGGAGTAACAGCAGTTCTCAGCTAAACAAACAACATTCTTTTAATAGCTCTGCCACTTGAGCATTTAAACAAATATAATTTTATCCTGGGTAATACCAACATCTAAAGATCAGTGAAATAATAGGATTTTATATAATTTTTAGACTTCTGTTCCTTAAAGATTTTATACCTAAACAAGGCATATCTGAGTTTTCTCTACTATTTTATTTGGTAGGAATGTCAGTCAGTCCCAAGGCTTTTTTTTATGTTATTTCCCCTCTTCTTCACCTTCTTGAAGACAGGTTTATGCTGAGAACCATCCTCCGGATTTTTTCTTCATTCTTTAAAATGTTAGCTTTTACAGCACAGATCTTGTCTTGCTGGTCTTTAATCAACTGTTCCAGTTCAGCCAGATCAGCTTTTAATGGTTCTACAGCACTGTCTGTGATGCTGAAAGAGACACAAAGAGCATAATGTTACTGGAAACACGGGGCTGCTTCAGTTTACTTAAAGCCTCCAAGAAAGTACATTCGATACCTGAAAGTCCGCAAAGTATTTAAGTTGCGCCCACCCTTCCTGGAAGTTTGGAATAAGAAGCACAAAGGCAAAGCTAACAACACGGACAGAGAAGAATATTGTTCAGGAGAGATCACCCACAACTCAATCATTCAACAGGTGCTACTTGGCTGATCCTGTTTTTCTGATAAAATCCTGCTTTCTGATAAAACTCTCCTCCAAGCTGCTTTGCAGTGATTTCACCCCACACTATGTATATGTCATGTGCTTCTTTCATTTTCCTCAGACAAAACCTGCAACCCCCTGGCCCAGGGATGAAGCAGCACCTGACTCTGGGGGATATAACCCAACAAGGACCAGAGAGGTGGGCTATGCTCCATCCCTGGAAACATTCCCACTTGGATGGATTCTGAGCAACCTGCTCTAGTTGCAGATGTCACTGCTCACTGCACGGGGAGTGGGACTAGATGACCTTTAAAGGTCCCTGCCAAAAGAAACCATTCCATGATTCTACCTTTTACAGGGGCCCCCGGGTCCTACCACGACACAGGTGGTAGCAGCCACCCTCTGGGCCTCACCACAAGAGTTTAAATTAGAAGAATGTAGCAGAGAGGGACAAATACAAATGCTATGCAGGTTACTGGTCTGCTACCAGCTATTTCCTACAACACAAGCAAGCCAGCAGCAAAAAAACAGCAGCTGCCAGCAGCATCAAGATACAGAAGGCAGATCTTTCAGAAGAGGCAAGGAAGAGAAGGAACTTGGATAATAAGCTCACCATGAGACAGCAATGTGCCCTTGTGGCCAAGAATACCAGCGGTCTCCTGGGGTCCATTCAGGTCCCTTGACCAGCAGGTCAAGGGAGGTTCCCTTCACCCTCTACTCTGCCCTACTGAGGCCACATCTGGAGTATTATGTCCAGTTCTGGGCTCCCCAGTTCAAAAGAGACAAGGAGCTATTGGAGAGAGTCCAGTGGAGGCTCTGAGGATGATGAGGGGACTGAAGCATCTCTGTGCTGAGGAAAGGCTGAGAGACCTGGGGCTGTTTAGCCTGAAGAAGAGAAGACTGAGAGATCTTCTCAATGCTCATCAATAGCTAAAGGGCAGGGGTCAAGATGATGGGGCCAGACTCTTGTGACTGGTGCCCAGCAACAGAACAAGGGGCAATGGGCACAAATTGGAACCCAGGAGGTTCTATCCCAACAGGAGGAAAAACTTCTTTCCTGTGAGGGTGTCAGAGCCTGGCCCAGGCTGCCCAGAGAGGCTGTGGAGTCTCCTTCTCTGGAGAGATTCCAAACCTGCCTGGACAATGTGATCCTGGGCACCTTGCTCTGTGTGCCTCTGCTGGAGCAGGGGTCTTGGACAAGATGATGTCCAGAGGTCCCTTCCAATCCCCATCATTTTCTGATTCTGTAATATGAAAACTGTCCCATTGCCAGCTGCTGACAAGGGCAGGTGATCCCACACATTTATAGGACATTTAATAAATCCTGTGCCAATAATCTACAAGTTCACTGCGGTGAATGGGGATGTTTGACTTTAAAACAAATGTGTCCCCTTCTGCAATGCCTTGCTGGTCTCCAGGAACATTGAACAGCCCTGGAAATGACAAGCTGACCTAGGCTGCTGTCACTCTGAATTACCTAGCCGCTTTGAGAAGGACTCCATTTCATTTTCCCCTCTTTTCTACCACGTTAGCACAAATCACAGAAATTGCACTAACGTTTCCCCAGTGGGATCCTTCAATTGTCTTTCACAGAAGCAAAGAAAACAAAGACATGCATCCCAATTCCAGGACATATGGGAAGCATTGTCTTCTGCATGTCCAATGCTCTGTAATTCTTTCCTGAAGGACTGGACGTGCCTCAGCAGGGCACTGATCTGCTGAGGATCCCATGGGGGAGTGTGTGAAGGTTGGGACAGCGCAGTGGCAGCCTTTGCTTGTGCAAGGGCACCGAGCGGCTCTGCCGCAGGGATGTGAGCGGGCCCCCGGTCTCACACAAAATTGTAAGCTTGGCTTGACGAGAATCTGCAAAAATAATATTTCAGGTGGGCAGTTATTTTGTCCCACTCGTCCTCTCCCTCTGCACCAATGTCCAGGGACACTCTTGTCCTCTGGACACTTTGTCTGGGAACTCAAGGGACATACGAGTCTAGTGAATTACGTTACAGTCACTGTGCTGGGATACCACCCCAGGTATAAATCATAGAATCACAGACTGGTTTGGGGTTGGAAAGAACCATTAAAGCTCATCTAGTCCACACCCCCTGCAGGGAGCAGGGACATCTAGAGAACCTGGCATCTAGGACACAGAGAGAACCTGAAGGTGCACAAGTCCATGGGACCTGATGAGTTACATGCACAGGTTCTGAAGGAACTGGCAACTGAAGTTGCTAGGCCACTACCCATCATATTTGAGAAGTCATGGCAGTTTGGTGAGATTCCCATAGATTGGAAAAGGGGAAACATAACCCCAGTTTTCAAAAAGGGAAGCAAAGAAAACCCAGGGAACTACAGACCAGTCAACCTCACCTCTGTGCCAGGTAAAATCATGGAGCAGATCCTCCTGGTATCTGTACTAAGGCCCATGATAAATAATATGGTGATCAGTGACAGTCAACATGGCTTCACTAAGGGCAAATCGTGCCTGACTAATTTGGTGGCCTTCTACAACAGAGTTATATCTCTGGTTGATGTGGGAAAAGCAACTGAAGTCATCTACCTGAACTTGTGCAAGGCATCTGACACTGTCCCACATGACATTCTTGTCTCTGAGATGCAGAGACATGGACTTGATGGATGGACCGCTTGGTGGATAAGCAACTGGCTAGAAGGTGATCAATGGCTTGATGTCCAGATGGAGACCTGTGACAAGTGGAGTTCCTCAGGGGTCTGTTCTGGGTCCAGTTCTGTTTAACATCTTTGTCAGCGACATGGACAATGGCATCAAGTGCACCCTCAGCAAGTTTGCTGATGACACCAAGCTGTGTGATGGACTCACTTGAGGGAAGGGATGCCATCCAGAGGGACCTTGACAGGCTTGAGAAATGAGCCAGTGCAAACTGAGTGAGGTTCAACAAGAAGTGCATCTGGGTCAGGCCAATCCCAGGCACAATTACAAACTGGGTACAGAGTGGGTTGAGAGCAGCCCTGAAGAGAAGGACTTGGGGATGTTGATTAACAAAAAGCTCAACATGAGCTGGCAGTGCACTCGTGCAGCCTAGAAGGCCAACCATATCCTAGGATGCATTAAGAGGAGTGTGGCCAGCAGATGAAGAGAGGAGATTCTCCTCCTTTACTCTGCTCTCATGATACCCTATCTTGAATACTGCATCCAGTCCTGGTGTCCCTACCATAAAAGGGACATAGATCTGTTGGAAAGAGTCCAAAGGAGGGCCACAAAGATGATCCAGGGGCTGGAGCACCTCTGCTATGAGCATAGGCTGAGGGAGCTGGGCTTGTTCAGCCTGGAGAGGAGGAGACTCTGGGGGGACCTTATAACTGCCTTCCAATACCTGAAGGGAACCTATAGGAAGGCTGGAGAGGGACTTTTGTGTCCAGCAATAGGACAAAGGGAAATGGGTTTAAACTGAAGGTGAAGAGATTTAGACTGGATCTTAGGAAAAAGTTCTTCAGTATGAGGGTGGTGAGACTCTGGAATAGATTTCCCAGAGAAGTTGTGGATGCCTCCTCCCTGGAGGTGTTCAAGGCCAGGTTGGATAAGGCCTTGAGCAACCTAGTCTAGTTAAGAGGCATCCCTGCTCAGGGAAGGGAGGTTGGATTAGATGATCTCAGGTCCTTTCCAATCTAAGCCATTCTACAATGATCTGCAACTAGAGCAGGTTGCTCAGAGCCCCAGCTAACCTCATCTGAAGCGTTTCCAGGGATGGGGCATCAACCACCTCTCTGGGTAACTTGGGACAGTGTCTCAGCACCCTCAGCATCAAAAATGTCTTCCTTCTCTGTAGTCTAAATCTCTCTCTTTTAGTTTAAAACCATCATCCCTTGTCCTGTCGCAACAGGCCCTGATAAAAAGACTGTTACTATCTATGAGAAACTTGAGGCTGTTTAGCCTGGAGAAGAGAAGCCTGACTGGAGATTTTCTCAATGCTGATCAGTATCTAAAGGGTGGGCATCAAGAGGATGGGGCCAGACTCTTGTCAGTCTGGCCCAGGCTGCCCAGAGAGGTTGTGGAATCTCCTTCTCTGGAAAGGTTCTAAACCTGCCTGGACATGACACTGGGCAACCTGCTTTTGGTGACCCTTTAATGGTTGGAAGAGATGATCTTCAGAGGTCCCTTCCAATCCCCACCATTCTGTGATTCTGTGATCTTTCTTATAGGCCTCCTTTAAGTACTGAAAGGGAGTGAAATGACCTCTTTGTTAAGACCAAAGTGGATCCACTGAGTGACCACATGCCTGGAGAAAGGACTGAGACTTGCGCCCTGTCACTTGGTGTGGTGCAAAGGCAAGTGAATTGATGCCTTAGTTTCTCCAGCCATAAAATAAAGCCAGACACCACTTCACTTCTCTTTGCAGAGGTGGTACATTCTAAGGCCAACCAGAGTGTTAAAGTCTGTCAAGGTTTTGGGCTAAAAGGTGCTAGATAAGTGCAAGGAATTAACATCACTCCATTTCATACGTGAACCAAAGCCCTAATTCCCACCCCACCCAGTGGACTAAACCAGAAGCCATAAATTTCCAACATTTAGCACACTGCTACCTACCAAAATAGGACTTCACTAAGAATACCATCCACACTTGCTTCTGCATGAACTAAGCAGGTGGATTTGGGGACCAGCAGATCTATCTAGGCTGACTGTGAACCCAAGAAGGTCGGTATCTGGCTCGTGCTTACGATCAGAGGACACACAAGCTGAAAGGGATGTTCTATTTTCAAGGAGCATAAAGACCCAGTGGTGAGACAAGTAAGGCCAAAGAAACTGTTTCAAGGCTTGACCTCCTGGTTTCTATTACGCACTTCACCTTCTCTCTCCTGGCTTTCCAGTGCTGTTTTTAAACCTTGCACACACAACAACAACAACAACAACAACTGTCATTAACACCATGGCAAAACATGCTGAATTCAGTGGCACAAACAGAGCAGGTTGGGATTCAGGAATCCACTTCTAGTCCCCATTCAACATCTACCTTGTTTACTAAGCTCTTACCCGATTCCTCCTTGTCTATTTGTGAGAAGAAGAAAACAAATTAAGCACTCTTATATTGCACATTTACATCTCTGCTGTCACGTACATCATGTGAAATGGAGCTGAAAAGACCTTAAGACTTTTAACACTTCCCAAAACAATTCAGACTGTAAAAAAACCTGTCCCCTACCACAAAAATGACCGATGACAAATCTGCTTTGAATAATGAGTAAAACTCTCCCCTCTCCTAACAACAGAAGTCTGTCTCGAGAGATAGATCACACTTCCCCTGACCATGCTCACCTTTGCTCTTTCTGCAGAGCTTCTGCATGTTGTCTGTTCTCGTGTCGCCACATCTGCAACTCGTTCTTCATGGCGTCCATGTCTTCTTGAATGTAGTCCATGATCCTGCCAAGAGTAAGGGCACTCCGGCACAGAGTCTGAATGGAGACCTGAAACTTTGCAATTTCTTTGGCTACCAGGTCTCTCTCTTTCTTCCTCGCTGCTTCCGATACAAAGGGTGTCTCCTAATAGAGAGGGTGAACAAGAAGGAAAGCATCAAAACCAGGGAAAATGGTTGTGCACGTGAGATATCGAATGGAGAATGTTTTGGAGACTGCTAACTGGGAAAGATATGGAGAGAGGTTTATGACAGTTTGCAATGAAAGAGAAGAAATGAAGCAACAGTTGAGAAATCAATGAGCGGGAAGCATGTCATACCCAGGTCACCACTGCTACAAACCTGTCCAATAGCATCAACTATTCAACTGCTTTTCAGATCACAAGTGCACATAAGTAAATCTAGTATTTGATCCCATAAATGATCTCACTGCTGTTCTTGTTCTCTACATAATCTTTTCCAAAGAAGTGAGTGTAGAGGGGGAAAACGTCTTTGCATTCTGTCATAGTTTACTTTAACCTGTTGCTATATATAGAAAAGGAAATTTCTGCAGCTTAATGTGGCATCATTAAATAGAAGTTCTCAACAGCCGTAATACTCAAAACCATTCTTGCTACCAGCCTGCTGCTGCTGCCACTGGCTGCCAATGTGTTCGCTGTGTAAATCACTCTCCCATCCAGCCAGTCCATCCATCCTCCCTACCCCTGCACAGTCTATGGGGTAAGGCTGGACTGTCACCACATCACTCCAGAGCCCTGCACCAGGACTATGAGGACAGGCTGAGAGAGTTGGGGTTGTTCAGCCAGAGGAAGAGAAGGCTCCAGGGAGACCTTGTGGCGTTCCAGTAGTTAAAGGGGACTCTCAAAAAGATGGGGACAGGCTTTTTATCAGGGCCTATTGTGACAGGACAAGGGGAGATGGTTTAAAACTAGAAGAGGGATATTTAGACTAAAGAGGAGGAAGGCAAGTTTTACACTGAGGGTGATGAGACCCTGGCCCAGGTTGCCCAGAGAGGTGATCAAGGCCCCACCCCTGGAACCATTCCAGGTGAGGTTGTACAGGTGTCTGAGTAACCTGGACTAGTTGCAGATGTCCCTGTTTACTGCAGGGGAGTTGCACTAGCTGACCATGAAAGGTTCCTTCCAACCCAAACCATTCTATGATTCTATGACTTGGTGGATTGGCATTTACTCAATACTGCTGCAAGTCAGTGTATAGCAACATGGGGAAAAAAAAGGTCATGTTAAATTCTAGAGGAAGATGATTATGAAATCTGAAAGACAGTAATTTGGAGAAGCAGAAGCACCAGTGCTCATCGTGTTATAGGCATGAACATTCATTAGACCTGCTGGCCGCAGTGTTTTGCTGCTGCTTGGGAGTTACAGCAAAGCCTCCTTCTACTTCTCTAAATCGGTCCCTTCAGGATGCTTCTCTCCCTCCACTGTCTGTGTCTGGATTTCCAGCTTCGAATGCTGGTCCTAATAATAGCACTTCATGCTGCACGGCTAAAACAGACGGCGGTTATTCCATGCCTTGTACTTCGGTTAACAGTGGTTGTAAAATCATGCAGGCTGCAGATGTGGCCTCAATAAACTCTATACTCAAAAATAATTTGGTCTTGTGCACACATCCCTCGTGTGCAGCCAGTAGAGTCTCTGTGGTCAATCTCCTGAAGCCTCTCCAAGCTCACTGCAGGTTAAATACAGAGAAAGCATTTGTTAAAGCAGCAAAGTCACAAAGAGCAAAAGGATGCCACAAAAAGAGCCAAGTGATGCCATGTTACTAACACACTAATAATCTTATTCCAGAAAAGCCTTCCCTGAAAACAACAATCACCATTAAAGAAAACTTTGCTGCATTTTTTCTCCCCCATACAAGCTAATCTTATCAATGTTTATCAGTATCTAAAGAGTGGGGGTCAAGAGAATGGGGCCAGGCTCTTGTCACTGGTGCCCAGCAATAGGACAAAAAGCAACAGGCACAAACTGGAACATCTGAACAGTTCCATCTGAACATGAGGAAAAATTTCTTTCCCGTGAGGGTGCCAGAGCCTGGCTCAGGCTGCCCAGGGAGGCTGTGGAGTCTCCTTCTCTGGAGAGATTCCAAACCTGCCTGGACACGATCCTGGGCAACCTGCTCTAAGGGATGGACTAGGTGAGAGGTCCCTTCCAACCCCCATGATCCTGTGATCTTCTCCTCTCCTCTCCTCTCCTCTCCTCTCCTCTCCTCTCCTCTCCTCTCTCCTCTCCTTTCTCTCTTCTCTCTTCTCTTCTCACCCTACAAGTCGAATTCCCAAACCGATTTTCTCTTTAAGACATACAAAACTTTAAGTAAAGTTTACTTAAAGTCATTTTGGTCACTTAATGTGTACCGGAAAACTAGAAAGGTCTTTCTCTACCACCCCAACCACAGGATCAACCAATTCATGAGCACAGTTCCTGGTGGGTATATAAACACAGAGGTGGCAGCGTGCTTCTCTCCCACGCTGGGACACCACATCTACCACACTGTCCCCTCCTGCCCTCCTACCCAATTGGCCTGTCTTCCTGTGCGAGCTGCAGGCTGTTTGTTCAGCTGCGTTTGGAGGCAGCAGGGACTACTGCCAAACACATTTCAGCAGCCCTTGGCTCACTGATGAACTCAGATATATATATATATATATTTTTTATTTTTTTTTTTTTTTTAGAAAAATACTTCTAAAGACTTGAAGGCTGAGATTTACTTAGGTCTGATGCTTGTGTTTTACCACACACGCAGTGCTTGAAGACTGTGGGACTTCTAAGTTTACTGCCATTTTATAAAGTTAAAGTTATTTAATTAGGAACTGGGCTGGAATGACAAATTCTGCTGAACTTGTGACCGTCACTTCCGAAGGCAATTCATGAGCACTGCCTAACTGTTAAAAATAACACTCATCTTAATCCCTTCTCACTCGGCCCATACCCCTCTCACAGGAGCAGGTGTTTCATTAGACTACATGACATAAAAAGGGTTATTTAGATACTTTCTGGAGGCATCCGTGTGTCTGCTTTCCTTTACGATGCAAAGATAAAAGTGCTGCTTTGTGATCTGTTTCATCCCCTGAGAGCTGATGAGCATCCCTGTTCTGAGCACAGCTGCTTAGAGTGGAGAAGATTGTCTTCCCTGGGTCTCCCCCTTGGCCAACCTCTTAGCACAACAGCCAACAGTGTTCCCATCAATGTCATCCAGCTTCTCTCCGTGTTGATCTTGAAGCTCCCCAGAGAAGAGAAATTTTGCTCAGGGGCTCTTGAAGGCACATATCACAGGACAGGGTCCTGCACACATCTCAGGTTGACAAGAGTTTCTCTCCTGGAGATATTTTTTTTTCCCTACCGTGTCACCACCTCTAGTAAAGATGGATGAAGAGATCTGCACTCTCACAGTGTTTCAAAACTCTTTGTTCTCAAGTCTAACTCTGTTTTCCCAACCCTTGCTACATGTTGTGCTCCACTAAAGCCTTGGGGAAGACTTAATCCATGGCACCAGATTTTCCATGTGTAATTGGGAACATACCTGTAAAGACAATAGCCTTCACTTCAGCAGCAGAGCAGAGTTGTACCTGATCCAACACCTTCCCAGGAAGAAATCTGGTTGCCTTGTTTTCCTTCTTCTAAGTGCACCAAACCCTTACCACTTCCCCCCCTCAACATCCTCAACAACCAGGAAGAAGTCTGGTTGCCTCGTTTTCCTTCTTCTAAGTGCACCAAACCCTTACCACTTCCGCCCTCAACATCCATGAGAAGAAGCCACAGTCAAAAGAGAAGCCATTTGTTTCAAATACAAGTATCTCAGAATCAAGAAGACTCAGCCAGGCCATCATCTGAGGATACAGTTCATAGAATCACAGAATCTTTCTGGTTGGAAGAGACCTTTAAGATCATCAAGTGCAGCCACTAACCCAGCACTGCCAGGGCACAACGAAACCATGCCCCTCAGCACTACATCTACACAGCTTTTAAATACCTCCCAGGACAGCAATCCAGCCACTTCCCTGAGTGTGTGAAAACCTGAAGAATGCTTAATTTTTATTTTCCAAATACCAGGTTCAATGTTTTACATTCTTGCAATGCTGGCATGACCTCCCTGATACCCAAACAGTCCAAGCAGCCACAAGTGTCAACACCAGCAAGTATGGTATGAAAATAAACAATAAAAAAGAAGTGAAAATCCCAGAATTCAGTACACAAGCAAATAAGGACTGTATCCCTTCAAACACAGATCTAGCTGACAATTTTAAGTATTCCAGGGTAAAATATATAGCTGCTTGAAAAACTCAGGTGAAAATAAACCACTGTGGAATATTTTATATGAATCAGGAAGATGCCCTTAAAGCACATTAATAAACATTAAAAAAATTATGTCAGCGTCCTTGTAACTCCAGTGTACTCTTAAATGTAGTTCGATTCCTCAAAACTGACACAAAAAGGACAAAATATTATCCCATCCAAAGTTGTTTCAAGTGCTGAAATACTACCACCGAAAATCTAGTCAATACTGCTGGACTTAAGCAGGTACATCAACAGGCTTGCTAAAATACCCCATGTATTTGAAACACACATTACATGACAGAATTATCATCATGAAGCACTCGCACTTAATAATTAAGGGAAGAAAAAAAAAAGCCACACTGTCCGTCCTCAGTTTCACAGTTACAGTTATGGGTTGAAATCTATGTGGGACACTCTTTTAAATCACTATGAATTACAGCAGATGGTTTATTACAACAGGCAGCGTGGGTGGTAAAGAGCCCTGAATGCCACCTTTGCTCATTCGACACAAACACGTAACAGGATATACTCCGTTTTAAGAAAAATGCCAGAATCAGAATTGCTCCAGTCTATTTAATTAGGCAGTACACCTCAAGGAACCCTCCTTTCACAAAAGCCCAAGAATCAATAAATTATCCCCATATAAAAGACTGTATTGCTTCTGTAGGCCCAACACGCTTCCTTGCCTTAGTGTTTTTCCTAAGCCACCAAGATAAATGTTTATTTTGGATTCCTGGGGAAAAGTCTGCCTTTCCCATTACCTCAACGTGAACAGAACACAATGTGGACTTGGATGCAGGGACCCTAGAAATTAAAAAGCAGAAATTTTCTTTCTCATTGATAAAGGGGAAATTATTAATGGGGCTCCAGAAACCACCCTAATTTACTTCTGTTTAATTTATCCTCACTAAAGCAACTACTATAAATGTAGCAGCATGCACAGCTCCATGAAAACAGATCATTCACAGGACACCCACTTGCAATAGCTGTGCTGTTGAAGAGCCTGACATCCACTAAGCTAAAGAGCTGGTATTTTCTTTCCCATTCACTGTTTGAAAATTTAATTTCTAGAAACAGCATTTGCTTACTTTTACACAGCTCCTCCTGCATTTCCATTTTTTTAATTTGTTTTTAAACATGAAACAAATTAGGACAATCATCCATCAAGTGCTTAATAGTTTCTACAGCCCCTTTTTAACTATTGTATTATGCCCCATTATGAAAACAGACCCGAGTAATCTAGTTTTATTGAGCTCCACCGCTTCCGCCCTACTTCTTTCTATAGGACAGGAGAGAAACTTCATTTTGGACAAGTCACTTTGATAGATTCAGTGCAAAACCAACAAGGTGGTGAGGGTTTTTTTTTATTGTACGAAATATTTTTTTATCATAAAGGGTGTTTTCTTTTCCTGGTTTTTACAGAGTCTGCATTTTAAGCAGATTGTAACTATCCACTAGGGATCCCCAAAAGAAACTCTTTCACAGAAACACAGGGAAAACGGTAAATGTTAAATCGTTTCCAATGAACAGGATGCTTTTTCTGCTGATGCCAGGTACCGAGTTCAGGAACAGGCCAAGGAATCGGAGACACAATGTTCTTTACCATTCAATTTAAGAGGTAGTCTGACCTGCTTCTGAGTTGGAAGGCACCAAAAGAAAATAAAAGGATAGCTCTTTAAAGGGAGTTGGGGTTTTTTTTGAGGAATGGTGGTGGTTTCCCCCCATGGTTCACATTTGAGACCTCTAAAAGGAGGTGGACTATGCAGATGTACATAAACACCCCACCTTGGCCCCCAGAGCCAGTCTGCTTCACTTAATATTCAATCCGCACTGGGAAGAAGTCATTTCATAAAACCTCACGTACTCAGTGCAATATTCAGAACAGAATCCCGTGAGTCTGACCACACACGTGCCAAGAGTCAACTCTAGTAGCAATCAGCAACAGCAGATAGTATTAATTCATCCATAATGGCACAGTGGGTCCCAGTCCTGCCAAGCTTTCCTCTTCTGCTCACGCTGCTGAAATGCTGGGTCTACAACCTCCTACTCTTGACAAAGCATAGAATCATTTAGGTTGGAAGAGACCTTTAAGATCATTGAGTCAAACCATGAACCTAACTCCGACTTGTCTACTGCTACATCATAAGCACCATATCTACACAACCTTCAAACATGTCCAGGGGTGGTGATTCAACCACTGTCCTGGGCATCCTGGTCCAGGCCTTGACAACCCTTTTGGGGAAGAAATTTTTCCTAATGTCCAACTGAAACCTCCCCTGGTGCAACTTGAGGCCTTTTCTTGTTCTGTCACTTGTTTCTTGTGAGAAGAGACCAACCCTTACTTGGCTCCAACCTCTTTTTCAGGGAGTTATAGAGCTCCTATGGTGCTTCTCCCCATCCAGACTGCTGGGTACAGTTCTTTTTGAGGACTTGCATGAAAAATTTCTCACTCCAGTTTTATTCAGGTCACAGAGTTAACATCACATCATGATAGACAGAGCTCTCACACAAAGAGGAAAGACCGTTTGCAGATAATACCAATTAACTTTTACCGTCAGTGTTTCTTAGGACATATTAAGCTGGCAGGATACTGAGAAGTTGTGAGCTTGAATGGTGAGCCTCTTCAAAATATGTAAATGGTAACCAGCAGGACTAGGGCAGCGATTGTCCCACTGTACTGGGAACTGGTGAGGCCACACCTCTAATCCTGGGTTCAGTTTTGGGCCCCTCACTCCAGAAGGACATTGAGGGGCTGAGGCATTTCCAGAGAAGGGCAGCGAAGCTGGTGAAGGGTCTAGAGCACAAGTCTTGTGAGGAGTGCCTGAGGGACCTGGGGTTGTTCAGTCTGGAGAAAAGGAGGCTCAGGGGACACCTTCTCACTCTGAACAACTCCCTGAAGCAGGCTGAAGCCAGGTGGGGGTCAGTCTCTAGGAACAAGTGACAGGACAGGAGGAAACAGCCTGAAGTTGCACCAGGGGAAGTTTAGGTTGGACACGAGGAACAATTTCTTCCCTGAAACAGTTGTTAAGGCCTGGCCAAGGCTACCCAGGGCAGTGGTGAAGTCCCCATCACTAGAAGGGTTTCAAAGCCATGGAGATGTGGTGTTGAGGAGCATGGTTTAGTGGTGACCTGGCAGTGCTGGGTTAACAGTTGGACTCAAAGATCTTAAAGGTCTATTCTAACCAAAATGATTCTATGATTCTATGACAGATGCCTACATCTGGTTAACATGACATGTTACTAATTGCATTGACTGGAGGGGGCACCCAGTGTCATGCAGCTGATGGATTAATGTAAAAATCAATGACCTGAAGAACCTTAAACAAACAGAATCAGCAATGATTGTATTTGTTCTAAGCCTAGAAGTGCATACTTAATTTATCACATTTGTAGTGAAAGTTAATATTATCCAGGTGCTAAGCTATTTAATATCACTTCTTCCTCACAGAAACCTCAAAGCTGATGCTTTTCTGAAGCCTGTGAACTGTATTTGGTAGTGCAAAGATGGGAATTCTGTGATCCCACTTGCTTAAAGCTATTTAATAACCTGCCTACATTTTCCACACATCAAATAAATGAAGTGGAATACAAAATGTAACATCTGTTTCGTTCTCTGTTTAACATTCAAGGGTTAGATTCTAAACAAATACATTTAGGAAGTCTTTTTAGGAATTTGTTAGGCTGAACACGGTTAATCAAGGCAGCAAAAATCTTGTGTATTTCCAGAATGACCTCTTTGTTTGACCTGCAAATTGTGTATATTATTTTAAGTTCCTGCACATGCAAAGCCTAGATGATAAAAGTCCCAGTCTTCTTTCCTTTCCTCTTCTTTTTCTTTATTAATACTTCTTAAAAAGCAAAGGCATGTTTGGGAAACGCAGCACATAAAAGGTTTCAGAGGAATGCTTTTAACACAAAGAAAAGCTCCTCGGCCATCAGCAGTTAAAAGTAAAGGTGTAAAACATTCCCAGGAGTTCAGCAGCATTACATTTAGATTAAGTTATTAATTCACCAACTTCACCTAATTTCTAGTTGATTAATCCACAACAAATCAGGTAGATCCATTGGTCTTTTTTCTTCCCCTGAATACTGGACTAATAAAGTATTAGACAAAAGTTCCAGCACTCAGACTACAAACTTAATTTTTTCCTCCCTTCACTTTCCTAACTGGCAGAAGAATAAGGCTTTAAAGACTAATGAATTTAACCGGGAAAACACTTCATTTATTTTGTATGTATTGAATAGTTCAACAAAATGAGGGCAGATGAACATTCCTACTGACAGACACAAGGATAACCTTTGTTTCATCAGACGTGATTTCCCAAAGCAAGTATTCTTTCAAATTTTCACCAGACTTGTAGTTACCCTGCTCCAAAATACAGCAGTGCAATTACATTTTACTCTCCAATGCAGAATACATTTTGGAATACAGTTGCAGACTGATGTAGAAGATATTTCTTCTGGAGAGTTTGACGGAAAACAAATTAAATAAAGAGCTGACAGTCTGGGGAGAAATGGTCAAATCCCAGACTGATCCTGCTTCCCAGCAAACTGCAGAGCTAGACCTGGCACAAAACCGACAGCCATTTGAGCGCAGCACGCTGGCCAGGATTCACTGACCCATTCTCACAGTCCCAGCAACACAACAGGACGTGGTTCCACTTGCCTGCCTAGACCACTTGGCAGAAATAAACCACTTGAAACTCTTCCTTTCTTTTTAATTACTTTTGCTGCCTCTCTCCAAAGAGATTCTACAGATCAGTAAATATTCCTCCTAAAATTGCTGGTCTGCAGTCTCGCAGGAATACATCTTGCTGCTGCTTTCCTCATGATGTTCAGAACATCCCTGAGAGACGAGACATGCCACAGACATGGAGACCCCCACCTGCTACCCTCATATCTGGTCCCCAAGATATTCCCAGAGGCAACGCCACGTTGGAAATGCGTTTTTTACTCTTGCTCTCCTGCATGAGTGTCTCTAGCCTTTAAAATACATTCCCTGGATTCAGTAATGTCTCCAGCTCATGTTTTCTGAACTACATCTGTCAAGTCCCTGTCACTAACTCTGCACATTTTTAATCATCTTTCCCGATGGTTTTTCCTCCGCTGTCAGGAAAGCCATGCTTCTCTCTGGATCACAACTTTAACAATATAATTTGAAAAGCAGTAGTGGCAAAGAAACCTACTGTAGTATCAGGCAGCTGCTTGGATATGAGATCAGATAATATTCCAGAAGCTTAGCGTTGTGTGCAAGTTTTCACATGACGCACCAGGAAGTCAGCACGTTTTTTTCCAGAATTAGTTGCCTATTATGAACGCTGCAAACACAGACCAGTGCTTCAAAAGATGCAACAAAAGACAAACAAGGACTGAATGAGTGTTTTAGAGACTGAAAACAGGCAACGGGACTAAATGGTGATTGTAGGAGGACACAATTGTTCACGTGAATTTTAAAAAAATTAAAAGGGATTTAAAGGGAATCATTTTAGTTAGTTGCTCTTATTCAGAGAAAAAAAAAAAAAAACCCAGAAAATTTAGCACAAACACCAAAGGAAGGTTCCTGAGCATGAAATCCATGTGGTTTTATCAACTGTCCCCCATTGTCCCTTTCTATGTCCAGTGCTTCAGCTGACAGGACACAAGCCCAAACACTACAGCCAACAGCACAACTGTGTACCGGCAGAAGACATCACTAAATGAATTACTACCAACACGTAGTCTCCAGACTAGTGAGTCAACAGCACCATCTAGTTCTAAAACCAGGAATGGGAACAGCTCTATCGCTTGTTCTCACAAGGGCTAGCTCAACGTGTACTCCAGGAACAAGTTTTAGAGCTATTGCATAAGCAGAGCAGTATCAGCTTTTACCCCTTGGTTTCTCCAAACTGCTATATAATCAGACAAACATTCACATCAGACACGCTTGTTAGAAAGAGCCAACAGCGTTTTACTAATTAGCGTGCAGACACTCCAAGTTGCACACATTTATACATACACAATTCAGCAGGCTAGATGAAGCTTTTACTATTTGTAATGGATTATAATCAGGAAATGAAAGGTGTTTTCCTATTTTTAGCCTGGAGGAGAGACAACTGAGAGGGGATCTTCTCAATGCTCATCAATAGCTAAACAGAGGGGGTCAAGAGGATTTTATGATCTAGGGCAAGGTTGAAATCAGTAGACTTTGTTTCTGGAAACAAAAAGAATAGGCTATAGAAGGTTCCCTGAAAAACTGTACTGAATTACTGGAAAAAAACAATACCACAAAAATTACAGATAAGAAGAAGAGAGCATTACATGGAGAAAGTAACAATATCTAACAGAGAAAAAAAAAAAAAGGCAGCATAACACTTGAAGAAGGAAAGCTTGATCATCAGTAGGAAAAAAAACTCACACTTAAGGCACAGAAAACAGTCACGATAACAGTATTTAATATTCATAGTTCTTTCAAGGCCATTACTATCTTACCTTGTCTGTCATCTTTGATGATTTCTGTGATGCCTCATAATCTTTCTTTGTTTCCAGGATACTTTTTACAAGCCCACCTGTTGAAAAATCAGTGTGTATCTCAGCACTGGTTGGCACTGAAATGTTTTTTTAGACATTCAGACAAATCAGAATGAACTGCTTAATTTCTATTTAATGTAAACATTTTTAGAGCAACATAAACAGCAGGTACTTGAGCTGTATTAACACAAAGGTTTTTCCTTTGCACCCCTCTTTTGGAAAAATTCAAGAACTGCACTGATAGGCATATAGATAGATATTGCCTTGAAATGAGTTTTTGGATGGAAATAGGCATATTTGCCTAAATAACATCCAATGTAACCATAACAGAAGCCCCTGAATCAGAGATCTGAGGTCACAAGTAAGAGTAAATGTTTTTAAGAACCAGTCAATCTTATTTTCTAAAAGCTTTTTGATAACTTGCCTTGACCAGCCAATCCCATCTCATATCACAGAGATGTCAAGGTGTACCTGACACTCTAAGAAACATTAATTTATGAGTTTTACACAGAATTTTAAATCCTGATGACATTAAAAATGTATAGAAAATCTGTACTTAACATCAGTTGTAGATCCAGCTGCATAAGTAAACAAGACAGCATTTGGTAAATAATTTCTGGTTTTCTTGCACAAGTTGCAAGCTCCTATCCTCAGGAGGTATTTTGTTGCTTTATTCAGCATTTTAGTGTTCAGTATTTGGTTTAAACCATGATTTTATATATATATAAATAAATGTATGTATGTAAAAGCAAACATACCATGGGTTTGATCCTCAACCAGCTCCACTTCTGGCCCCTACAAATGCAGGAAGAGAGCTTTAGTTGCAAAAAGCTGGCATTGCTCTAATATACAACTATTCAAAAATATGCATCTAGAAGCTACTTAAGCAAGGAAGTTACGAACAAAGTATGGGAAAAGGGTTCTATAATTTGCAACATGAACAGACCATTTCCATAACTGGCATTTCTGGCAGTGGCAGTGCTGCCTCCACCACAAACTGGTCATCCTCATCATCAGAAATCTGCTGATCTATGATCACGTTCGAGATTGTTTTACCACTACCATTCCTGTAAGAGAGACAACGAATATGAAAACCAATTAAGATCTGTCCAAACTGATTAAGATATCTCTAGAAGAGAAGAGACAGCAGTACTCTCAATTCCTACCATAAAGTCAAGCAGCACCAACTAAAAGCACATCAAATTCTGCCATTTCCATTCACTGTCCAACATGGAAAACATCCTTCTCTCATAAAAGTATGTATATTTTCCTTCTAAAGACACTACTTCAGTGACAGGCAGTTATCAGAAATCAATTCAGCCATTTGGTCTGTAGTTTCAACTGGCTTTTTTGAACACAGGATCACAGAAACGCAGCATGGTAGGGGTTGTAAGGGACCTCTGGAGATCACCATCCAACCCCCCTGCTCCAGCAGGGTCACCCAGAGCAGGGTGCCCAGGATTGTGTCCAGACAGGTTTAGAATCTCTACAGAGAAGGAAATTCCACAACCTCTCTGGAAAGCCTTGGACAGGCTCCATCATACTCACAGAAAATAATTCTGTCCTCCTGTTCAGATGGAACCTCCTGGGTTCCAGTTTTTGCCCACTGCCCCTTGTCCTGTTGCTGGGCACCACTGACAAGAGTCTGGCCCCATTCTCTTGCCCCCTGCCCTGTAGATATTGATGAACATTGAACAGATCCCCTCTCAGTTTTCTCCAGGCTGAACAGACCCAGGTCTCTATTCACTGCATGTTTCACAGCTCTCTTCTGATGGCAGTTTAAATTAACATTCTAGTGTTAACTGCTTCAGAGCTCCCAAAGGCAAAAAAATGTTAATCATATTTTTGAACTTCCAGATGTGACTACCAACTTGTAGCTAATACACTGGATTTGAACAAACAATAAATCAAATAAAGCAAGCTTGAGTTTTCCAGGCTGAAATATTGAGCAGTATGGTGACCCATCCTAAAGCTGTTCAGCAGCAGGTGAAGGACCAAAGATCTGAGAACAGCGTGGCACAAGAGCCAGACACATCCGCTCTGCATCTCCCACACTCCTTACCTCTCTGGAAGTAAAACCTCTGTGCTTTCTTGACGTTTTACTCGAGGTGGGGCTGGTCTTGCACTGCTAGGACGGGGGATACGTCTGTAATAACAAAGAGGCTTTTTCATTTTTATTGTAAGAGGATCAGACATGTTCACACACATGAGCTGAGTAAATTAGCTAGTGCAGAAGAACACTGAAAACACCCCCAATATACAATCCAACATCATGTCCTGGTTTGATCTAGAACAGAATAAATTCTAGGTTAAAAACTGACTGTCTGGCCAAGAGTTGTGGTGAACAGAGTTAAATCTAGTTGGTGACCAATCACAAGTGGTGTTCTGCAGGGCTCAGTTTTGGGGCCAGTCTCATTTAATATCTTTATCAATGATCTGGATGAGGCGATCAAGTTCACCCTCAGTAAGTTTACAGAAAACACCAAATTGAGCAGAAGTGTTGATCTGCTTGAGGGTAGAAAGTCTCTGCAGAGGGATCTGGACAGGTTGAAGCGATAGGCCAAGGTCAATTTTATGAGATTTAACAAGGTCAAGTGCCGTGTCCTGTACTTGGGTCAGAACAACCCCAGGCAATGCTCCAGGCTTGGGAAAGAGTGGGTGGAAAGCTGCCCAGCAGAAAAGGACCCAGGGTGCTGGTGGACAGCTGGCTGAACAGGAACCAGCAGTGTGCCCAGGTGGCTAAGAAGGCCAGTGGCATCCTCATCTGTATCAGAAATAGTGTGTCCAGCAGGAGTAGGGAAGTGATTGTGTCCCTGTTCTCAGCACTGGGGAGGCTGCAACTTGAGTACTGTGTTCAGTTTTGGGCACTGCAGTATAACAAAGACACTGAGGTGCCGGAGTGGGTCCAGAGGAGGGCAACCAACCGGATGAGAGGTCTGAAGAACACATCTTATGAGAAGTGGTTGAGGGAACTGGGATTGTGTAGTCTGGAGAAGAGGAAGCTGAGGGGAGACCATACTGCTCTCTACAATTACCTGAAAGGAGGTTGCAGTAAAGTGGGTGTAGGTCTCTTCTCCCAAGTAACTACCGATTGGACAAAAGGTGATGGGTTTACATTGTACCAGGGGAGGTTAAGAGTAGACATTAGGAAAAATGTCTACCCTTAAAGAGTGGTGAGGCATTGGAACAGACCGCCCAGGGAGGTGATGGAGTCACCGTCACTGCAGGTGTTCAAAAAACGTGTAGATGTGGCACTTCAGGACATGGTTTAGTGATCATGATAATGTTACATACATGGTTGGGCTTGATGACCTTAGAGGTCTTTTCCAATCTTAACAATTCTGTGATTCTGTAATTTTGTTCAATGATTTCCCTTCTCAGCCCAGCCTCTCCTAACTCACTGCAGTGCCTGAAGTTAGTGGCAGATCTTCACAGCCGGTCTCTGCTTCCAGCAGTGATAACGCTCCATGGTTAGAGTCACTGCCAAGGGGTGAGGTGTGCAGAAAGGCTCTTGCTTATATTTGCTGCTGTGCAGACCAAGGTTACTGCTCAATCTTGTGCCCCACATTGGGGTGCACCTGCAGGAAGGAGCAGCTAGGACAGGGGACCCTCAACTGACCAGCAAGGGATTCCATCCTATGTACGGTATGTTCAGTATAAAGCTGAGGGATCACAAAGGTCAAGCCTCTCCGTAATGGCCAGTGTCCAAGGAGGAATCTGTCTATTCTGATTTCGATCCTGATCCCTGCGTTCCCGAATCCAGTTCCCATCTGCTGCTGAGTCCAGTCTGGAACTTCCCCAGTGCCTGCTCCACAGCATCAGCAGTGACGGTGATGTAACTGCTATCAGGGATTTGGGTTCGATATTGGTTTTGCACAGATTTGTATATATCTCATTTTATTAAAGCTGTTTTAGTTTTCTTTTACAACCTATAAATCTCTTTCCCTTATTCCCTTTCTCTTCTCCCTTAGGAAGGCAGAGGGGTTAATAGAGAGCATCCCTCATTCACCTAGTGGCCTGCTCAGACCTAACCCCTGACACATTGCCATACTTTCTATCCTAGTAGCAGTCTAGGAAAATCTAGGAAATGCATCCTAAAATGAAAAGCTATAATTCCATCAAAATTACCTCTTGATTTGTCTCACTAAAAAAGTAACCTGCATGCAGCACACTGACAGAAAATTTAGCATTAACAGTATGCCCTGCAACATAAATGGAAAAAAACTATTTTAACAAGTGACACAATTACACAGGCCTTCTTTTGGAAGAGAAAAAGTAAATTGGGATTTAAAATGCAAGCTTATCTTATCCGTAATGCCATATTTATGGCGCGCATGTATGTAATGCTATGTTCTTCTCATTAAGACTCTCCACACGTCCCTCCTATTTTAATAATGACATCAAAACACTTTATGGAATAAGAAAAGAAGTCTGAAACACTTCACAATGTTCAAGTTTTCTTTATAGAAGGAAATGAAAGTGAATAAAGGAAAATGATCCATGGAATAATATTTATTATTTGGTACCAGTAGTAAAAACATAGTGCTCCAAGTTTCCTTGCTGTTACTACCTCCAGACACATCATGATTTGATTCAGACAGAATAAAGGATAGGAACAAACCTTTGGATGGGTTGAGGTGGAAGATCATTAAGGACTTCACCATTTTCAGACACCACAGGGTTTTCAGGAGCCACATTCACTATTTCTCCTTCTGTTAAAGAAAACAAATGTACAATTTCAGCTTAGCTGGCAAAGCAACTTGAACTTTTCTTACGACAAGTGTTTTGAATCTTATCAGCACTACACTTGGATGTGTGCTCATGAAATACATCACGGGACAAACTTTAAAAATTAGAAATAAAATTCTATAAGCTCCTATAAAAGCTAAATATCTTGTGAACTTTCAGGTTTTAAACAACTTGGAGCATTCACAATTCAAAAGGGACACTGAAAAAACATTTTAAATTTATTTTTTTCTTAATATTGGGAAATTCCCTCATCAGTGAAAATGACATCACCTCGCTCAATTCTTCCATAGTTGCATGGTAATAGTTGCAATATTGCAAGCTGCTCATTATCTAAAATCATTAGAGGAAAAGTAATTTTAAACCCCCCTATATTGTCTGTGATGGCTAGGGACAACTTCAACTAGAGAAGGCTGCTCAGAGTCCCATCCAGCCTGACCTCAGTAAGGCATCTACCATCTACCACCACTCTGGGCAACCTGGGCCAATGTCTCACCACTGTCAGCATAAAAGATGTCTTCCTTCTCTCGAGTCTAAATCTCCCCTCTTTTAGTTTAAAACCATCACCCCTTGTACTGTCACAAGAGGCCCTGCTAGCCCCGTAGCATCAGTGGAGACAGAACAGTGAAGGTATCACAGCACAGTGCTGTGACACTTGCACAGGATAAATGAAGAGATGCTTCAGGGACCTCCTAATACCAAATTTCCAGGAGATTTCTGGATTGATTGTCTATTACTGGCCCAACTACTTCCCCAGTTATTTGAGGAAAGGTTTTGTGGATCATTTTCACTTCTGATATGAACAGAAGCCACAAACACATCAAGAAATAGGAGGAGGGAAACAAAGTCATGTTCTGACATTAAGAAAAAAGAAAACGTATGTTTTATTAATCTGATTGTTGCAAGAACTACCTGTAATATATTGCAAAAAGTTCCACACCAAGGTTCTGCTTATTTTGAAGTTAGAACCCACAAAGTGCTCACACACCATTAGGTTGTTGGGTTTTTTTACTGGGGCTGGAAGAACTGGGACAAATGCATTAGGGCATGTTTCCAACAATCTCCCCCTTCTGCGCTGAAGACAATGATGTTCTCATCACTAAGCTGAACAGACTCATCGGAAATGAAACTTTTTAAAAAGCCAAAAGACAATAGAAGGTCCAAATAGTTGTTCTGATTGAATATCTGAGTAGACACTCCTTAAAGTCAAATGAGATGTGTAAAAGGTGAACTGTATAAATCTGTAGATCTGAGAGGCAAAGCCATGCCACTCTACTTTGAGCTAGGAAAGCACATGGACTTCTCATCCCTCCAAGTTAAGTTTACACAGTCCAGAAATGTAAAAATTAAAGGTCCAGAGGAAATTCAAAAGCAGTTCACAGAATGATTTTTTTTTTTTATCTTTTTTTTTTTTTTTTTTTTTAAAGTAGTCTTGAATACCCCTAAACCATTGAAAACCTTGTGGAAGAAGCTTCAGCTCTTCCCTGACTCATCTACTCCAAAAGCAGGTTTGAAGTTGCAGAAGGGCAGCAACCATGATTTTCAAGCAGTTTCAACACCCAGTTTCCATTTAATTCTATCTGTGTTAGGTGGAGTATTTAATATTTTACATATAATGCAAATTCTTTGTGAATGGGTGGTGGCTGTGATGGCCCAATTGAATGAGTGGCAACATCTTAAGGTTATTTTGAGATAAACTTTAGAAAGGAGCCTGGCACCTGGCATTACTCCTCCTAGAGATGTGCACCTCAGTGTAATTACCAAAACTGGAAGAATCATAGAATTGTTTTGATTGCAAGAGACCATTAAGATCACCAAGTCCAACTGTTAACCCAGGTCACAACTAAATCATGTCCCTGAGCACCACATCCACACAGCTTTTCAATCCCTCCAGGGATGGGGGACTCCACCACTGACCTGAGCAGCCTGTTCAGAGGATAAACTGCACCAGTAAATCTACCCTAAAAAACCCTTGTATTAGAATTTAACAAGGTTCAGAAAAATCTTACATAATCATCAGCTTCTGGAAAGGCCTCATGAAGGCCTACGCTTTTATGTAGCGACTGTGAAATCCAATGATTCCTCCCTTCTTGCCACAGCAGATGCATTTACATGCACATGTCTAAAGAAAGTGGAACCCAAGTCACTTCAGGGGAGTGTGAGCAAATGCTGAAGCAGGCCAAAACACCCTTTGGCCAGAAAGCTTTAAATGTATACTTCTTATTTTTGAGGCTACCATGAACTAACAAGTCTTCCTAATGGAGGACACCAAGAGAAAACAACCAATATGATGACAAATCCTCATTTATAAAGACAAAATAACAACCCACAATGGAAAGGTTCAGAGTCTCCATGCTCAGAAATGGAATACAGGACTGAAGCAAAATGCAGAAATAATTTCAAATTCCCGGAAAATAAGTTTATCTCAGCCAGTAAACAGTGTTTTTTAAGTCCTATAAATGATTCTTCCTTTAGAAACTTTTTGTTTGCAGCTAAAGACACGGGAACACAGCAAGAAGGGACAGGGGATCACTAATTACTCCTTAACAGCATCCAACTTCGCTATCTGCAATGGCAGTTCTTAGAGACTGTCATCACTGAGTTAACAGTCCAACTGTAAAGGCCATAACATGTGTGAGTGATGACTTCATCTCTATAAGAACTTATAGAAAATTAATGTTCACTAATGCACTGCTTTGTTACACCATCTTATTGAATAAAGCTAAAAATAATGAAGAACAAATACAATATTTGGTTCTTATACCACCTGAGAAACCAATTCAAATCCATAATGAACCTGAGTAGTACTCTTACATACATCCAAATTATAAAGTGAAGAATATAAAGTTATATTCCGTAACAGATACATTCCAATTGACAAGACAGCTCCAAAAGATTAAAAGGAATAAGCATGGAAGTTCTCCCAGTGGTCTAAGGTCACACAAATGTCTTGGCCAACCATCTACATTTCATTAGACTGACACAGCTATGAGGCCCTGAAGGCCACAGGTGGGCTGGGAAACAGCCTTTGACCTCCCACATACATGTTATCAACTCTCCCAACTAGGTCAAGTATCTGGAGAACACAAAACCACAACTTTTTGCTTAAATCTCAGTTCCTCCTCCTAAATTTTGCTTCTATGGCTCCATGTGCATTGTATCTGGATACAAATACTTCATTAACAACCCATGTCTTGGGAGCTATATACAACTTGGAGACAAAAAAAATGCAGAGAAATAAGAATGCAGAGAGGGAATCTTCCTCTAAAATGCTGCAAAATGCAAACACTATGTGAGACTCCCAAATACTTGCAGAAAAAGTCAATGTGCAATGATTTGGTTCTTAAACCAAACAAGCCACTGAGGGATTCAGGCACAGCAGCCCTGCATTTTCTTTGGGACACTGTAAGCTCTGGTTGCTTTGAACACTTGCATAAAAGTAAGGAAAGAGAAAATAAAGATAGCTGGTTTATCAGGAAATGTACATTTTTCAAACGAGGATGTTAATCACAAGATGCAATTAAAACACAAGGCAGAAGTTGGAGTAAGTGTAAATCACCCTCCTTAAATCATTTAGCTGCATGGATTCAAGTCCAACCCCGAAGCACTCGAGTTAGACCTTCCAAGGCAGTTAAGTTTTTCTTCTCCCTACCTTTCTGCTTTACAAGTCCTGGTTCAGCTTTCTCTTGCAGTTTAGCAATGCTGTCCTCTGAAATCCTATCTGCAACGCTCTTTGTGTCCACAGTTCCTGTAACAAAGCCGTTTATAGTCAAATGAAACTGAAGATACAATAAAAACTTAAAATAAAAATGCCAGGCTAAAGACCTGATACACTTACTATTTCTTTAAGGGCTAGCCTAGTTTAATAAACCATTTTGACTGTAAATAAATAATAGGCAGAGTTCACAGAGACTTTTTACGTGACTGCTGATTGAACTCCTTATGTTACTACAAACTAAGGGCAACTTCTTCAAACCAGAAAGGATTTGTAGACAGTATTTATGAGCCTGATAGCCAGCAACACAATACAGTATTTACCTAATACAGTAATTGCTGCAATACACAATATTGTTCGTGAACTACATGGAATGCATAGGGCACTTTGGATTGTTTCAATGGCTTTAGCTTTAAACACGTTTCATATTAAAGCCATGAAGAGATTTCATGCAATAAAAACTGTTTTCTGCTATAGGTGAACTCCACACCTTGCTGGTAATGCTGTAGAAGAGTCTAGTCAACAAATGCTGTTTACTTTTCATGCTACCTAAACCAGTTCTATTTTTGTGGAAAAAAAAAAAAAAGACCATTTCATCTACCAAATATCTTAAATTAATTCCCCTGGTTACAACAGGACAATGGTGACAAAAGCCAAGTAACACACAGTGGGAGAAAGCTGAAATATTCACGTATACATCTGATTTCTAAATTATCTGCCCAGGTAGAAGAGACATTCAGGATGCAAAGGAAAAATGATTCATCACCATTTGTACATGGTTCCTGAAAACCTAAGTGTGCATTGAAGATAAGGCATCAACTATTCCTACAGTTTGTCAAGAAATGTGCAGAATGGGTAATTTAGCTTTCGTCTTATCATAATATAAAATATATAATAAAATATATACACACATGCACACCCCCATTAATATACTCAGTTCTCACACTCCTCAAAATGCAGCAGAGGCAGAACAAATTCAGAAATAGGCAGATTACAGATACAGAAAGAGCATGCGTGTTTAAAACAGAGGTACCCAAAGCACAGAACCCAGGAACTGAACCCAGTGCTTCCAAACCTCCTTATCTGCAAAGAGGTAGCTGTGATGCAAAGGTACAGAAGAGATTCACAGGGCCCCAACCTACAGCCAGGACACCTCAGGTAACATTTCCACCACCAGCATGGGAAGAGATTTACTAAATACAGCCCTGCCTAATGCTTGGGTTGAAACATCTAACACTTCCAAAACCAGCAATGGAATGACAGCACACAGCATAAAGCTGAAGCTTTCCTGACATATAGACCCACAGTGGCAGATCTACTCCTCCACCCATGCCACTGGAAACATCCACCAAGATATACAGTCTGTTGTAGCAGAAATACTATGTTGTAATAGCTTAAAAGAAGGTTAACATACAGCAGAGAAAGGTCAGACAGCACTCTGACCTACCTGTGCTGACTAAGACCAGGATATATTGTCATTTAACAAAACTGACACTACTATTTAAACATCTATCTGTGCCACAAGAAACCCATGAGGTCTGGAGCACAGAAGAAAAGCCAAACCAACAGTGGAAAGTGAAGCACTTCATTCAATTCCATTTAGAAGGTAATCAGTGTCTGAAGGGAAACTTGTTCAGATTTCAAGTTTAAAAACTAAAAATCACGTTCACTTTATCAATCAACTTGTAAATTTGCAAAAGTGGCCTCTATTGCATGATACAAGTTTTGCTGCAACTTGCTGCCCCACGTTGCAACTATAAAATCAGTCACTGCCCGAGTAGTAATAAATGTAACTATTAAAAAAACCCAAACCAATAACATTGGCTCCAATACCGTTAGGAATTTGTTCATAATAAAGGTGAGCAAATGTGGGTATAATTTTGTTTTAATTAGAAGGATGGCAAATATACCTGATTTTGCTTAATTAGTCTTCCATTCACCACTTTGGTTTTGTATATTACAAATTTAGTCATTACACAAGCCCTTTTGTGTTCTCCTGTTGTGCATTCTCTGGAACCAATACAGGCTGGGGGATGAAATGAGGATGTCCTGTGGGGAAGGACTTGGGGGTGCTAGTGGATGGAAAGCTGGATACGAGGCAGCACCATGTGCTCACAGCCCAGAAGCCAATCACACCCTGGGCTGCATCCAAAGCAGCGTGGGCAGCAGGTCAAGAGGGGGGATTCTGCCCCTCTGATCCATTCTGGTGAGACCCCCCTGCAGTGCTGTGTCCAGCTCTGGAGTCCTCAGCACAGGAGAGACAGAGACCTGTTGAGGCAAGGCCAGAAGAGGCCAGAGAAATGGATCCAAGGGCTGGAACCCCTCTGCTGTGAGGCCAGGATGAGAAAGTTGGGGGTGTTCAGCCTGGAGAAGGCTCTGGGGAGACCTTCTCACAGCCTTCAGAACTTAAAGGGGCCTGTCAGAAAGATGGGAACAGACTTTCTAACAGGGCCTGTTGTGGCAGGACAAGGAGATGATGGTCTAAGATTTAAGGAAGAAATTGTTGATGCTGAGGGTGGTGAAACTCTGTCCCAGGTTGCCCAGAGAGGTGGTCAATGCCCCATCCCTGGAAACATTCTAGGTGAGTGTGGCCACGACTCTGAGCAACCTGCTCTAGTTGCAGATGTCCCTGCTTACTGCAGGGGGGTCGGACTAGATGACCTTAAAATGTCCCTTCAAACACAAATCAGTCTATAATTCTATGATCTTGACCTCCTTCTCCCCCATCCATCACTCTTACTTTCTATTTCTTTACTTCACAAACAACTGAAGAAAAAAACAACCCTCAAAAGATACAATTAACATTTCTGAGCACTGGTTGTCTGCTGATCATTCAAACAAGGAGCTAGAATGTGACTACTTGTGTGGGACAAGAGGCTTTGGGACTTTTTTTTAAATTTATTTATATCCAGGTAATATTAGAAAATACAGTAAGCTCTGGTCAACACTACAGAGACCAGTGTGCAACAGGCATCAGCACAGCTCTGGAAGGTTTTTGTTATGCTCTGGATAACTTACTGGAGCTCCCTAGAAGAAAAGAGGGGTAACGCCCCAAAGTATTTAGTGCTTAGGTAAACTGAAATGCACGTGCACTGGCCTGCTGCATCACGAAAAGAGTATTTCAAAATGTTTACCTTAAAGCCAAAACACAGGGTAAGTTGTTAACTGTATTTCATTTATCAGAAAAATTGGATCTTGCTTTTAAAGAAGGGATGATCCTATAAAACGGGGTGTGCCTGATCACTCTAGTTTAGTGCCAGTTCAGGCTATAAAACAAATATTCTAATCTTGGGAAATAAAAACTTAGAGGATCAGCTAAGGATCACTAAATAGTAATATAAGACTATGTTTGATGGAATCCAGATGGCATTTTTCAGCTGCAAATTTATTAAAATTATTACAACCTCACAGCATATAAGTACATGAGATGTGACGTAAAATTTTTGATGTTCAAGCCACCGCTTGAATTAAGCTCCTAAATCAAAAGGTGTTCAAATCCAAAGCACCAGAATTTTCCATGGTATTTAAAGTGCCTAAAGAGCTTTTTAATTTTTCCCTGAGTCTTTTTGAAAACATGGCTATTGATTGTTCTGAGAACACTACCCAAGGTCTGACATAAATTCAGTGTTTTGCCTCAGACACAGGGAAACCTACTAAAACCCAAAGAAAACGTGGATACTTGGGAAGACACACAGCAGGACACAATCTCTTTACATAAATTAATAACAGTGACATCAGCAGATTAAGTGTGTAAAGATCTTTGTGCTTCATTACTTTAAACAGTACCAGTCTTTAGCTGGAATTAGTTATTTAAACAGGTATCAATTTGGAGGTTTTATTGTGAAAACCCTGTGATGTCTGGACAAAAGAAGGCTCAAGGGAAACCTTCTTGCTCTTGACAACTCCCTGAAAAGAGATCAGATCCAGGTGGGGTCAGTCTCTTCTCCCAAGATGCAAGTGATAGGACTAGAGGAAACAGCTTCAAGTTGCACCAGGGCAGGTTTAGGTTGGAGTGGTGGAGTCCACATCCATGGAGGGATTTAAAGGATGTGTAGATGTGGTGCTGAGGGACATGGTTTACTGGTGACCTGGCTCTGCTAGGTTAACAGTTGGACTTGATGATCATCTTAAAAGTCTCTTCCAACTGAATCAATTCTATGATTCTATGAAATAAAGACATAAATTGAAGTTACACTGTCATGAGGTCTCAGTAACAACCAGCTTTATTCCTTACCTACATATTTCTGTAAGCTCTGCCTCTCAGCTTTCATATACAAAGGGCTAAGTAGAGCAGTCCTAAGTTTAGATTCCTTTGTTCCTGATGTGAAAGTATTAAGTACTTGGGATATTCTCAAGAGAAGCTAGCTTCCAATTAGAATGCAAATACAGTATTAATACACTTACATACAAAAGCTTGTGACATAATCAGTTGAAATGAAGCACCTTAACAGGCAAAATCATAGAATCACAGAATGGTTTGGGTTGGAAAGGACCTTTCAGACCACCTAGTTCCACCCTCCTTGGCATAAGCAGGGACACCTCCCACTACACCAGATTGCTCAAAGCCCCATCCAACCTGGCCTTGAACACATCCAGGGATAGGGTATCCACAGCTTCCCTGGGCAACCTGTGCCAGTGTCTCACCACCCTCACAGTGAAGAACTTCCTCATTTCTAATCTAAACTTCCCCTCTTGCAGTTTGAAACCATTACTCCTCGTCCTATCACTATAAGCTCTTGTAAAAAGTCCCTCCCCAGCTTTCTTATAGGCCACACAACAGTGTCCCCAGAGCCACGCTGAACAGGCTCCAGACTGAACAACCCCAACTGCCGCAGCCTGTCCTCATAGCAGAGGGGTTCCAGCCCTCAGATCATTGCTGTGGTCTCCCCTTGTCCCGCTCCAACAGATCCATGTCCTTCTTCTGCTGGGAGCTCCAGAGCTGGCCCCAGCACTGCAGGGGGAGTCTCACCAGAGAGGAACAGAGTGACAGAATGCCCTCCCTTGACCTGCTGTCCATGTGGCAGGGGATGCAGCCCAGGACACGGTTGGGGCTTTCTGGGGAGTACTCACTGGCTGCATTGATGGCTCATGTTGAGCTTTTCACCCACCAGCACCACAAGTCTTCCTCCTCAGGAACACTCTCACTCCACACTCCACCCAGTCTGTACTTGTACTTGGGATTGCCCTGACCCAGGTGCAGGACCTTGCATTTGTTCTTGTTGAACTTCATGAAGTTGACATGGGCCTGCTTCACAAGTCTGTCAAGGTCCCTCTGGATAACATCCCTTCACTCTAGTGTGTCAAAAATAAAAAATAATTGATCTATTTGCAAAGCCTGACACAATTATACTCAGTTAAAACTATCTCATAACTAAACTCTTCACTTAAACTTTGTCCAAAGAGACAGAGAAATGATTAATGGAGGTGCAAGGCAGATGAGGAAAGATGTGATTGTAGCATTTGCTAAATAGCTGCAGTCAACAAAACCTCGGAAGATGCTCTCCTCCAAAGGCTGATGAAATGGCCTGTGATCAATACAATTGCCATTTATATCAATCCATTCACTAACTGGCAAGCACAGATACCACAGATCAGTCAGCACAAGTGACAGCCTTAACAGACTTAGCACTGAAGCAAAAGATGAGATGCCTACAGAGCTACCCCTCATCTGCTGTCAAGATACAGGGTGGTGGCCACACCGCTACCAGGAGTCACTCCTGGCCAGCACAAAGAGATAAGCCTTTTATAGATTCTCATTTGCTGCTGATAATTCTTTGGTAATAAATCAGTATCTGTCCCCCCTTCCCCAGAACTCTCAGCAAAAATGCAGCAGGTTCCTTACACCTGTTTGAGTTGCTGTGGAAGATCACGTAGGGCAGGATTCAGTAGTGATGACACCCAGATTACTTTCCCTGTTCCAACTCACATCACAGAATGGTACAGATTGGAAGGGGCCTCTGGAGATCATCTCGTCCACCCCCCCTGCTCCAGCAGGGTCTCCCAGAGCAGGGTGCCCAGCATTGTCCAGGCAGGTTTGGAATCTCTCCAGAGGAGACACAAGGTCTTAGCCTGACACCAGCCCAGGTGCAATACAGATGAGCACAGCTGTAATGACAGACATTGGAGAGAGTCAAAGGTCTACAAAGACGTGCCTTTGTTTCAATACTCAGAGGAATCTTCCCTAAGCATCAAATGCGCTGCAAGTCAGAGGTTCTGCTTAACACCTTATCTTTGCCTGCTCTCCAGCTTACACTTGGAGTGTAAGTGTCTCTAGCTTTGGAAATCACTCAGAAAGGTTTGACTAGTCTTGAAGTCACTAAACCACCTCCTCACTGAATCAAGGCCGGAAAGTGTAATGCAAATATAGATGCTTTCATGTACTGCTTATCAAACAAATATCCAGGGAAATTCCTTTGTGCACTAGGCAGTGCTCAGTTCATCTCAGGGAATATGGCCATTTTTGTTTGGGGTTTTTTTGTTTGTTTATTTTGTTGTTTGGAATTTTTTTTTACAAATACGATCTTTTCCTTTATAAACCCAAAATTTCTGAAGACAAAAGTAAGACTTCAGATCCTTGAGAAACGATTGCAAAATAAGTAAGGTTTGAATTCCCTAGCCAAATTTAGGAACAGTACTCTTCACAAAAATGAGTAAGTTATAAAGTTGCAAATTCAGAGTCCACAGCTGTATGACTTATCCCTACAGGTAAAGCACATCTTGCCTCACAAATGTCTTTCAATTTAATAAAACAACCTTAAACAACATATCTCAAGTCTTACTAAAAGAAAAATACTGTGCTGAATATTGCTCTGCTGTAAACTTTTAACAAAGCTTTACATGTAACTTTCATGTGGTAACATACAAGTGGTAGGTAATGTTTAGTTAACGTGCAATCATTTTGCCAACTTAGACATGCTGTCCACTAATCCTCGGTGATAAACAAAAACAAGAAGGCAAAGCCTTCCAAGGCTAATTTGTCTAAACTTGCCAGGTTATTAAGCAAAGAATCATAGAATCATTTTGGTTGGAAAAGACCTTTAAGATCATCAAATCCAACTGTTAACTCAGCACTGCCAGGTCATCACTAAACCATGTCCCTCAGCACCACATCTACACATCTCTTAAATACTTCCAGGGTGGAGACTCCACCACTGCCTGGGCAACCTGGGACAACCCTTGACAACCCTTTCAGGGAAGACATTTTTCCTCATGTCCAATCTAAACCTCTCATGGTACAACTTGAGGCCATTTTGTCTTGTCCTACCGCTTGTTCCTTGGGAAACAGACTGACCCCCACCTGGTTCCACCCTCATTTCAGGGAGCTATTGAGAATAAGAAGGTCTCCCCTGAGCATCTTTTTCTCCAGTCTAAACAACCTCAGGTCCCTCACCTGCTCCTCACAAGACTTATGCTCTAGACCCTTCACCAGCTTTGTTGCCCTTCTCTGGACATGCTTCAGCCCCTCAATGTCCTTCTTGGAGTGAGAGGCCCAAAAGTGAACCCAGGATTGGAGGTGCAGGCTCACCAGTGCCCAGTATAGGGGGACAATCCCTGCCCTAGTCTTGCTGGCCACACTAGTGCTGATACAAGCCAGGATGCTGGTTGCCTTGGCTACCCAGGCACATGCAGGCTCATCTTCAGCCAGCTGCTGCCTAACACCCCAAGGACCTCTTCCACTGAACAGTTTCCAGCCACTCTTGCCCCAGCCTGGATCATTGCAGCGGGCTGCTGTTACTCAAATGCAGGACCTGGCACTTGGCCTTGTTGAACCTCATACAATTGGCCTCAGTCCATCAAATCAACTCTTGTGAAACAAACAGAAAAAGAAATAGTTGAACACCAACTAAAAAAGCCCATGAAGGGGCAACACAATAAATATCAAGAGCAGGCTGAATTTATATCTGCAATTGCACATGAGGAACGCAAGCAAACTGAGCCAAGTACCACTCTCCATGTATCAAATCCATGCAGAAAAATTACTTGCTGCATTTATAAATGCAGACTGGGAGTATAAAACAAGCACTGAAAATAATAAACACAGATATTTAAGTATTTATTTTATTCCTATTCAATAACCCTCCAGCATATTTAATAGAAATAATATCCTCCCTCTAGTTACCTTCTCCTCCAGGTCTGGCACGTTGCCTTGATCCTTTTGTGGAAGGTTGCCTTGATATTCCTGCAGGGCTTTCACTCTTTTTAAAAAGAAAAAAAAAAAAGAAAAAGAAAAAAGCCCACAAATTTTTATAATTGTATAGTAAAAAAGTATATATTTATAGATAAAATTTACTAATGTGTTGCTTTTTCATCTATATGTATTATACATTAAAAATACTCACTTACAAACTAACTGACACATGTAAGTCTATGCCAAGTCTATTTTCCTCAAAGTCTGCAGATATTTTTCTGGGATACATCCTCACTCTCTTAAATAAACTTATACATCTAGATTTCATTATTGTAAAGACAACTACCAAATGTGAACCAAAAGCATCCAAGGCAGAAAAATCTTGTGATACCTGTAGAGAGCATCTATGATGCCACTGCTGATCTTGGGATCCAACACTTAGCTGCTAGTGAGCTACCAAAGGAGCAAAATGCTTACAATCACCTCTATGTTTCAGATACATTAGACACGCAGTTCTTTAGCCTTCCAGGAAATCTTTTAAATTTCATTCCAAAATAGAAGCAAAGTCTAAATAATTGTGCCACTAGACTTGTGTAGTCCTTTACTCACGTGGCACCTCTGCTGGACAAACTGAGAAATGGGTCCTGCCAGAAAGTCTGGCAGATAAGCAATAGATGATCTGAAGGTGCAGCTGGTACAAGGAGGAGGATAAGAGTTCAAAAGTGGAAAACATAAAACTGGAAGATAATTCAGGTCACTTCTGAGGACTCTGAGCTTAGTCTGAAAGTGGTTCAGACAGTCCAGGAAATTGAAGCAGGCGAGCACACATGAGAATTTTCTGTTTTCTCTTGCACAGCCTGAAGTCAAGAACACCTGACTGACAACACTTCCTGCACAGTAGACATTTCAACAGTCATAGAACCTTGGAAAGAAGCAAGTCAAATCAGCAGGTCCAGTTCTCTGGAGCTTTGGAAAAAGGCACGCATAAGCAGCAGCATCTCAAGAGATGAGATCAACACCACCCCAAGGAGACAAGGCCACCTGGACTGTGAGGTCCTCTGTGTGCCAAGGAGTAGCTAAGCCTATACACAGGTAACACAAGAGCCTGAAGGCAGCTATAGCACTTGCCCTACAAAAAAAAAAAACCCTCAAAAAACCAGCCAGGCAAGAGCAGGCAGAGGGGCAGATCCACAAAAGCTGCCACTACTACAGGTAGAGTATAGTACAGATTTACTGCTTGCTCTACCTGAAGCACAGCTGGGGCCCAAGTGCCTCCAAATAAGGTGCAATGTGTAATGGAGTACCCCTGCCAGCCCGACAGAGCTCCTGGACACGGGATCATTATGGAATTATTATTATCATCATTAGCATAACTATGGAAGAAATTTTTTACAAGGAAGAAATTTTTGACACTGAGGGTGGTGAGACACAGGCCCAGGTTGCCCACAGAAGGGGCAGAAGACCCGTCCCTGCCAACATTCCTGGTGAGGCTGGACGAGTCTCTGAGCAACCTGCTCTAGCTGCAGATGTCCCTGCTCACTGCAGGGGGGTCTGCCTAGATAAGCCTTAATGTCTCTTCCAACCCAAACTAGTTAATGAAAGTATGATTTTACATTTCTGTACTCTCCCTATAATACCTCTCAGCATCTAGTTCAAAATCCTGAAATACATTTAGCACCTTACAGGATTTCCTCCTTATCTGTTTTTTTGAAGTTTGAGTGAATTGACACTCCATGAAGTCTGCATCCAAAATTTATTGCCAGCCCTGCTGAAAATGACCATATCAATAACATAAATGAGAATTACAAACTCTTCCATTTCGATGCAAATGTTAACATTTTATGTTCCAGTAACTTGTATGAGTAAAGTTCCAAATTACACAATGTAAAACATTGATTTTCCTTAATATCTTTCATATAGGACAATGGTATTTTTACTCAAACTACTTTCAGTGACCATGCAAAAGAAACATCCAACATCTACAAGCTTACAACAACCACACAGAATCCCAGCACAGTAGGGGTTGGAAGGGACCTCTGGAGATCATCCCATCCGACCCCCCTGCTCCAGCAGGGTCACCCAGAGCAGGGAGCCCAGGATTGCATTGTCCAGGGGGGTTTGGAATCTCTCCAGAGAAGGAGACTCCACAATTGCTCTGGGAACCCCAGTCCAAGGCTGTAGCACTGTCACAGGTAAGATTTTTTTCCTCCTGTTCAGATAGAACCTCATGGGGTCCAGTTTGTCATGGGGTCCAGTACCCACTGGCTCTAGAGAGACAGCTACATGAAGGAGGGAAAAGAAGTTGACATGTCAGAAACATGTTGATAGGTTTCATTTGAAGGCAAATATTACTTTTTAAAATGCTATAATGCACTACAGGCTCAACAAAGAAGTTCTTGACAAACAAAGGTTTGCTTATTAGCAACAGAAAATGATGGAATGCAAAATGTAATAAACTGTGAAGCTGAACTATTTGGAGGTGGTTTATACGAAGGTGAATAGTCTACACAATAGTCACCTTCAACACCGAGTTGAAGTCCTTTAGAAGCTACATCTCCTGCCCCTCCATGATTGTAATACAATGTGCATGCTCAGAATTTCAGGTACTCAATTAGTCAAATGAAAGCCTCACAAAAATCTACTCCAATGGACAGTACATGGTCGTGCCTCAATGTAAACCAGTACCGAATTACACTACTGCAAAGGGTTAGGGCTGGGCCAGCCCCTAGACAAATCACAGATGCTCCCTATTAACCCCTCTGCCTTCCCGAAGTGAAAGGGAGTAAGGGAGAGAAAAGGGTTGGAAAAGGAAAATAAAACAGCTTTAATGAATGATGAAAATAATGAAATCTATACAAAATCAATATTGAATCCAATCCTTCTGATGGCAATTACAGTACCAGCACCACTGATGTTGTGGAGCAGGCACTGGGGAAGTCCCAGACTCGACTCAGCAGCAGATGGGAACTATATTCAGGAACACAGGGATCAGGATCAAAGGCAGAAAGGAGTCTTCCTTGGATGCCGGCCATTAAAGAATATGCTTGACCTTTGTGATCCCTCAGCTTTATACTGAACATGCTGTACATGGAATGGAATCCCTCATTCGTCTGTTTAGGATCACCTGACCTGGTCTCTCCTCCCTGCAGGTGCACCCCAAAGTGGGGCACAAGATGTAGCAGTGACCTTGGTCTGCACAGATGTATAACCAAGAACGTTTCTGCACACACCAATCCTTGGTAGCACCTCTAAACATGGAGTGTTATCACTGCTCGATGCAGACGCTGTCTGTGTCGATCCATGTAATCTTAGTTCATCTGCCATTAAGTCTGGTGAGGAGTGGCTGAGGGACCTGGGAGTGTTCAGCCTAGAGAAAAGGAGGCTCAAGGGAGAACTCCTCGGTCTTGACAACTCCCTGAAAGGAGATTGAAGCCAGGTGGGGAATCAGTCTCTTCTCCCAAGGAACAAGTGATAGGACAAGAGGAAATGGCCTCAAGTTGTAGCAGGGAAGTTTACACTGGACATGAGGAAAACTGTCTTCCCTAAAAGGGTTGTCCAGGCCTGTCCCAGGCTGCCCAGGGCAGTGGTGGAGTCCCCATCCCTGGATGGGTTTCAAAGCCATGGAGATGTGGTGCTGAGGGACATGGTTTAGTGGTGACCTGGCAGTGCTGCGTTAACAGTTGGACTGAATGGTCTTAAAGGTCTCTTCCAATCAAAACAATTCAATGATTCTTTGATTCTAACTATCTTCACTGAACTACTACAATTATTATTATTGGACCCACAGCCACAGCTACCAATATTTTTGTTTTACTCCAGGAAACATCAGCATAATATATATAATTGTCCAAATTGCACAGCTAATACTGAAGTAGTTAATCTATATCATCATTCTTCTTAATTACTACCATCTTTTGCAATCACAACATTTTGCTAGGAGTAAAACTAAAGCCCACACATCATCAGAGTGTGACTCCAAGAGCCCACAGGCCACATCTGCTACACTCAGACTTGAGCAGCTCTTTAGGTGATGTAATTATTAGCACAGGTGGGGAAGGAGTTGTGAAGAAGTACTGGGGCTTCTGGAGGAGGTGGAGTCAGTCATTTATTTATGTCCGTTAGTGACTACAAACAGCACTCAACATTTTTGTAGCACTACATGAGCATGCTGCCAAAAAATGCAAATTAAAAGCTAAAATTTAATCACTCTGGTAGCACACAAAAACATAAATCCCACAATATTTACGATCTGAGCCTTTCCAAAAGGAGATAATATAGGTCGTTATTCTCCTCACCAACTCAGAGGCTCCAAGACTTTGACAAACAGTCACTGGTGCCATTAAAAAAGAAGTATTACACTTCGTCCACATCATCCTGGAAAAAACATATTAAAGTGGAATCATAGATGGATGGATGTATGCTTCCCAGTTTGGAGTAATTACATTTCTGCTTGGAGAGGATACAGCAGCCTGCTGTAAACCATTCAATCTGCTGCTCTGCCCTCATTACTAACCTTTAAATAGTTTGACTTTTACTTTCAGACATAAGAAAACAATGATTTCTAATGTTTCAGCAGGTCAAGAAGAGGAATATGCTTTGAAAAGATACCCTGCAAAGCTGTTAAATCCTCCTCCTTTCTTTGCAAGAACCAGCCTCTACATTTGTAACAGAATGTCATGGATGGCTTCTATAAGTGACTTTGATACTGCTCTCCTGAGTGCCGCAGTACCTGCTCACATACACCTCCTCTAGCCTCAGCCACTCTGTCTGTCAACAAGGGCAGAAAAAAATGCAGCACAGGAGATACAGGGACCTGCTGGAGTAGGGCCAGAGGAGGCCACAGCAATGATCCGAGGGCTGGAACCCCTCTGCTGTGAGGCCAGGCTGAGAGAGTTGGGGTTGTTCAGCCTGGAGAAGAGAAGGCTCTGGGGAGACCTTATTGTGGCCTTTCAGTACTTAAATGCGCCCGTCAGAAAGATGGGGACAGATTTTTTTAGCATGTCCTGTTGAGACAGGACAAGGTTTGGTGGTTTTTAACTAAAAGATGGGAGATTTAGACTCGAGAAAAGGAACATATTTTTGACACTAAGGGTGGTGAGACCCTGGCCCAGGTTGCCCAGAGCGGTGGCCAATTCCCCATCTCTGGAAACACTCCAGGTGAGGTTGGGCAGGGCTCTGAGCAACCTGCACTAGTTGCAGATGTCCCTGCTCACTGCAGGGGGGTTGGACTAGATGACCTTGAAAAATGCCTTCCAACCCAAACCAGTCTGCAATTTCTAAATTTCTAAAAAACACTCCCACCCAGGCAAGGGAGGAGGACAACTTATTATATAAACTGGCCATTGTAATTTTCCCCATCTAATTCATCAGATCTACTGATGAATTAGATCCCTCAAAGACTTTCCTTGCTCTTTGCCCTAGACTCTCTGTATTTCTAGCATTTATTCCTAAAACAGATATCATTATTAGCAGGCAGATTTTATTAGTGTGCAACAGGAATAAGGAGAGATCTCTACTTGCTAAGGTCAATTTGACTGCTGTGGTGATAAAACTCAGTATGAAAACGCTGCTCAGTTATCTTTTTCTTAATTAAAGGCTCGCAAGATAGTGTTCTATTGGTGTTAGCTTCTGCTAATTAAAACCTTCCAAACAGGAAAAAACCAAAATATTTTTAAAATCCTGATCCTTAAAACCTAAGTTTTAATGATGGATTTCTATTATGAGATAACTGACACCAAAAAGAAAGGGTTATCCACAGCACCAGAACAGAACTATCTGAGCCACACTGAGCAGGTTCCACAAACAGCTCGCTCTGCTGTTTCTAGGGCAGTTATACCTTTTTTATTTTCATTCAGTAGTTGTTTCATTATACAGTTGAGATGAGTTCCAACAGAAACAGAAGTTCATTAGATATGACTTAGAAGCTGATTCAAATGACCGGTTCCATAGCAATACAATTTGCAGAATAAAAAGAAAAGGCACTGTAGAAGTGGCCAAAAGTGACAGGATATTACAAAACCCTTTAGCCAAGAGTTTCGGCAGCTGTCTGTAAAATGGAAGAGACTTTTTCCAATCTGTTTGGCCTTAGGGGTAAACGACATACCTGTTCTGTAGCCACTTTCATATAAACAGCACCATACGCTCCAAAGCACTATGACCTCAATCCCCTTTTGTCAACGGACAAAGTTATCTTTATTATTTAGAAGGTCAACAAGTCATGCTATGAAGAGTCTGTTTTAAACAAGTCTTTTACCTGGAATGAAGCGAGAGCTAACAGAATACACCTCAACTCCCTCTGCTTACAAACTGCGTGGTATGCGACAAACGGCCGTGAAGCATCAAGTCACCTTCTGATGGTCATGTGGAAGCCAAATGGCTCTTCTTAATTCCTACTTACACTTGCTTTCTTTTACTTCCAGAAAATTACAGATACCCATGTGCATTACACACTGGGTAACAGTTTCTCTAGCACCAGAATACATTTAAAAAATTTAAAAAAAAAAGGAAAAGGTCAATCTGTCATAATTTCAGTAGCATTTTAAAGCTGGCATCTGATAATAAGCAACAAGAAAAATTAAGACTTGCATGAACACAGACAGAATCTTATTAAGACTCACAGAAGCAAAGTCAGGAACAAAACTTTAAGTGATAGCCTAGATGTACATTTAGAATAGGAAAAAGATCTAAATTCTTTTGTTCTCTAAATTAAATGCAGCATAAAAGCCATTCAGCCTGAAATTCCATGGACACGTCAAATGAAATACAAGTTCCCATTTCCCCACTGCTTTTTCCTCCTCACTCTTTCCATGTTCTTACGCTGCCCAGAAGCATGTCTGAAGAAAGGACATAATTCACAGAATCACACAATCACTTTGGTTGGAAGATCATGAAGTCCAACCATTAATCCAGCACTGGCAGGTCACCACTAAACCATGTTCCTCAACACCACATCTCCATGGCTTTGAAACCCATCCAGGGATGGGAGCTCCACCACTGCACTGGGCAGCCTGGGCCAGCCCTTGACAAAACTTTCAGGGAAGAAATTGTGCCTCATGTCCTATCTAAACCTCCCTTGGTGCAACATGAGGCCATTTCCTCTTGTCCTATCACTTGTTCCTTGGAAAAAGAGAGTGACCCCCACCTGGCTCCAACCTCCTTTCAGGGGATTGTCAAGAGTGAGAAGGTCTCTCCTGCGCCTGCTTTTCTCCAAGCTGAACAACCTCAGGACCCTCATCTGCTCCTAACAAGACTTGTACTCCACACCCCTCACCAGCTTTGCTGCTCTTCTCTGGACATGCTCTGGCACCTCAATATCCTTCTTGGTTGAGAGGCCTAAAACTGAGCCCAGGACTCAAAGGGCAGCCTCACCAGTGCCCAGCACAGGGGGGCAATCACTTCCCTAAAAACAAATACTTCCCAAAAAACATATTCAAATACAGAGGAAGCAAAATGAAAGTCAAGTGGAAGACAAATAGCTCACTGCGATGTGAAGCCACGTAGGACTAGGCTTGGAAAGAAAGAGAAGCTGTGGCCAGGAGAATGAGGAAAGAGAGTAAGACCAGAAGCCAAGGTAAGCAGGTAAATGAGCATGACAGGGACAAACAAGAAATGAAGGTTAATCCTTAGGGCAGAACAGACAGGGTGACATGTTACCTACTGGTATATTGGCTGCTGGAGAGGGGCTGCTTCAGATTGTTTTACTTGCATTCTATGTACAAAAAGCTACAGACAGATGCTGAAGTTTTATTAATTATGCAGCAGAGATTACAAAAACATGGTTCACTACTCTTCACGTGCATAAAGACCTAAACTGTTTCCTTTCCTTTTAATAAACTCATTTCACTGCCACATGACTTAAATAGAGTTAGAGTAGTTTAAATCAGGGCAAATCCCTGGAAATAAAGGCGTTACCCTGCTGTGAAACTACTGTGAGGACAGCAAGATCAACTCCAGACCATTAGATGCACTCTCCAATTATTCCACGCTGGAATTTCCTCTAAATCACTTTGTGCAGCTATCTGAGCCCTCCAGCTCTACAAATTCATTGGGAACACTGTAACTGCATTTCTCCACGGTCTTAAGACATTGCCCATTTGTCATGCAATGGTCTAAAGTGTGTGTTTTCATCACCTTAATACCAAGCAGCATCTACCGTTACGCAAGCAAGGAGAGGAAAGCATGTCATCTAGATTTAAGGTAATAAACCCACATGCCTTGGAATCACTCCCAAAAGCACTTAAGACGGGAAATGAAACTTTACTGCCCCGGTGTATTATTGTGGTGCCCAAGAGCACTACAGGAGTTTGCAATGAGGCTCAGAATTTCCATTAGAGACCCAATTTGCAGGAAGTTTAATTTGGCCATGCACATTTGGCTTCAGGCTAAAAACTATTTTATAAGCTCTCCTTTCAAGTGCCAATAATTTTAAAAGTTTGGTTGGATTTCAGTCAAAGAATAGCTATAAATTTGTCATCTCATGTAGAAGACACGATGATGTCAGTGGCCCATAGACTCTCAACAGAGACTCCTGCTAGACTTGGGTTTCTGCCTATTTTTTCCTAGCCTGAGCTGCTTTAGGTTAATTTATGGAAGTCTCACTCTTTAAACATTTAGCCATATGGCTCCATAATTCCCCAAATTGTCTCAGGTCATTAAGAAGCAGAAGATGCAGACGCAACAGTATCACAAGCAGCAACTACTGTTCAGAGGTGATCAGTGAGTTCCTATTCTGTCCTACTATCATCCAGCTGCAAAACATGGGCCCAGACAATTTTGTTTCCAAAACAGTAACTTCTATTACAGTAAAATAAAAAACAAACTGCTTAACAGCTCTCCAGGCAAGATTCAGAGGAATAAACAGAAAACTTCAAACAAGTAAATATTTTCCCTGAAGTATCCAATATATCAATACACAGAAATAAAAACTGGAAAATGAAATAAACTGAGTAGACTTTTTTTGGTCCAAGCTCAGAGAATTAACATAAACCCAAACAACTAGAGAACCATTGATTTTATCTATATTACAGCCCTAAAACACAGCATCTACCTATCTTTCAATCCTACAGTCCTTTCATGCAGACTACCAAATCACTCTAAAATGCAACATTTTCAATATTCACCTTCCCAGATCTTCTCTGCTACTTACCTCATTATCTGGCTGGCACTTGCTGTCTTTAGTTGGCCTCTGCATTTTTCTAAGTGTGGATTCCTCAGAATCTGCAGACTGAAAAAAAGGTAATCGCTGTAGATTCAGTGTGATGTGAAGCAAGGTACTTACCTGAATAACATGAAAGGGGAAAGGAACACAGAGTAAAACTGAGCACGTCACAGCATGCAGCCATCTACCTTATCCATCTACCTGCCCTCTTTATGTCACCTCTCCCATGTAGGGGACTAACTAAGAAAAAAAATTATAGAGTGGTTTGGGTTGGAAGGGATCTTTAATGGCCATCTAGTCCAACACCCCTGCAGTGTACAGGAACATCTGCAACTACAGGAGGTTGCTCAGAGCCTCATCCAACCTTACCTAGAATGTTTCCAGGGATGGGGCATCAACCCAACATGGGCCAGTGTCTCACCACTGTCAGCACAAAAAATTTCTTCCTTCTACCTTGTCTAAATCTCCCCGTTTTTTAAAACCATCACCCTTCTCCTGTTGCAAGAGGCCCTGCTAAAAAGACTGTCACGGTCTTTCTTACACGTGAAATTATAGATGAGACACCAAGTGACACACACAGCCTCAGTCACACTCTTACCAGACCAAATCCACACTGACACTTTGACTTCATGAGAGTAATCACTGCTGAAAAAAGTACTTAATTGTTAAATTAATAGGAATAGCAGCATGCAAGGCAATTAGAACATTCAGTCCCTACCACAGCATGCAGAAAGTTATTCTCTGAAATAAGATTTCAATTACCTTTTTCTCTGCTTTATCCTTTACATGTTCTCTCAAATGCTCCTCATCTTTTTCTCTTTGTCTATCCCTTTCTCGATCTTTTCCTCTCTCTTTGTCCTTCTCTCGTTCTCTGTCTCTAGCCTTATCTTTGTCTCTTCCTTTCAGTCTCTCCTTTTCTCTTCCTCCTTCATTTTTTTTCTCTCTTTCCTGCCCTTTATCATGCTTGAGGTCATCATCTTGTTCAATGTCTCCTTTCCCCTTGTTTTTTTCTGTTTCTTTTCCTTGTTTGTTTGGTCTGCTTTTTTTTTCCCTTTCTTGTTTTTCTCCTTCCTTAAAGGTCTCTCTTTCTGTGAATTTGTGCCTGTCTTCATTATCCTTCTGTTTATCGCTTTCCTTTTCTCCTTCTCCGCTCTCCTTCCGATATCCTTTTGGTTTTCTGTCTCTGCTTGAACTTCTGTCTTTAATTTCAGCATCTCCTCTACCCTAAAAAGAAAGTAAAAACTAAAAATTAATTCCAATACATGGCACCTCTATCACAGAGTTACTTTACACATACAAAACTGCAAGCTTAAAAAAAACAACCAACCAACCCTAAACAAACCATCGAGAGCGGTAGACCCTTTAGCCCACAGAAGTTGCAAACACCTACCTCTTTATGGATTTTTTGTTCTTCTAGTTTGGATTCTCTGATTTCTTTATCTCGGGGTTTAGAGGACGGAGGTTTCTCTTTAGCATCAGCCCGTTCCCCAGCTAAGATCCTTTTGACAGCAGCATCACTGGACAGCTGAAGGAATACAAAAAACATAATTGAAATGAGTAAATTATATTATTAAATATCTCTTGTCTTCCTAATTCTGTAATCAGTACGATGTGGGGTTTTTTGTTGGTTTGCTGGTTTTCTTTTTAAATAAACCTTGTATTTCTACTCTCATGGAAACATTCTTTCACAGCAGTAATCACAGAATCAAAGAACGGTTTGGATTGCAAGGGACCTTTAAAGGTCATCTTGTCCAACCCCCCTGCAGTAAGCAGGGACATCTGCAACTAGAGCAGGTTGATCAGAGACCCATCCAACCTCATCTGGAATTTTGCCAGGGATGGAACATCTCCCACCTCTCTGGGCAACGTGGGCCAGTGTCTCACCATCCTCGGTGCAAAACATTTCTTCCTTCTCCCTAGTCTAAATCTCCCTCTTTCAGTTTAAAACCATCCCGCCCATCCTGTCACAACAAGCAGAGGGGTTCCAACCCTTGAGGCATTTCTGTGGCCTCCTCTGGCCCTGCTTCAACAGGTTCTTGTCTCCTTGCTGCAAACTCCAGAGCTGGGCCTGACACTGCAGGAGTTCTCACCAGAGTGGAGCAGAGGGGCAGGATCCCCTCCCTTGACTTCTTTTCTGTCAAACACACCCTTGCAATTCTTGGTTGCATGTAATATATTACATATATGTAATATATGTAATAATTTGGTTATGTGTACCAAAGCTATATAAATATGTGGTGCTTTTTATGTTTTACAGTACAACAGCAATTTTCACTGCAAAAACTACAATAGTTTTCAAAATGGTCAGGTAAATGACAGTGATATCCCTTACACAACAAGTTTTGGATTGGTTAAACACTCTTAAAACTGCATTATGTTGTATTTGCATCCACTCATAGGCCACTTCACTTTCACCTAATACTTGCTCTATCAGCAACAGTCACTAAAGAAAAACCACATTAAGAATGACTTTCAATAAGCTGCAGCTGCACTTTAGATTCTAGTTTACTTATTAAGATGAGAAACAATTATTAATTAGATCAAGACAGCAGTTTAATGACACGATTTTCATGTCCAAGTGGCAAAGAGTTTGATTATATTAACAAAAAAAAAGGAAAAAAATAAAAATCTTCACAGCACCAGGGAATTGTCTTTCCTGAAAGAGAAACAGCTTTTAGATCACTAAACCAAATACTGCCCTGGGGGCTGACTCCTGATTCTCTTACGGTTTGTTAACGAAAAACTATGAATTTTTGTGGGTTTTCACATTTGGACACAAACTTCTGCACATTAGCAACACTCTCCTGAACTATGTAACTCAAACAGCATGCTCAGCTCAGCACTAGAAGTGTCAAGATAGAGACTAAAGGAAATCTTATCCACAACAAAAATGCAAAGGGCTAATTATCTGAGCTCAAATGGGTAGAATATATCCTCTGGGTATTAAATCTCATCACCACATCTGACAAAGATGTTCCTTCAAGTGCATTTTCTAACAGCCAGTCTCTGTGCACATCAACTTCTCTCTTCCTGATCTCAAGCAATTCCTAAGGAAGAAGCTCATGGCACTCAGTTAAGTAAAAAAAAATATAACATAAATTTAAATGAGTAGATTATCAGAAATAATCCAAGTTAAACTTGTAGACAGCCTGTAAACACTGTAGTATTTCACAGTTAAATGTACACATTTCTTCACACGCACTAATTCACAGTGTTTAGATAATACCTTTGTATTTCAAAAATCCCTGTAACACCAATAAGCAAAGAATCCTCTTCACTTTTAATAGGACAATTATTTTAAGAATGCAACAATTATTTTAAGATGTGCCCCTGCAGTTATTTCAACAGGTTATCAAATTTCTCCTTTGCTGCATTTCCATATTCAAGAAAGTTAAAAATAAAATAAAGAATATATATATATAAAAAAAAAACCAACCCAGCACATTTGAAAAATTAGTTGAATTACAGAATTAGAGATCTGACTGACATTTTAAAGGAGATAAAAGTGAGAGCATCTAGTCATACAATATCTATATATATCTACACCAATGCATGCAGCCTGGGCAACAAACAGGAAGCACTGGAAGCTACCGTGATGCTGGAAGGCTACGACATAGTGGCCATTACTGAAACTTGGTGGGATGAATCCTACGAGTGGAGTGTGGCTATCAATGGCTACAAACTGTTCAGGAGGGACAGGAGTGGAAGGAGAGGTGGTGGTGTTGCTATCTATGTTAAGAAATTGATAGACTGTGAAGATCTGTCCCTTAAGAACAGCCACAATGCATCCCAGATCCAACCTAGAGTCCTGAAGGAATTGATGGAGTTGCAAAGCCACTGTCCATAATATTGGAAGCCAGGTGAGGTCCCTAGTGACTGGAAGAAAGGCAACATCACACCAGTTTTTTAAAAGGGTAGAAAGAAAGACTCTGGGAACTACCGACCTGTCAGCCTCACCTCTGTGCCTGGGAAGATCATGGAACAGAGTCTCCTAGAAGATATGCTAAAGCACACAGAGCACAGGGAGGTGATTCAAGAGAGTCAGCACAGCATTACCAGGGGCAAGTCCTGCCTGAACAATCTGGTGTCTTTCTACAATGAAGTAACTGCATCAGTGGACAAGGGAAGAGCTGTGGATGTCATCTGTCTTGACTTCACCAAGGCCTTTGACACAGTCCCCCACGACATCCTCCCTTCTAAGTTGGAGAAATATGGGCTCAATGGGTGGACTGTTCAGTGGATAAGAAAGTGGCTGGATGGTCACACCTAGAGAGTAGTGGTCAATGGCTCAATGTCCAGATGGGAAAAGGTGACAAGTGGTGTCCCTCAAGGATCTGTACTGGGACCACTGTTGTTTAATATCTTCATTAATGACATAGGCAGTGGCATTGAGTCCACCCTCGGGCAAGTTTGCTGACAGTACTAAGCTGGGTGGTGCCGTTGATATGCCAGAGGGATGGGATGCCATCCAGAGGGACCTGGACAGGCTGGAGAGGTGGGCTCAGGTGAACCTCATAAGGTTCAACAAGGCCAAGTGCATGGTCCTGCACCTGGGCCAGGGCAACCAGCATTATCAATACAGGCTGGGAGAGGACGTGCTAGAGAGAAGTCCTGTGGAACAAGACTTGGGGGTACTAGTAAATGAAAAGCTGTCGTGAGCCACCAATGCGCAATGGCAGCCCAGAAGGCCAATCAAATCCTGGGCTGCATTAAAAGAAGCAGATTGAGAGAGGAGATCCTGACCCTCTGCTCTGCCCTGGGGAGACCTCGCCTGGAGTACTGTGTCCAGTTCTGGAGCCCCCAACACAAGAAGGATGTGGTCCTGTTGGAGTGTGTCCAGAGGAGGGCCACAAAAATGATCAGAGGGCTGCAGCACCTCAACTGTGAAGGCAGGCTGAGAGAGTTGGGGTTGTTCAGCCTGGAGAAGAGGAGGCTCTGGTGGACATTATAGTGACCTTCCAGTATCTGAAAGAGACCTATAAGAAAGCAGGGGAGGGCCTATTCACAAGGGTTTGTAGTGACAGGACAAGGGATAATGGCTTTAAGCTAGAAAAGGGTAGATTTAGGTTAGACATTAAGAAAAAGTTCTTTAATATGAGGGTGATAGATCACTGGAATGGGTTGCCTAGAGATGTGGTGGAAGCCCCATCCCTGGAGATATTCAAGGCCAGGCTTGATGAGGCTCTGAGCAGCCTGACCTAGTTAGAGATGGCTCTGCTTATTGCAGGGGGCTTGGACTAGACCTTTAGAGGTCCCTTCCAACCCAATACATTCTATGATTCTATAATTAATGTGACTGCATCCAAAAGTTTTAAAACTTCTGAAGCTTCATATTTGTCTTCACATCTAATACATGTTATTAAATGAACAATGAATAAAGTAAAAAAATAAAAATCAGTATACATTTGGTATCTTCTCCCATGTAGCAACCAATTGGACAAGAGGAAACGGCCCCAAGTTGCACCAGGGGAGGTTTAGGTTGGACCTAAGGAACAATTTCTTCCCCAAAAGCGTTGTCAAGGCCTGTCCCAGGTGGCTCAGGGCAGTCAGTGATGGAGTCCCCATCACTGGAGGGATTTCAAAGCCATGGAGATGTGGTGCTGAGGGACATGGTTTAGTGGTGACCTGGCAGTGCTGGGTTAACCGTTGGAGCTGATGATCTTAAAGGCCCCTTCTAATCAAAACAATTCTATAATTCTATGATTAAAAGCACAAATATATCCAGAACATATGTGTGTGGGGACCTGGCTCAAACTCTGTTAAGGATCATATAATAATAATAACAACAGCAACAACAGAGAGTTCATGTGATTTATCGTGCATAATTAAAAATAGCAGAAATGTCACTAAAGTCCGTTGCAAATAAGCTCTGATAACACATCACCATGTCTATTGAATATATATGTGATGTCTCACCTTATTTAAGCAACACTTCCCAATGGCTTGAAGAAATTCATTGGTTTTTTCAGGTTCATGCCCAGCCACAACACGCGCTGGTTTTACCGACAGTGGTTCTCCTGTTACCATCACAACAGCATCAATTGCCTTCTGAAGGAAGCTGATTTTGGCATCTTTATCCTGGCAAAAGAACAATTAAAAAATAATAGTGTACCTCCAAAAGAATTCTGCATACGACCTAAAGACCAGAAAAGACTCTGCTGGGAGGAATAGCTGCAGAATGCATCTGGACAGCAAAAGTAGGATGCGTTTTGTAAGGTCAGGGAAAAGGGCCACCCCAGATCTAGGGTTAAATTATCTCTGATCAAGAAATGACAGCTTTGATAATGGATGAATATCAAGCAGGAATGACCAAAGGTGACAGTACAATTTTGACTCTTTAATATGTTTATCATTTAGCTCCAGTGCATGTTCAGGCCACTGTTTGTCACTCTGTTTTCATGGATTATGTGTTAAAAATAAACTTCCGTTTAACAAATCATGCAAGTATTGCCAGAAGAAGCACTAAAGGGCTACAACGGGATTGTTATAGCAGGTATTACTCAGAAGGATAGTTCTTGCCATGAATATTTTTCAGCACAGGACTCCCAAAGATACAGGACTAACATGAGTATAAATCATAGAACAGACCTGGTTGGAAGAGACCTTTAAATTCATCAAGTCCATGCGTTAACCCAGCACTGCCAGGTCTCCATTAAACCATGCCCCTCAGCACCACATCTCCACGGCTTTTAAGCCCCTCCAAGCCCAGAATTCAAGGTGTGGCCTCCCCAGTGCCAATTACAGGCAGATGATCCCTACCCTAGTCCTGTTGGCCACACTAGTGCTGATACAAGCCAGGATGCCAGTGGCCTTCTTGGCTGAAGATGGCTCTTGCCACATCTGGCTCATCTTTAGCCAGCTGTCAACCAACACTCCCCAGTCCTTTTCCACTGTGCAGTTTCCAGACTGGTGCATTGCAGGTGTTGTTGTGACCCAAGTGCAGGATCTGACACTTGGCCTTGTTGAACCTCATCCCACTGGCCTCGGCCCATCATTCTAGACTGTCCAGGTACCTCTGTAGAGCCTCCCTGCCCTCAAGCATATCAACACCATCCCAACTTTTGCTGATGATACAAAACTGGAAGGGGTGGCTGACACACCAGAAGGCTGTGCTGCTATCCAACAAGATCTGGACAGGCTGGAGAGCTGGGTGAAGGTGAACCTCATGAGGTTCAATAAGGACAAGTGTAGAGTCCTGCATCTGGGAAGGAATAACTCCAGACATTGGTCCAGCTTAGGGGTCGCCCTGCTGGAAAGCAGCAGCACCATGGAGAAAGACCTTGAAGTCCTAGTGGACAGCAAGTTACCCATGGGACAGCAATGTGCCCTTGTGTCCAGGAAGGCCAATGGCATCCTGGGGTGCATCAAGAAAACTGTGTAGGGAGGTTCTCCTCCCCCTCTACTCTGCCCTAGTTAGACCACACTTGGAACACTGTGTCCAGTTTTGGGCTCCCCAGCTTAACAGAAACAGGGATCTACTGGAAAGAGTCCAATGGAGAGCCACGAGAATGATAAAGGGACTTGAGCATCTCCCCTGAGAAGAAAGACTGAGGGAACTGGGGCTGTTTAGTCTTGAGAGGAGAAGACTGAGAAGGGACCTTATTAATGTCTATAAATATCTGAAAGGTGGGTGTCAAATGGAAGGAGCTAATCTCTTTTCTGTAGTGCCCAGCAATAGGACAAGGAACAAAGGAGATAAACTTGAGCATAGAAGGTTCCACCTCAACATGAGGAGGAACTTCTTTACTGTGAAAAACCTTGGTGTCATCTGCAAACTTGCTGAGGGCAATTTGATCCCCTCATCCAGACCATTCATAAAGATATGAGAGAGAACAGGCCCCATTACTGAGCCCTGGGGAACACCACTTGTGATTGGACACCAACTGGAGTTAAATCCATTCACCAGCACGCTCTGGGCCTGGCCATCCAGACAGTTTATTACCCAGCAATGTACACCATCCAAGCCACGAGCAGACAGTTGAGGGACTTACATGTTTGTACGCATACTTTACAAACCAGACTTAACTGTGAGTAAAGAAAACACCCAAAAGATGGTGGGAAAGAGATACAGGCACATATTTTTATCTCCACAATAACCAGATGTGTTTTAGTTTTATCATTATACTTTACAAACAACTTCCTCCTAGTGGCCTTCAGTAGAGATGATGGCTTTTACTGATTATGCAAAAAAAAAAAAAAAAAGAGAAAAAAACAAATACAAAATAAATGAACCCCCACCAAGTGAAATTTTCTTGGATGCCTCCTGGCCCAGAGAATGTAATCTTGCTGTGAAGTCTCTGCAGCTGCAGAATACAGGGTGGGGGGAGATGGAGGGGAGGGAAGATGTTTTCTAAATAAAACTTAATAAAATTCAAGGCATATTTACTAGCCCAGCACAGAAGTCTCCTCACTCATACATTATAGTCATGAGTGGAGACAAGGAAAGTATTTTACTAGCCCGTTAAAAAAAGTAAACCATGTGAGGAGAATTCTGTACCTGTGTTTTAAAAAGCATATAAACTACAGTGTTCAAACCAATCATTGAAAAGCAGATCAAAAGGAGGAATTGTAACCCCCAAGCAAACCACTTGATTTTGCACTGCATGCACTGAGTGAACTGCCCTGACCCAGAATGACCTGGATCAGATTGGACTGACACACTGAAAGCAACAGAAGCTGAGAAAGGCCACTTTTTACAGGCAACCTGGTCAGGGTTGGAACTGACTTCTGGATGTCATCTCGTCCAACCCCCCTGCTCCAGCAGGGTGACACAGAGCAGGCTGCCCCAGATCACATTGTCCAGGTGAGTTTGGAATCTCTCCAGAGGAGGAGACTCCACAGGCTCTCCGGGCAGCCTGGGCCAGTCTCCACAAACAAGAAGTGGGTTCTGCTGAAAGCACATAAAGGATAGCTAAACGCATGGGAAGAGTCTCCAGACTTGGGGTATTTCCCATCTTTGGCTCTTCCAGATTAAAAAAAACAACTGCCACATAGCTGAGATTTTCAGATCGACTCTGATAACACCAGGAGCACTTCACCCTCATCAGTGCTTCCTGCATTCAGAAAGGAAAAAGGAAGGAAATGCTGCAGCCTCCTTCTATTAACATCATGGTCCATCCTTCCAAGGACATATGCAATCTATTAATTCAGGGAAGGAGACAGGACGTTATTCAAAACCACACATATTTTCAAATAAAGATCCAGAATTTCCAACTCCATCCTCATCATTTTCTGTGGTTACATTATCAGTGTGTGCTGCCTTTATAAAAAAATCCTTGTGAACCCAGTGAGAAACCTCCAGCTCCCACCTGCATCAGTAAATAAAAATTCTACCAAAATGGAAACAAACAGCTGAAACAGGGCTGAGAGCCTAAGAAAATATTTTTTATTGGGTGTATTTCAAAGGTATCTCCCCTGTTTCAAGTAGTTAGAATTTTTATATAAATATATATATAAAAATAAAGACTTTTTGTGTGTATATATACAAAGCTGATGTGAAAGATTAAAGGCCTGGTATCCAATCCTTACATTCAAAGGAGAACAACTTTTTACTAGACCTAGTAAGATGAACCTTTCTGGTAAGCACACAAGCAAACATATCGCCCGATGTACATGGTTCTCATTTCAGAGAAGTTCTAATAGTTAGGGAATCCTGCTTTACATTTCCCCTTACATCACTCTCTCCAATTGATGGCTATGACTATACATCCCCCAAAAAACCTAGAATGCAATGAGGTCCACGTGCTCACTCTGCAGGCTAGATTTGCCTCATGGGATGTCTTGCTACACAGAAGGAGGGGACCAGTAATCTAGGCAGTAACTCTTACAGAATTGTTTAGGTTGGAAAAGACCTTGAAGATCACCAAGTCCAACTGTTAACCCAGCACTGTCAGGTCACCAGAAAACCATGTCCTTCAGCAGCACATCTCCATGGCTTTGAAATCCCTCTAGGGATAGGGACTCCACCACTGCCCTGAGCAGTCTGGGCCAGGCCTTGACAACCTTTTTGGGGAAGAATGGTTTCTAACATTCAAATTAAACCTCCCCTGGTGCAACTTGAGGCTATTTCCTCTTGTCCTGCTGCTTGTTCCTTGGAAAAAAGGATCAACCTCCACCTCAGTACACCTTCCCTTCAGGGAGCTGACAAGACCGAGAACGTCTCCCCTGAGACTCCTTTTCTCCAGGCTGAACAAACCCAGGTCCCTCAGCTGCTCCTCATAAGACTTGTGCTCTAGACCCTTCACCAGCTTTGTTGCCCTTCTCTGGACACACTCCAGAACTTCAATGTCCTTCTAGATCAAGGGGTCTAAAACTGAACCCAATATCTGAGGTGTGGTCTCACCAGTGCTGAGTACAGGAAGAAGAACCCTGCCCTAGTCCTGCTGGCAACACTAATGCTGATACAAGTCAGAATGCTGGTGGCCTTCTTGGCCACCTGGGCACACGCTGGATCATCTTCGGCTATCTGTCGGCCAACAGCAGCAGGTCCTTTTCCACCATGCAGGAACACAAGCTAGAGATGTTTTCCCCAACACTACAGCATTTCGATCTCCTCTGCCTGAACTCTTGAAAACCATGATCTCATGAAATGTGAAAGAAATCCTCAGTGAGGTTCTCAAGATTGGTGAAACTTCACAGCTATCACAGTGTGTAGCTACAAAGACCTACTCAGGAGTTACTAAGAAATCTCCTTCTTTGATACACAAATAAAATGTTCTCCCAAGAAGAGGCAGCATGCAATAAGCTGCTCTTCATCACAGAACCTATTGACAAGTTTCAACAGGGACAATACCAAAAAAATCTATGACCCAGTATAAATAACTTAAGATTCTCATTATCTCTACCACAAGAAGAACAGTCACAGAAATAAATATACATACCAAACTGACAACTAGCTGCAAGAAGTGTGTAAAACACCTATACAATTGGCTGTACGAATGACAAGACAGGCTCACAGAGCTCATACTTTCAGTTGCTATGTTAAACAATCAACAAAGGCTGTAGCTGGCTAACTAGCAACACACAAACTCTGTGTTATTTGCCTTGAATAAGCACACAACGTTTCCAGTTAGGTTGGTAGTTGAAGTCAGTGTCAGCTCAGTGAAGAGGCAGAAAGCAGAATAGCAGCCAGCAGAGACTAAGATCACCCTGCTGCATACAAAAAAAAAAAAAAAGCATTTTTTGGTAATGATATTAACCTTCTCTGTCAGTAATTGGCCATTTGTACACTGTAATAAACCTATCATGGAATACATTTACTAAGTTAAAGCTCAACAAGTCCTAGGATATTAAGCAAGAATATTTACGGTATATATGTATATTTTATATATATGTGTATATACACATATAGAAAACAATAAATATAAAAACACATATTCCATTGAGAGATCACAAGACTAGAAAGCTATCTATGGATTGCTAGTGTTTGTGATTTATTATCAATGCCTGCCTACTTCAAACGTGCTCCAGAACAGTTCCTTTTATCAGTAATACTATAGCATTTTGGAAACCTAGATCTGGTCAGAGATTAACCCTCACTGGTTTGAGATCTGTACAGAAATAGTGCTCTATACACGACAGCTTGTTTGGGTCACATTCACAAATGCAATCTATAGGCATTCACACCCACACATTGCATAATATAAGCAACAGGAAACAGCTTTTGGAATGTCTTCACAAAACTAAAGATGGGTCCTTGATGTTGAATGTGGAAAAGTCCAAAAGTACCCTGTGGGAATTTTCAAAGAATACTAATATTAAAGCTGAATAAATAAGGAAGTTTCACACTCACCTTAACATTATCTGATTTCAATTCAAAATCCGTGTACAGTCCTTTCATAAAACCCGTCACTCTAATTACCTTTAAAAGACAAGGAAAGGAGTAAGTCAAGAACACTTGGAAGTTCATTAGAGCTTGCGTGGCAACAGGACATACATAGGCCTTATTTGCTTTCTGAGGTGATATATCATTTAGAACTATTTTCTGAGCATGTTCAGGGGTCTGTTCTGTCTCTGACCATGCTCTGGAACAACGGGACTTAATCCTTGCTTATGGCACAGGCCTCTGTTCCTGTCTTTAACACTGACACTTGGTGAATCCAGGAGTTGCTTTTGCTTAGATGGGAGGTGTAAAAACGATGTACTAGCACAAAAGATCGAATGCACAGCAGACTGGGGAAAAAAAAGTGTCAAACCCCTCATCTGGCCTTAAACACCACAAGTCACCCTGAAACACATGAGATTTGCTAAAATCCCAAGATTTATTTACTACCTTAAAAACCCTGAGATTTCCTTACTACCCTAAAACTTTGGGATTAACTTACTACCCTAAAACCCTGAGATTCACTCGCTACCCTAAAACCCCCACGATTTACTTGCTGCCTTAAAACCTTGAGATTTACTCGCCACCCTAAAACCTCTGAGATTCACTCAGTACCCTAAAGCTCTGAAATTCACTTGCTGCTCTGAACCCCTACCCTAAAATCCCCGAGATTTACTGCGTACCTAAAACCTCAAGATTTCCTCAGCACCCTGAAACGCTGGAGATTTACTCGCTACTCAGAGCCACCCAGAGCGGCACAGGCCCCGAGGCCTCGGAAAGGTGCCGGGGTCCGTCCGCCTCCATCTCTCCCGCCGGGCTGCAGTCCCCGGGGTAGGCCCGGCAGAGCCCCCCGTCCCCCCCCCCCCGAAACACCCCCCCTGCGCGGCAGCCAAAGCCCCGCCCGCCAGGGGGCGGCCGCGCGCGCGAAAGGCGCAGGTTGCCTAGCAACAGCGGAGCGGGCCCGCAGGCCGCGTCCCGGCCCACCTCGGTGATCACGTCGTGCAGGTAGCGGAACGGCGGCTTGCTCAGCAGCCGCTCCGTCAGCGGCGGCTTGCGGATCACTCGGCCCAAGGACTCCTGCGTCCGCCGAACCACCGCCTCGTTCATAGCGGCGGCGGGACCCCGCCGCCGCCGCCACCGGCGGCTCCGCGCATTCCCGGCCTGCCGCGCGGCGCAGGGCGCGTCTGCTCCTGCGCACAGCCGGCGGAGGCGGTTGCTACTCACGGTGCGGCCCTAGCAACGGGCCCGGCCGCCTCGGCCTGGAGGAAGAGGCGCTGGAGCCATGGAATCATACAGTCGTTGTGGTTGGAAGAGAACTTTAAGATCGTTAAGTCCAACTATGAACCCTGCGCCGACAGGTTTTCACTAAACCATGTCCCTCAGAACAGCATCTACACAGCTCTTAAACCCCTCCAGGGATGGGGACTCCACCACTGCCTGGGGCAGCCTGGGACAGGCCTTGACAGCCCTTCTGGGGAAGACATTATTCCTACTACCTCCTCCCCCCCTCCATTCATCCCTTTTGTAGTGTTTACAAACTTTTCCCCAATTAGCACCATTCCTAAAAAGAAACTGAGATTATAAATATATTTTCTAAGTTTGGCTTGCATTTCAACCTCACTTCCCTGCCCTTGCTACAATGATTTATCCACAACACAATTTATCAATTTTCTCTTATTTTCTTGCCCTCTTTCAGTTTGAAAGCCTTTTAGTACGAAACAAAAGCATGCAACTGGATTCTGTATTAAGATACCCTTTGTATTTCCATTGCTTTGTGAGTTGCCATTCTCATTAATGAGAATTTCAGAAAATGAGTTTAGTATTCTTTGTTAATAACAAAAGTTTGTTCAAACACTTATGGTTTAATTAAAACAACAACAAGAAGTAAGGATCAGCCCCTTTCCTTTCCAGTTTTCCTTATTCTCCACATTATTTTACTGGCACAGCCATAGTACAACTATAGATACTTGGCGGAACTAAGCAAGTCCGTCTGACCACAGACAGGCCGTTAACCACTTTAGTTCAGCTTCCAGTAGTGCACACTGAGTATGCACAACCCAGGCCAGTGTCTCACCACCCTCAGCATCAAAAATCTCTTCATTCATCTAGTCTAAATCTAACTCTAAGTCTAACTCTTTGAGTTTAAAACCATCAACCCTTGTCCTGCCTCAACAGACCCTGCTAAAAAGTCTGTCTCCATCTTTCTGACAGGCCACTTTAAGCATTGAAAGGCCACAAGAAGGTCTCCCCAGAGCCTTCTCTTCTCCAGGCTGGACAACCCCCAAGAACTTGCACCAAAATCCCCCTCCTCCACCTAAAGCCAGGTCCTTGCCCAGTGCAACCCCAGCCAGGTGGAAGAAACTTCTTTCACCAGAGACTGGAATTCTCTTATAGGAACTGGTTTGAAAATTAAAGCTTAATGAGGGTCCAGTGTTAGAAACCAATTCATGCCATTCCCCATCAACGTATTAGTGGGACATACACAGACAAATCAACTAGGCATATAGAAATTACTTTTTATTTTGTGAAGAACACTTGAAAAATAAAGACAAAAGCTTTTCCAGGCTTTGGAAAATAACCATCACAAAGTCTCCATTGTAAAAAGGTCTTCCCTCTCCCCACCCCCATTTTTAATTAACTCTCTCATTGTAGAATGACCCACAATAGTTCTAAGGAAAAAAAAAATTACATTTTTGAGACAACATTAGGTATAATCCAAGATTGGTTCAGTGCAAGCGCTGCTACATTACACTGGAACAAAGGCACATACTAAAATCCTCTTGTTAGTGCTTGGGAGCCATATTTCAATCTCTCCAAACTTGGCATTTTCAAGAAAAACTAGAGTTATGAAAGGGAGGCTGGGAGGTGGAGCTCAGCAGAGCTGCCCAGCAAGGAACCGGGAGGAATCCAAGTGACAGCAAAGGAAGTGCAATGCAACAGAATAACCGACAAACACAGAACAGTTCTTGCTCACCTCAGTCACCAGTGCCAGTGATCGCTTCTGGAAACCCTGGCACTGCAAGAACACTTGATACAAGAAGGCGGCGATGCAAAATCAGGTGAGGAAAGCAACCGTCTGCCCTCGCCTCTGTCAGGAAATCTGTCCCTAACACTAAGATTTCGAGGTTCAAGTAAAGCCTACTCACCACGAAAACAGAGGGGAATTAAAATACCCCCCTTCTTGAATTCATCGGCCTAAGAAAGCGTAGAAGCACCTGCTAAATTTTAAAAGTATACACAGAAATAAACAGTAATCACATGCCTCAAGATGCTTGGGACTTTTCTTTTTTTACCAAGAATATTAGTTTTTATCTTGAATCTGTCTGAAATACCAGAATATTGTTAACGTAGAAAAGGTAAAGGAGATACCATCTCACGTTAGCCAAAATTTGAGTAGTCTGCTGTATTGGCATCTCCTACTACAAAATTTTCTACGAGTACACAAAACAGGTTAAACGTTAATGGCAGTCCCCAAAAATGATTTGTATTTTGTCCCCTCAGTAACACAGAGTTAATTAAGGATACTTGGAGCTATGTTCAAGATCTGTTTTTGAACATCTGGATTGTTTCCCAACAGGTTTTAAGAAAAAGATGTTCTCTCATCAGCTAGTTACACACGTTCTCTATATCGCAATCCAATCTCACGAGCAGTTAGTAATCGTTTTACTTAAGAACCTTTAAGTTTTGTTTGTTAAACAAGTCTATGGGCAACAAAAATCCCACAGAAACTCCATATCACAAAGGGGTTTTAGGTTTTAGAGCTTGACCGACTGAGAACTTGCCCTTTTCTGGAGCCAATTTAGTACACTTTGTCCAGACATTTCCACCTTTCCTTCATCCCTGAAAGCTGACACCAGCTACTACAGGCTTAGGTTTCTATATAGAGAGAGAAAAGTTGGTTCTGGTATCACTAGTAACTTCGGGGATCAGAGATGGAAAAATACTTCAAAAAAGAAAAAAACCAAGATGTTGATGACTGCATTAAAAACCTGCAAACTCTGTAGTGATGGTGCAAGACATCAGCATCTGACCCAGAAAAAAAAAGAAAGCATTTTCAGGTGATTACAAAACAGTCACCAAACAGTTATCCAATATATTAATCCATTTTCTCCTGGATAAAGTGCAGTTACCTAGCCTGAGAATAAGTACCACATTGATAATGGGATCCTAAAGCACTTCCTCAAGAGAGATTAGAAGAAAATCAGAGTTCTCCTGAACCCTATGTCCTGTTTGTCTCAGTGATTCTTGAAGACACTTTGGGAAAGCCCCTCTGGCTGGTCCAGCACAGGCGCTCCATGCCAACCGAGTACATCAGTAGTATGGTCTGCTCAGCAAATCACCTCCTGGTGCTATCTGAAAACGCCCACGTTGATAGAAAGAGCCACTTCTGGTTTACGGTGCTTAGTATTCAGCTTCTCCTCAGAGAAAACATGGTCCTGGAAGCGTTCGGCTTGCCGACTATGAAACAAAAATTAAGATGCTTAAGATTAGTGTTGAGCCTTAGCGCTGACCGCAGTGCGAGCCCAGACTGGAACCTGACTTCCACTTCACTGCAAGAATGACATTGCACGCTCACACTTACACCCCCGTGCAAGGCAAGTGCAGCCAAGGAGTTCATTTTTCATCTCCAGAGGCAGAGAGAAATGCTGCAGTGTGTTGCAAAAGGAAAGGAAAACTGAGGGTCTGTGTGAGGATGTGGACATAAAGCCAGGAGTTTGAATTACCTGAGCTCTTCCTTGAGGACTACTGGAATTGTGTGCTCCCAGAGCACCCAGCCAGCACTGTCCCCAAAAATAATCCAGATATCAAGCAGTCTGAAAAGTGGCAAAGAACAGTTTGCGTGTTTTAAAGAAAAAAAAATAATGTAAATGATCAATACCTTTTCTTTTTTTCTAACGCAAGCTGTCTTTGTTTCTCTTTTCCAATGTCATCCCTCACTGTGCTGAAGTCCTTAGTGTCATCAAGGAGAAGGTTCTGGTGCAAAGAAGAATTGCGTGTATTAGCTTTTCATTTTCATCTACCATAAGACTTTGAATCAGGAAGAAGTTCTTCACTGTGAGGGTGGTGACACACTGGAATAGGTTGCCCAGGGAAATTGTGGATGCCCCATCACTGAATATGTTCAAGACCAGGTTGGATGAGGCTTTGAGCAACCTGGTATAGTGGGAGGTGTTCTTGCCCATGGCAGAGGGGTTGGGACTAGATGATCTTTTAAGGTCCCTTCCAACCCAAAACAGTTCGTGATTCTAGGATTCAAAAACTATTTCCCTAATGTTGCTCAGTTCACACAGTTAATTTTCAGTATATCTCCTCTAACAAGTTTCACAACAATTAACTTCACATTAACTAAGTGAAAAGATTAAAGAAGGAAAAAAAAATTGAGACTCCTCTCTCTAGTTTTTGCATTTAACAGCGAATTTGCCGTCAGAGATTTCTCTCCATAGGCATCAGGATAGGACACAGAATGAAAGAATCAAAGGTTTGGGTGGAAGGGAACTTTAAAGCTCAGCTAGTCCAACTCCCCATGCAGTGAGCAAGGACATCTGCAACTAGAGCAGGTTGCTCAGAGCCCAGACCAGCCTGACCTGGAATGGTTCCAGGGATGGGGCACCCCCTCTCTGGGAAACCTGGGACAATGTTTCACCACAATTCTTTTACCAAAGACATCAGACTTTTCACATACTGCTTTAAAACTCTGCAAGCATGTCCTTTCAGAGGTCTCCTAAATAAGCTTTATTGCTAATTCAGTGCTCAACATACTGCTGTGTAATTCTTTGGTAAATAATTAAATAGGTCTGTAATAATTCTTAGGAAAATGTAGTGGGTTTAAATTTACGATATTTAGGATTTTACTCTGAGTTACAAAAAAACCCAAAACAAATACAGTCAATAAAATGAGGGCAAGAAAATAGATCCAGTTTCTTTTGGGTAGTCCTGAAGCACAGAGCAGAAAGTGACGGCTTATACTGGCCAAGAGCTGCACAAGAGTCTCTAAGGTACTGCCAGTATCGAGAGATGAGAGGAAAAACATGAAGATTCCCTGAGGTTGGTAAAGAACAGGAGAAAAAGAAGAAAAAGCACCAGTAGCAAAAATTTTTCACAACCATACACCAGTACTTTTGGAAAGATGCAGGAGGATGCAGGAAAACCACAAAGAAATTAAGATACAGCAAAAGGGACAGTGCCTGAACCTAATCCTCCTGCAACAACTAAAGCCAAGTTAATTTACCTTTACCCCAATAAGATCTCCATCTTTCAGGTGGTAAGGCGCGGACTGTAAACTCTCCTGCTTTTTCTTCCGTTTCCTCTTGGACATTTGCTGTGTCTGAATAAAAATCAAAGCAGAAGGTTCATAGATGGCAGATTTTCATTAAATACGTTTGCCTGAGAACCGCAGCGCAAACCAACAACATACTTCTCTCAAAACAATGGTTCGATTCTGTCATTCCAGATCTTACCCAGCTCAGTATCGGCAGCCATTCAAATCTCTCAGGGAAGTATTTGGCTATTTCAATTTTATCTGCAGGGAGACAATAGTGAGAAGCCACTCGTTGCCTCAGTGCCCAGGCCGTGCATTCTTTTGAGATATCCCACACCAAATCCACGGAGTCATAGTAGTCCCTCTCCCCTGGTATGCCCATCTGGACTCGAAGCAGCAACTCATGGGGGCTGTCATCAGGAAGAGAACAAAGACCCTTCTTGTGAATCATACTTTCAGAATCCAGAATTCCTAGTTTTTCTGCCCTACTGCCCTCCCTTATGATCTGAAGTCTTCCTGCATCCTGGCATCTGTAATCCTGACAGACAGTGTTTAAGTTAAATGCTGCTCAATTAAGTCTCATCTCAAATGCACTATTCTAAGGAACAAGTATAAAACAGCATCATAGACTGGTTGGGGTTGGAAGGAACATTTCAAGGTCATCTAATCCAACTCTCCTGCAGGAAGCAGATACATCTGCAACTAGAGCAGGTTGCTCAGACCCCATCCAACCTCACCTGGCCAGTTTCCAGGGACGGGGCACCAACCACCTCTCTGGTCAACACAGGCCAGGGTTTCACAACCCTCAGCATCAAAAATTTCTCCCTTCTCTCTAGTCTAAATCTCCCCTGTTTTAGTTTTAAGACATCACCCCTTGTCCTGTCACAACAGGACTCCTACTAAAATGATTATCCCCATCTTTCTTATAGTCCCCCTTAAGTACTGAAGTATTTAAGTATCTTGAGATCTTACCCCAAATTCTCTTCCTTCTGCAAAGGTTCTATGCAGATTTCCATTCTGGCACCCAGCTTATACTCACTAAAAACAAAACAAAGATTACACACACTTTGAGTCATATATTAGAATCATAGAATTGTCAGGGTTGGAAGGGCCTTAAAGATCATCTACTTCCAACCCCCCTGCCATGGGCAGGGACACCTCCCACTAGAGCCGGTTCCTCAGAGCCCCATCCAGCCTGGTCTTAACTTCCAAAGATGGGGCTTCCACCATTCCAACCTGTTCCAGTGTCTCACAATCCTCATGGTGAAGAAATTCTTCCTAATGTCTAATCTGAATCAACCTATCTCTAGCTTTAATACATTCCCTCTAGTCCTGTCACTGCCCAACAGCCTAAAAAGTCCCTCCCCAGCTTTCTTGTAGGCCCCCTTCAGATCCTGGAAGGCCACAATAAGGTCTCCCCAGAGCCTTCTCTTTTCCAGATTAATAACCCCAACTCTCCCAGTCTGTCCCCACAGGAGAGGTGTTACAGCCCTTTGATCATCCTTGTGGTCCTTCTCTGAACATGTTCCAGCACATCCATATCCTTGCTGTAACAGGGGCTCCAGAACTGGACACAGTGCTCCAGGTGGGGTGTCACGAGACTGGAGCAGAGGGGGAGAATCACCTCCCTCGACCTGCTGGCCGTGCTTCTCTTGATGCGGCCCAGGATACGATTGGCCCTCTGGGCTGCGAGAGCACACTGATGGCTCATGTTGAGCTTCTCACCCACCAGCACTCCCAGGTCCTTTTCTCCACGGCTGCTCTCAAGCCAGTCACTGCCCAGCCTATACTGGTGCTTGGGATTGCTCCGACCCAGATGGAGGACCTTGCATTTGGCCTTCTTCATAAGGTTGGCATGGGCCCACCTCTCCAGCCTGTCCAGGTCCCTCTGGATGACATCCCTTCCCTCCAGCGTGTCAGCAGCCCCACACAGCTTGGTGTCATCAGCAAACTTGCTGAGGGTGCACTCAATGCCACTGTCCATGTCGCTGACAAAGATGTTAAACAAGACTGGTCCCAGTACTGATCCTTGAGGGACTCCGCTTGTCACTGGTCTCCACTTGGATACTGACCCATTGACAGCCACTCTTTGGCAGTGGCCATGAAGCCAGTTCTTTATCCACTGAATTGTCCATCCATCAAATCCATATTTCACCAGCTTGGAGACCAGAATGTCATGTGGGACAGTGTCGATGGCTTTGCTCAGGTCCAGGTAAATGACGTCGGTTGCTCTTCCCCCATCCATTGATGTTGTGACCGTCTCATAGAAGGCCACCAGGTTAGTCAGGCATGATTTGCCCTTGGTGAAGCCATGCGGGTTACAGCCAATCATTAGTCATCTGCCTCAGTAGTGCCTCCAGGAGGATCCGCTCCATGATCTTACCAGGCACAGAAGTGAGACTGACAGGCCTATAGTTCCCAGGCTCATCCACCTTCCCCTTTTGAATACTGGGGTTATATGTCCCCTTTTCCAGTCAGTGGGGACTTCACCGGACTGCCATGACTTTTGGAATATAATGGATAGCGGTTTAGCAACCTCATCCACCAGTTCTCTCAGCATCCGTGGGTGTATCCAATCGGGTCCCATGGACTTGTGCACTTTCAGGTTCTTCAGATGGTCACAAACCTGATCTTAACTTGCAATGGGCAGTTCTTTCATCTAAGTTTATTCTAAATTCCTGCCTATAAAACTCAGTTTTATTCAAGTAGACCTGTGCTTCTTTGAAAAACCAAAGCAAGAGGCTATTGGATCAAGAATGACAAACTCAAAGAAGGAGACAAATAGCATCTAAAAACACCTACAACAAAGCTCAGCAGAGTTAAGTGTGGTCAGAGCAACTGACGCTCAGACCTCCCCATTCCACAGCGCTCCAGTTAAAAAAAGAAGAAATAAAAGCAAATAAATAAATAAATAAAAGAACATGCTCAGCAATATACTGAAGTACCCAAGAACGAGCTTTCTGTTGACATTTCAGTGAGTCAAATTGTTTCTCCATTAGCCCACCCCACAATCCAGCCTGTTGCCATGCTACCTGCATGCTCAGGAAGAAACCTACTTAAGTTGTTGTTTGTTGTTTCGTAAAAGCTTGCTTGGGCCCCTGCTGTCCACTGTCCATGCTCTGAGAAATGAGGGCAGAGGCACAATCTGCTCCTGGCAGGACGGTAAGGTCAAAACCTGAAACAAAGGAACATTCCTTCAATAATTTCAGCAGCCAGTCTCCTTCAGAAAAAAAGAAAACAATTCATTCTCAACATAATACTGAAGCCATCAGAAACAGGGCAAAGTATTTAGATGTGTTCCACACCAGCCATTGTTTTAGACTTAAAGATAGTGGCTGTGATCACAATATTGGCTTTTCAACCTCAAAGCAAGTTGTTCACTCCCTCACAGCATTTCTCAACTTCAATTACATTACAGAAATATCAAATTTCTTTTTTTTAACCAAAGTTTGCATAACTGGGAGGGAATGAGGCTGTCAGAATCACTACCCCAATATCGAGCCAAGTGCTGGGCAAACTCCTTTAAACCCTTATCAAGAGACTTTTTCCATGCTAAGAGAATTCTCTTTGTTCACAAGATGCAAAAAGTTGGTTTTTTTGTAGCAATATTTGGCAGAGAATGAAGCTGAAGTTGTACCAAAAAAAAAAGTAAAAGAAAAACTTCTTTCTTGTGAGGGTGGATGGCCACAGCCCTGGCCCAGGCTGCCCAGAGAGGCTGTGGAGTCCCTTTCTCTGGAGAGATTCCAAACACACCTGGACACTGCGATGCTGGGCACCCTGCTCTGGGTGACCCTGCTTTAGCAGGGTGGGGGTTGGACAAGATGATCCAACCCTCACCATGCTGTGATTCTGTGAAGTGTTGGTGTGGCTCAGAATCAGGTGATATTGTCCTCCCCCTCCCAGCATGCAGTTTAACTCAAACAACTGACTGGCTAAGAAAGAGCCTTATGACAGGATTAGTTTATGTCTTTTTGTGAGTTTGGGTTGGGAATGTTCTGGTTGGGCTTCTCAGTTTTTGCCTTTGGGTTGGGGTTTTTTAATTATTTTTTCCTCAGGGGCAGGGGCGAATTGTTTTGTGTATTAAAATCATACTGTTATGGTATTAAAAAATAGGAATAAAAGGCACCTTAGTTTCTTGCCAAAGAAACTAAGCTCTACCTTCCTGAATGACAAATGTGACCTTCTGTGCAAAACCAAATCTTTAGTCATTAGATTCAACATATATAAAGAAAAAGAAAAAAACAAAACAACAAACCAAAAACAACCCAAAACCAAGAAAAAGACACAGAAAACTAATACAGGAACAATGTGGAAATGGAAAAGGACTTGGCAGGAAGTGCTTGTATGTGTGTGCTTCTCATGGAGAGTTTTTACACTGTGAAAGAAAGATAGGGCTGCAAGCCAAAGTTCCCAATGAAGTGCAACAAGGCTTTTGCAGGTCAGGAGACATGACAGGTAGAATGGCAACTGCAGGGGACATACTAAGGAAGTCTCTGAGCTACATGCTCCAACTGCCTCTTGGTACTTACCACTGAACATGGCATATAAGCAAATGCCATATCAGAACATACTGGAGACAAGGGAAAAGGAAATAGAAAATAGGTATTAATAGAGCTCAATGGATCACAGCGTTGCTGTACATTTCCAATACAGGAGAACATCTAACCTGCATCTTCAGATCTTCCAAAGAAGCTTCTCCTGCTATTTCTATACTGCCAGCATAACAAAGATCCATGTCTGTGTGGATGTATTCTGGTGAATCTTTGGATGAGGGAGGGAGGGAGGGAGGGAGGGAGGGAGGGAGGGAGGGAGGGAGGGAAAGAAACAACATGAAAGTCAACATGACTTTATTGTCTTAAGAGATAACAGTCACTTCATGGTGAGATTTCCCTTAGAGAAGGGACCTGACCTCCATTTTTGTTGGAGGGCAGTTCAGTAAACATAACATACAGGTGATAAAATACATTCTACTGATTGCCAAACAGGAAGAAGTTCAAACAGATCCTCCACTGCAGATTTTAAACTAAATCCAGTTATTCACATTGGTAAATATTCAATTATCACAGCTTACGACTCTGAAATATGGAGCGTGTTGCAAGGAAGAAGTTAATATCTGCTCTTACTTACGCTACTGAAATCATCAGGGAAGAAAGTAAAACTCAAAAATGTTTGAGGGAAAAATGCAAATAAACCTTCTAAAAGTGAAGGGGTCCTACTCTTCAACACAACTCGGTAGCCAAGGAAGAACATTATTTTTCCCTTAGAAGGGAAAATCATTTTGTTTCCCGTTTTTCAGCTCCCAGTCATCCCTCCTTCATTTTCTTCTTCCTTCTTAACCCCCCCTTGATTTTCCTGCCCAAGCTGGGTTTTGACTGGGATTTCACCTTTAGAAGGTGTCAGTTTTAAGCAGGTTAAAATACTGCCTGTAATGTCTTTGATGCTATGCAAGATTTACTCATCACTCCTTTTACAGCTTTCTCCAAAAGCAACAAGCCTGAGATGTGATATGAGGAGTCTGGCATTGGAGGCCAATCACCTCTATGCTCACTGAGTAGATGCTTTACTATACAACCACTGCCTTCAGGTATGGAGAAGCCATTTAGTGGAGGTCTTACCCTTGACCAAGTAGAGCTAAGGAACATCAGAACAGTACATTCAGCATTTGTGGCCTTGTAAAAACAAAGCAAACAAACAAATTCCATCTGTCTCCTAAGTGCTTCCTTTCCTTTCACCATAAACTAGTCACTTGAACATTTCAGAAGGATTTTTAAGGCTTTGGGATAACACTTTGAGTTTGACTTATGGCTCTCAGTTCAATCAGACCTTTCAAAAACAGATCAGGCTCACCTCCCACAGGAGACAGCTGCAAAGCATCCATCTTGCAGCTCATCCTGTTCACTTGGTCTTCTGCATTCTCTCCATGTTTCTTAGGACATGGAGACTTGAACCACCAGATCGGTATTTTCAGGAAACCCTGCAAAGGGAACAGAAAGGACCAGGTAGCTCATGTGTTCCAATGTAGGCAATGAAAAACTTCACCTGAGGAAGAAGGAAAGGACTTGTTCAAACCTCAGTTTTGTGAAGGCCTCAACATTCATCTAAGATCATACACCAGCAGCTCTCGCTTCCTACTTTTACAGGGACTCAAGTGAAAAAGAATCCAGCCTCAACTCACAGTCCCAGCTTTGCTGTCATGGTGCCCAGCATAACAGCCACCTGAGTGATGCTGAAGATTTAGACACAGGGCTGATACCAGAGGAAGCTGGATTCTTCTAAGGTCACCAACTGCTCTGGCACTTCAAAAACTCCTGACCATACCTGCTCTGCGCAGCCAGGAAGGAACACTAAGTTGACAGCTCTCTACTTTCCTCATCAGGAGAGGCTGTTTACTCTCTTTCAGATGCAGCTCTGAGCCTTAACGCCCACCATGCTCCTACCCTACCCTCTTATTCTACATTCTATTTTTCTGAGGACAACCGTATTAAAAGTCTCTGGGTTTCCTTTAGGAAGCTCCCTTCACCATGGAATGGCCAAGATCCATGTTGTCTGCCCACTGGTTCTTGCAGTCTTTCAGACTAGTTTCAACATCTTTCCCTCCTACCCCTCCATAGACAGAGCTGGGTCACAGTCACAGGGAAACGTGCCAGGGGGTGGAAGCAGCCACTTGGATGAGACTTTTTCCATGCAGGGCAAAAATGGGAGATTTATCTAATTCAGACACTTTACAAACAATATTTGTCAAGACCTCTGACATGTGCTGGATAAACTAGAGATCTCGTAACACTCTGTCTGTGCAGAAAAGCTTCAGCATGAGAACCAGAAAAGCACAGTATATGTGAAAACACAAGTTCAGAGTGAAAGGGTTGATGGCACTGGAGAAAGACATACACAGAATCGCAGCACGGGAAGGCTTGGAAGGGACCTCTGGAGACAATCTTGTACAACCTCCAATACCACAGCTGTTAAACTAGACTAGGACTGTAGCTCATCCTTTAAGACACCTCCAGGAATCATCACTATTGGTGGCCTCCCATAACTCCCCCTACAACCATTCTTAGACAATACCTTTTGGCAATGCGCCTCAGGTTCTCCTAGGTTATTTTTGAAGACACTCACTTGCAAAGAACCCCTCCAACAAGCTCCTTGCAGCGTCAAGAGCTGAACCATTGACCAGGCAAAAAGGACCCACACACTTGGCAACTAGCAAATCTTTTATGGGGAGACCACCCACCTCTAGGGCAAACTACAGAGCAATGTGTGACCCTCAGACAAGGAAAGGTGGTCAGGAGAGGAGGGGATATCCAGCAGCAGGCAACCCTCCCGCTGCTCACTGCACGCTGACAATCTCATGGTAGGCCCCCTTCTCCCACCCACGAGATGTCCGGATGCTTTGCCCCATCTCAACCACTGTCAGACACAGGAGGCTGCGCCACTTGCAAGGAGCTGGGTGGGTGAAGGGCTCACTAAGGACCCCGGGCCCTCCTGGAACACTGTTGCCACCATCTCACCCAGAGGACCCTGGGCACAGGATGAGGATGGGACTGAAATCCATGGCACACAAGGGGATGTGGGGGACAGTCCCTGGGCCCAAGAGGCAGCAGAAGGGCACAGGGGAGAGGTCTCCAGGAAAAGGGCCCTTAGCCCCTCCCCCTCAACCCTCCTCCTTCTCCCCCACTGGGGCATCTTTCAGGTCACATGACCCCCCCATTCCGAAAACAGCCATTGGCTGTGCCCATCGTGATGGATACATCCTCCTGATGTCACACAGAACCCTGGCAGTTGGCCGCAGTTCTCTGACCTGCAAGGTGCTCTCCTGCCCAGAATGGCTGGTACCAAGAGGTGCAAGGCATCTGACTGCCCAGTTTTGAGTATGGCAGAAGACGGGTGGCTTCAGGAGCCACAGAAGAAGAGGAGGCGGTGTCAGACGGGAGGCAGCACCAGCTACATGGTAGCAACGGCCATGGCTCAGGCAGCAGATGCTGTAGAGCCCACGGAGGTGGACCAGCCTGAAGACCAGGAAGAGATGATGGAGGTGGATCCACCCAAAGACCAAGAAGAGCCAATGGAGGTGGATCCATCTCCAGCAAGGCTCTCCTGGCAGCACTACACCCTGCCAAGGCTCCCCTCCAAGTGACCACACCAACAGCAGCACAGGAGTGCCCGGACAGCGTGCTGCCACCAGCCCAGACACCATGCCCGGCAGTCTCTGCACCCAGCCATCCTGTAAGGTCTGCGAGGAAGAACTGCTGGCCTGCAGCATTAGATCCCTTCTAGCATCTTTCATAGAAGTTATTTGCCATATCGTTTACTATCTACTTTTGAAAGTCCCAATTAAAATAAGAAAAAGTAAAGAAGCTTTCCTCCTCTCTTATTTGGTGCTCTTGGTGACTGCAGTGGAACTCTGTCCCCTCCTGGTCTCCGCACACCAGGACGGAAGACACTGATGGATGGGGTGCGGACCCAGCCTAGAGCATCTGAGATGGTGAGAGCTTGGGACATGCAGCAAATAAGGGCAGGCTGAGGGAACTGCCTCTGGTCATGAGGGTGGTGAGACTCTGGTGCAGGTTGCCCAGCAATGCTGTGGGTGCCCCATCCCTGCAAAATTTCAAGATCAGGTTGGACAGGGCTCTGAGCAACTTCGTCTATCCAAATATCCGAACTCAGCGATATTTATAGGTCCCTTCCAATCCAAACTATGATATTGCTTGAGCTTTTTTAGCAAAGAATCCTTACATTTGTATAAGCATGGCTGAAAAGAGAGCCTCCCAGTGGGGTCCCCTGTTTTCAATGGGCAAGCCTTTTACAGCACAGGTTTAAAGAAGCATAAATATAGACGAGGAATATTATAAATGTGCACTAAATCCAAAAAGCTGAAAACTACAAAGAGCATTATTGATGACAGCCAGTCAGAATTTTCCCAAGGGAAGGATTTTTAAAATAAGCAAGAGGAAAAAAACAAAACAAAACCAAAGCAAAGAAAAAAAACCCAAAAACCCACAACCACAAAAGACATGACTCATCTTCAAGTCCCCAGGTGATGTCAACTGACTGAAGAACATCATTTCACTCCTCTTACCTTTGGTGTAAGCTTTCCTTCAGTTAGAACCAGAGTATCTCCTCTGCAAACATTAAGTTCCTTCAGCGTGGCATTCTGCAGGAAAAGAAAGGGCTTGTTAGGCTACGTGGTGTTGTGCTTTGTTTCCTGAAGTATATGACAGTGGGTTTTTTTAAGTCATGCATGCCAAAGCTCAGAGGTCTCTTGCTTTTCCATCCAAGAGCACAGAAATATCTGTTTAACACGCACCGCATGAGAGAGCTTTGCAGCAGCACACGGGTATTGCACCTACAGAAGTCTGGTTTGCAGAAGCCCCTCCAAAGCACCCTACTGAGTAGTGGATTTCCTTCAGACTTCCACATCCCAACTGACATTTCACACTCAGGTGGCTAAGAAGACCAACAGCATCCTCGCTAGTATCAGCACTAGTGTGGCCAGTAGGACTAGGGCAGGGATTGTCCTCCTGGACTCAGCACCAATGAGACTGCACCTTGAGTCTCGGCTTCAGCTTTGGGCTCCTCATTCCAAGGACACTGAGGGGCTGGAGCATGTCCAGGGAAGGGCAACGAAACTGGTGGAGGGTCTAGAGCACAAGTCTTGTGAGGAGAAGCTGAGGGAACAAAAGGAGGCTCAGGGGAAGACCTTCTTGCTCTTCACAGCTCCCTGAAAGGAGGCTGGAGCCAGCTGGGGTTTGGTCTCTTATCCCAAAGAAAAAGTGATAGAACAAGAGGAAACAGCCTCAAGTTGCAGCAGGGGAGGTTTAGGTTGGGAATTAGGGACAATTTCTTCCCCAAAAGAGCTGTCAAGGCCTGGCCCAGGCTGCCCAGGGCAATGGTGGAGTCCTCATCCCTGAAGGGATTTCAAAGCCACATCTAATGTGGTGCTGAGGGACATGGTTTAGTGGTGACCTGGAAGTGCTGGGTTAATAGTTGGACTTGATCTTAAAGATCTCTTCCAACCAAAATGATTCTGTGATTCTTTGCGTATGTATCTTTAATGCATGGTAAGGCAATGTTTTTGGAAAAACTACGTGGCTATGGCTCAATCACAAGAGACACGTGTGCAAGATCTCCATTTTAACCATAGGTATCCCTAGGCCTAACCATAGGCCCAGGTTGCTCAGAGAGATGGGAAAAATCCCATCCCTGGAAACCCTCCTGATGATGTTGGACAGGGCTCTGAGCAACCTGCTCTAGTGGCAGATGTCCCTGCTCCCTGCAGGGGGGCTTGCACTGGAGGACCTCGAAAGGTCCCTTCCAACCCAAACCAATCCATGATTCCAAGAAACTTGCCACAGAACAACAAAGTAAAACTACTGCATGATTCAAGTCAAAAATAGGATCCTCTTACTTCCTGACTCAATGCTTCCCCTGCTTCACAGCACCAGTCGATCCTTCTCAAATGCCAGTTGTCACCTACCAAAAACCAACATATTGAAAGCAAATTAGCCAACAACACTTCAAAAATACATCACTAAGGTTTTAAAAGTGTAACGCTTTCTTTGTTTCATTTTCAGTTGCTTGTTAAACACAACTCTACAAACTGAATGAGGTACCACATTCATGTCCGTCCTCAGACCCTAGAAAACACTCTGCTGTTTGGAAATTGTCTTCTCTTGGCTGCATAAGTGTCTCTTCTGCACATACGTAATTAGTTGCCCTGCTTCAAGAGGAAAGTGATGGAATTCCCATGTCAATTTAGCATCTGAATCAATGACAGGCTCGTTGAAATGAAAACTAGAAGGAAAAATCCAACTTCCCCATCCCATCTACCAGGAGACATCATGATGGACCAAAAAACCAAGACGGTGTGGTCCAGAAACTACAATGCTTTAGATTTAGCACCTACATGTATAGTGCACCAGACACAGAAGGCATAAATACAACTGCTGGTTAAGTGCATTTGAAGACATTATGAACTATCCAGCTCTTCCTTATGTGTACGCAAGAGCACAAGATTTCATTTTCATTTGGGCTGCTCAAGGTCTATTCTGCCAGTCATGTCTTTCAGGTGAACTTTTAGGGGCTTTGGAGCATGGCTGAAATTTCAGCAACGATGTATTTGATCAATATTTTGAGCAGGAGATGGAAAATGATGTCACTGGAAGTCTCTATCCCACCCTCCTCCCTCTCAGCAGCAATGGAACGAGATATTTAGCCAGCAAATTCATGCGCCACACTAGCGCTGTCTGTAGCTCCTCCTTAATCTTCACCTAATAGCTCAGTAACGAGTAGCTGCCACCCCTCAGTTTCCCAAATAATGGCCAGACCATGATGTCATTCTGAATACCTACGACTTGCAAAGCAACCAACAATTTTTTTTTTTTTTTACAGTTCACCTCATGCAGTGGTTCCTACCATGGAAAAAAGAAAAAAAAAAATCTTGTCAAAGCGGCCAAAAAACTCCACACGCACCCAAACAAATAGTTTAGGAACTGTGGATTTTGTCCTATTTTGATTAAATATGCTTCAAACTGATTTTCAAGGGCAACTGCATCAGAGCAAGATGGCAAGTTTCTAATTCTTTCTCACCCTCACATAACAATGACACGGTGATGAACCTATCACTTGGAAGTTTGAGGGTAGCAAGAACTGTCTTAGAAATCCAGAAATCCCTCAAAAAAAGAGAAAATCATTAAATAACAAAATAACTAACCTGATAATCCGGATTTTTCCAGCATTAAATTTAGACACTGTAAAAAGAAACACAGGGTGAGACTTGTCACAGTGCACACGTTGGGAAATAGAAACTTTTCAGCAAATCTACATTACAATTTTCTACCATAGAAACCTAAGTGACTGATTGGAATTCTTGGTCAATTCCTAAAGGCAATATCATTACACAGACATGATGTCTTGGAGCTGCACATTAAACCCTTCAAGTGTAAGATTGTTTTCAGGCTAGAAATTTACTATATCAGATGAGTCAACTGGTCTAAATAGTTTTTTAAAAAATAAAATAAATAAATCTGTGCTGTCAGGTTGTCCTAGAGTTTGAAGATGAACCTTTTAGAAGCCAAACCTGCAAAACTCAACACCTTCCAGACACTACTCATAGATGTTGTCAGCAATGAGAGCTGCTTCCTTCATTCTGTGAACAGCTCTTCCTGGCACCCCTCACTCCAGTTCTATGCTCTCAGAGCTGGACAAACTGCAAGGCATTGTGGCAAGCTCTGCCCTGGCTACGTTTCACGCTGGGAACTGATCTGTATGTAAGAGGAGGGGCTCTCCAAGCACAAAGCAGTCAGGTTACGTTCATCCTTGGGAAAACACAAGGGGTACACCTTGGTATCAAGACAGGCTGGGGTGTGAAGGGATGGAGAGACAGCCCTGTGGAGAGGGACGTGGGATGAAAAGATGGACACGAGCTGGCAATGTGCACTTGCAGACCTGAAGACAAAAACATCTAGCAGGCAGACCTGCTAGAAAGCAGCCCTGAGAAGGATCTTGGAGTCCTGGTAGACTGTAAGTTAACAACAAGCTAACCATGTGCCCTTGTGGCAAAGTAGGCAGTGGTATCCTTGGGTGCATTCAGAAGAGTGTGGCTAGTAGGTCAGGGGAAGTCATCTTCCCACTCTATGCTACCCCAGTGAGGCCACATCTGGAACACTGTATCCAGTTCTGGGCTCCCCAGTTAAAGAGAGACAGGGAAATACTGTAGAGAGTCCAGCAGAGATGACTGGGGGACTGAAGCATCACTCTTACAAGGAAAGGTTGAGACAGCTGAGACTATTTAGCCTGAAGAAGACTGAGAGAAGACTTTATCAATGTCTGTAAATATCTAAAGGGTGGGTGGAAGAAGGATGAAGAGTGACTCTCTTTAGTGGTGCCCACTGGCAAGACAAGGGGTAATCAGCACAAGCTGGAACACAGGAGGTTCCATTTACATTTGAGGAAAAACTTCTTCATTGTGAAGGTGGAGAAGCACTGGCCCAAACTGCCCAGAGAGGTTGTGGAGTCTCCTTCTCTGAAGAGATTCGAAATCTGCCTGGATGCAATCCTGTGTAATGTGCTCTGCCTTGTACTGTGCAACCTGCCTTCGGGGCGTGGGGTGTTGGACTAGATGATGCCTAGAGATCCCTTCCAACTCCAACAATTCTGTGATCCTGGGCTGTATCCAAAGCAGCGTGGGCAGCAGGTCGAAGGAGGGGATTCCGACAGACTTCTTAGTAGAGCCTGTTGTGACAGGACAAGGGGTGATGGTTTTAAACTAAAAGAGGGAGATTTAGACTAGAGAGAAGGAAGAACTTTTTGACACTGAGGGTGGTGAGACACTGGCCCAGGTTGCCCAGAGAGGTGGGAGAATCCTCATCCCTGGACACATTCCAGGTGAGGTTGGACAGGGCTCTGAGCAGTCTGCTCTAGTTGCAGATGTTCCCTGCAAGGGAGTTGGACTAGATGGTCATTTCCAACCCAAACCAATCTGTGATTCTATGTCTCTACTACTCGGTGAAAGATTAAGGCATTCTTTCCCCCTGGCTTTTTGGAGTTGAAACACCATGTCTCTTGGTGACCTGAAGTGACCTACAGATATCAAGCAAAGTTCTCCAGGAGCGGCAAACCTGACCCAGGCATGACAAAAGCTTTTAAAAGCAGCCAGACTTACCTCTTTGACTGAGGCCATCTCTTCCACAACTATCTCCATCTCAGGGCTTTCATTTTGGTCACTCCCAACAATAAAATACAAGAAGAGCTAAAAAAGGAAGTAGAAGTAATCACATATTTAAGAATGGAAATACTGTGAAGTATACAGAAGCATATGCACATCTGAGCACAGAAATTGGACAACCACAAAAAGACAATTCAAGAATGATTTACCATTAGTCAGACGAGCTCTACCAACTGTTTATGTATCTGCTTCCTGGCCTTCTGTTACTGAGAGAAATGGCGTGAAACTTGATGTATAACTCCCTGTGGCACTGAGCACATTTTGCTTTGCTGTTTACAACCATTACAAGAGTCATAAGAGGACCATATGAAAGACTGGGGAATGTAAACAAAGCACAAAAGCAGGATGAGGTTCTTCTCAGCCACAGCACTACTATACCTGAGTGGAAGTTGGAGCTTTCCCATGACACAGCCCTAGCAAGCTTCCCATTTTCAGTTCTGCTTCTTTGACAGTATAATCCTCAGGCACTTCAGGAAGGACAAAAACATTGAGAATGTCACAGAATGGTTTAGGTTGCAAGAGACCTTAAAGATCATCAGATTCATTCACTAACCCAGCATTGCCAGGTCACTACTAAACCATGTCCCTCAGCACCACATCTACACAGCTTTTAAATTTCCCCAGTGATGGGGACTCCACTACTGCCCTGGGCAGCCCAGGACAGGCCTTGACAACCCTTTCTGCTGCTTCCTGAAAATATGCATTTTTTTCTGCTGCTTTTTAGAGTAAGACCAAAAAAGTGACATTTAGGGAACTTCACTTCCATGGTGTTGACACCAGATTTGTAAGCCTCCTATGATGAGAGCAGAGCAACATTTGCACAAAGATTCCTCCCCACCACCCCTTGCATATGAGGATACAGAACAATTCAGGTTGGAAGGGATCTTTGTAGGTTGTCCCGTCCTAACCCTCTCTCAAAACAGAACCAGGTCTGAAGTCACATAAGTTCACTCTGGGCTTTTTCCAGTCAAACTCCGACTCAACAGCATATATCATATATGCTAACTAGTTTTACTGATTAGGGATGCAAGTAATAAACCCAAGATGAACATTTCACTTTAATATCTAGCATTGTACTGTTAATAAACAGTACAAGTGGAAAGAAAAAAAAACCCCAAACCTGAAAAAAAAAAACCACACACCAAAAAAGACAACCAAGCATAAAAACAGCCAAACAAACAAAAAAAACCACCCACACCGCTGCTTCAGTTAAGCCTGGAAATTAGTAGAGTTATATGTGTGTACTTCTCCCAGGAAAGGACAAAGGGAAGTTTAAAGTTTCCCAATTGAACCCTTTACAGAACCATGATTAAACAAATAAATTTACCTGGAGAAAGAAGTTTCCCATTTCCACTCACAGGTCTAAGACAGCTGTCATTTGCTGTAACAAAAAGGGCATGAAAGAACAACTGAAATAAGAAGGCATTTGGAAAGAGTAGAAGAAACGAGAAGCAATTTGGCTCAGAAATTTAGAGAAATGAACTTTTTAAGATTAATGACACCACCAGGTTTCTCTTTGAGCCATCCCTCTGGAGTTAGGACATCAAAAGCACAACAAGAGAGGGATTTCTAGAGACTTTGTGAATGTCTTCATTTCTATCCTTTCAGCGAAAGATTACTTTCTCTTTGAAGCCAACTCTTGGCAACAAAATGGACCAAATGCTACAAAATGGACCAAGTACTTCAAAAGATAAAGAAAGGCATCAACCAAAGCTTCAAAGAAAGAAAACCGGAGCGTCTTAAAGAAAGGAATAAGGTCAAAACAAAAAAATCTTCTTCAATTGAGCTTAATACTTTCGCAACATGGTATTACGTCTACTCAAACAGCTTCAGAACATGTATTTTAATCAAGACTTACACAGATTTAATTTTTTTTAAGCTAGGAAGAATAATAATTTTACTCAGTATTAGATACATTTTAAGGCCTTTGTACCCTCCTTCTTTCCAAAAAAAGCTCCCAACAGCAATCCATTTGCTGGTTTTAATACACTGATGCAAAAAGCAGAAAGACAGACAGTTAATTCTAGTATCAGATCCAGATGTAAAGCAGCCAAACACTTACCCAGTTCCTCCTCTAGCTGAAGCTCCCGTATCGCTTTCATTTTGATATCTGACATCACCTAAAAGAAAGCAACAGTAACATCTCTAACACAGAACACCAGTCCACAAAGGGCAGCCTTCACTTCAAAGGCACCCTAGTTACGATCTTATTCCTGTTACCACTACACACAGAGCTCAGAAAACATTTACAAATGTCATGGCTTCATAGAAGGATATCAGATTAGTCAAGCAGGATTTTCCTTTAGTAAATCCATGTTGGCTACTCCTGACAACCTTCTTTTCTTCCACATGGTTAGAGATGGCCTCCAGAATGAGGTGCTCCACCACCTTTCCAGGGATGGAGGTGAGGCTGACCGGTCTGTAGTTGCCCGAGTCTTCCCTCTTGCCCTTTTTAAGACTGGAGTAACATTGGCTTTCTTCCAGTCATCAGGCATCCCTCCTGTTCTCCATGATTTTTCAAAAATGGTGGAGAGTGGCTCAGCAACAGTATCAGCCAGCTCTTTCAGCACACATGGGTGTAGCCCAGTGGGGACCATGGATTTGTGCATTTTCGATAAAAGTAATCCCTTGAACATTATCATACCAAATGTAAATATATATATAAAAAAAACAAATGTACTGATATCATAACACACTTGTGGAAAATGTCCTTAAAAAAAGTATTCTGAAAACAAGAAAGTGATATTTATTTAATTTGGGGATTTATCAAAAGACCAATATTTCACAAATAGTAATTTTATGAGCAAAAGTAAGTAACTTTTCTGTAACAGGAAGTAATTTAAAGGCAGGAAAGGCACGACCTTGTGAGAAGCCAACACCTTGTGGAAAACCAGCATTTTTTCCTATCCTATGTGTAAATTAAGAAATAATACTTTTTTCCTCCTTTAGCTTTTGTTTATGAACCTAGCCTCAAACATACATCTACAGGATGGTCTAGGAAGAAAATTGTTCTGCACTAAAACACACCAATGTAGAATCATAGGTCCCTTCTAATCCATGCACGTCTTTCATCTAATCCAACCCCTTGGAGTGAGCAGGGACATCTGCCACTACAGCAGGTTGCTCACAGTCCCGTCCAACTTGACATAGAATGTTTTCAGGGATGGGGCTTCTATCACCTCTCTGGTAGACTGCACTCGTTTAAGTTATGAGCATTTCAGCCTTATTGCACAGCAGTCAAAGTATCTCAGTAATGGGAAGTCTGAGTCAGGTGCTATTTTCACCAGAAAAGAACTTCAGCCTCAAGACTGTACAATCCCACTTCTTACCGTTTCAACAGTGGCAGTAATTTTCACATGTTTCTCTTCATCATCTGTTCCGCAGAAGTTTTTAACTTGAAGCCAGCTGATGTCGTAGGTAAAAGCAGTCAAATTGCCACTCGATGCATTCACGAAGCTGTAAAAAACCAGCAGCATGAAGATGGTGAAAGCCAGGAAAAGAACACGTTGCCTGGGCATGATCGCTACTTCCGAAAGCTCTCAAATATTTGGCTAACATTAATAACCAGTAACATAAACCTAGGTCAGTAATAGTGACAGCATGAGTCAGAGCATCCAGGCATCTCCAGGCTGGATACTGAATACACAAAAAACCCCTACGGTTCGCTGAATGGACAGTGAAATGAGACCAGAAATTTGTCCCTGCTAACTTCAGAATTAACTGGGAGATTCATCAGAACTGCATACTCTTCCGATACTGCTCTGTTCTCTCAGTCCCTCAGAAACCCACACAATTCAGAGCTCAGAAATTCAGGTTATGCCAAAGACGGACCAGCACACTGGGCACAAATGGTTCTCACCATTTTTTTCCCTTTGCAAGTGTTAATTCAAAGGATGTGACTGCATCTGCACTTCAAGAACAAAGAAATACCTATTAGTAGGTAAGTACCTGTTTGCCAAAAGATTACAGTCTTTTGAATCAAAAAGCTCAAAGTTAAAAGAATATATAGAGGTAGCATATTTATAACTGAACAGATTTTGCCTAAATTGCTTTTTTATTGAATTCATCAAGATGGTTACCTCTGGTCATGGCTGTCTAAGATCAGTACTGAGCATCCATCTGTCAGACCAACACTTTTGACTGTTTCCTTCATATTTTCTTGAAGAAAAACTTCCCAGTTCTTGTCTTCTTTATCTAGTCCTGAGCTGTTCTTTAAGATAATTCCTCCTGACGGTGCTAAGGCTCTGCACAGATCACCCAGTTTTGTGCTGCAGGAAAAGACGTGCTGTGATTCTGTGAAATGCTGCCCCTTCCCTCCTTCGTTATACTCTGCTAAACGAAGAACGTTGACGAGCACAGGTTCATGGTCAGGTCCTGTCATCACCTTTGTGCCACCAACCTGCAATGAGGAATGCAAGAGAGCATTCAGAGAAGACTGGACGTCAATAAATGACAATGATAAAATTATTGAGACAGATGGACCCTTTCCACTCATTACAAATAAACAAACTTTGACCAAATGCCTACTGAACAAACAACTAGAGGAGCTCAAAGGTGTTGGGAAGAGCAAACGTAACACTAAGGTCTGTTCCAAGTCTGTGTGCCTAGTAAATACATCAGTAACAGCAGCAGACTAACCAGGGGACATTTGGTCTGCATCAGATTAATAGAGGAATTTAGTCCCTGAGGATATTAAGGAGCTAGCCAGAAGCGTGACTGAGGCAGATCAAAAGAGTTAGATTTTAAAATTCAGCCTTTCTGATATCCAACCTAGGCAGAGAACAGAACCTTCCCTGCTAAAAATAGTTTAGTCATGCAGGAAACTGAGCAGCAAAGACCACGCCAAAGATGTTTTCTTTTGATTTGGGTCAATCAGAAAGCAAATGCGCACTTTTACAACAAAAATCTTTTTAAAGTAATGTTTAATTCTATTACAGAGATGGAATAAAATGCTGTGTTAGGTAACCATTGAGACAAGCACTTGAGACTGAAGCAGAAGCCTTAATATTAAAAGAAAGATGCATCACTAGAACAGAGTCACAGTATTTCAGAGATACCAGATAGAAAAGTGGTCATTGACCGGTCTAATTTTACACATGGAATGATTCACTACAGGGCATAGCTTCTTGTCTTTCACACTACTACCACAGAATCCAAGCATGGTGGGGGTTGGAAGCCCTGGAGATCATCTTGTCCAACCCCCTTGCTAAAGCAGGGTGACCCAGAGCAGGTTGCTCAGGATCATGCCCAGGTGGCTTTGGAATCTCTCCAGACTCCACAACCTCTCTGGGCAGACAGGTCCAGGATCCATCATGCTTAAGGGAAAAAAGTTTTGCCTCCTGTTCAGATGGAACCTTCTGGGTTCCCGTTTGTGCTCATTGCTCCTTGTCCTGTTGCTGGACACCACTGACAAGAGTCTGGCCCCATCCTCTTGACCCCTGTGGGCCCTTTAGCTATTGATCAGCATTGATCAGATCACCTCTCAGTCTTCTCTTCCCCAGGCTAAGCAGTCCCAGGGCTCTCAGCCTTTCCTCAGCACAGAGATGCTTCAGTCCCCTCAACATCTTCATGGCCTCTACTGGTCTCTCTCCAGTAGTTCCCTGTCGCTCTTGAAACTGGGGACCCCAGAGCTGGACACAATACTCCAGATGTGGCCTCACTAAGGCAGAGAAGAGGGAGAACAAAACCTCTCTTGACCTGCTGGTGACACTTTTCTGAATGCACCCCAGAAGACCATTGTTCTTCTTGGGCACAAGGGCATGATGCTGGCTCACGGTGAACTTGTTGTCCCATAGGACTCCCAAGTCCTTCCCCACAGAGCTTCTTTCCAGCAGGTCAACCCCTCACCTGTACTGGTGCAGGAGGTTATTCCTCTGCAGGTGCAGAACCCTACACTTGTCCTTGTTGAACTTCATGAGGTTCCCCTCCACCCAATTCTCCAGCCTCATTCTGCACAATATAATTCTGTTTTTCACTTTATCAAGCAGCACATTGAGTAGCATTCAAGATACGCTGACAAGCTGCAACAACACAGTACCCTAGATGACCTTTAAAGGTCCTTTCCAACCCAAACCATTCTATGATTCTACAAGGCTGAAGAGATGTCCCCAATGCCAATGTGGGTATGGCAGCAGCATATCTGCAGAACAGCTCAACATTGCCAAAACTGTCTGGAAATCACATCTTATCTCTTCAGAACTGACAAGGAGAGAGGATATTTGGTTCAGTTACCTCTTTCCCATTCCACACAAAGATGTCTGCTCCATCAGCCAGCCCAATGCCATCCAGTGTCAGCTCATCTCCTAAAAAAAAAGGAGCAAATCATCAAGTTCTTGCCCTCCACAAACCAGACAAGCAGGATAAGTTAGTAAACCAAAATACACTGGCACATTCTACTCTGGCTCAAGGGCATCATGAGAAGAGCTGCTGTGTGGTCAGTATTTCATGGTGGGTAAGTTACAGTTCACTCGTGTAGCAAGAGCAACAGAAGTGGGTTCACATCCCTACTGCACCTGCATCAACAAGGTCATAAGACAAAGGTTTTCAGTCAATGTCCTCAGCAAACTGAGGGCCAAGTTTGCACTTGGCAAAGCACCTTGGTCAAGATTATCCACATGAGATTTAATGGTGACTCAACAGTTTTTAAACCAAAAGGTTGGATTTAATAAACCAGTTAGGTACAGTACATTCCAAGACCATTCTTTGTAATACTAATGGTCATGCTGCCATTTCTTTTATCCCCCTGCTTCAAGTCAGATTCAGACTTTCTAAAGTCATTGTCATTTAAAGAATAGCAAAAGCATCTGGAGGAATATTTACAACAGCTATAAGAGCTTCTGCATTTTTATGTCAACATCACGGAAAGATGTAGAACCCTAATTTGCTGAAACAGACCACAAAGACTATGAAACTTTGAAATTTCTGAATAGGCTTTTGAATACGAACACCCAGAACTGCATAACAATGCAAATCTGGAGACAGAACTTATGATTTTAAAATATTAGTGTACTCTTAATAGGTTAATGTATTCTTGTTAGATTAGACCTAAGCTGAAGACACAACTGATGATGTCAACCTGTCTCTTCTATCATCTTCTCTACCTACTAGGTAAATACTATGAAAATAAACATTCATAAGCAAATGAAGGTCAAAATACAGACTATTTTAGTCAGCAAATGTTTCTAACTTGAATAAGGTCACAGAATCACAGAATCCCAGCATCGTGAGGTTTCGAACGGACCCCTGGAGATCATATTGTCCAATCCCCTTGCTAAAGCAGGGTCACCCAGAGCAGGATGCCCAAGATTGCAGTGTCCAGGTGGGTTTGGAATCTCTCCAGAGAAGGAGACTCCACAACCTCTCTGGACAGCCTGGACAGGCTCTGGCACCCTCCCAGGAAAGAGGTCTGCCTCCTGCTCAGGTGGAACCTCCTAGGCTCCAGTCTGTGCCTGCTGCCCCTTGTCCTGTTGCTAACCACCACTGAAAGGAGTCTGGCCCCATCCTCTTGACCCTGCCCTTTAGATATTGATCAACATTCATCAGATTCCCTCTTAGCCTTCTCTTTCCCAGGCTCAACAGTCCCAGGTCTCTCAGCCTTTCCTCAGCACAGAGATGCCCCAGTCCCCTCCGCATCTTCAGAGCCTCCAGTGGACTCTCTCCAGTAGTTCCCTGTCCCTCTTGGACTGGGGAGCCCAGAACTGAACACAATACTCCAGATGCAGCCTCACTAGGGCAGAGGGGGAGAAGAGCCTCCCTAGACCTGCTGGCCACACTCTTCTTGATGCACCCTGGGAGATTACTGGCCTTCTTGGCTAAAAGGGCAGATGAAGTTGTCCACCATGACTCACAGGTCCTACTGGTCTAGATCTGCAGTTGTATTGCACTTCACAACAAAGATTACAAATAAAGGTCTCAGAAACCTTCATTTCACTAATAAGGGTATCCTAAATAACTTAGCAGTGGACTTGCACTTAACTGAGTTTGATGAATGTTCAGTAATAGATGTCTCCAAGACATCTGACATACAAAAGCCTCAATGTCTGCAGAAAATACAACATATAAGTAATATGGGAACTTTGTGCGTAGTACTCTTACCATCAAGTATCTGGTAAGGATGCAGTCCTGCTGGTAAAGGCTTGGCACTACTGAGAATCATGTCTCCTTCCCAAGATTCCAACATCTACTTGGGACAAATTAAAAAAAGAAATTATATAAAACACCACCAATTAATAACTCCCATCACTCCAAATGACAACTCTGCTGAAAGCTGTTACAGCTTCTCCACCAATGTATTTAAACAAGACTGGTAATGCAGGAGACAGTTAAGAATTTAGGACTTGGCATTTCAGACTACTCACCAAATGGATGAAAACTAAAAGTTTCAAGTGGACACTAACCCAAAATTGTGAGGTAAAGGAAAAAACAAAGAGTGTTTCCTAAGTTAGCTTTGCTTTAGATATCGCTGAAAAAGAATTTTACAAATTGTCATATTCCTTCAACACAGTAGACAATAAATGCAAAGATACCACATTCAATAGTTAAGCTAAATATTTAACTCATTTTCTTGTTAAACTACTCCTTCCTTTTATGGCTCCTTAAAAATACTAAGACAAACCCGTCACAAACTGAAATGGTAAAAATAAGCCTGGAGTACTGCAAAGTGTCAATCCCATGCCCAAATATAAATAATAGCTTTAAAGTCTACATAGTTAATGTTTCATCGATTTCATGGCTTCTTTGATATTTCAGGGGAGGTTTAGGTTGGATATTAGGACAAGTTCTTCCCTGAAAAGGTTGTTAAGGCCTGGATCAGGCTGCCTAGGGCAGTCCCCATCCCTGGAGGGATTTCAAAGCCATGGAGATGTGGTGCTGAGGGACATGGTTTAGTGGTGACCTGGCATTGCTGGGTTAATGGTTTGACTTGATGATCTTAAAGGTTTTTTCCAACTGGAATGACTCTGCGATTCAATAATAGATCTCAAATAAAGTTTTCCCTTCTGTGTAAACCCATACAGTTTTTAGCGCCCTAAAACTACATTCAATGTCAAATATTTTATTTACTTAACTATTTCAACATCTACTGTTGAAAATTTCTCAATGAGAAAACTCTGGCATAAATATGTTTGTACATGTTGTGGCTCAAGTAAAAACGAAGCGCTCGATGCTTGTTTAATACAGCAAATACCTGGAATACTGATTGCCGAAGATCTCCCAATGTTTTTCTCCTATCAATAGTCAAATCCACAACACTCTCTTTCCAAGTGAGGGAAGGATGCAAAGCCCCGTTGTGAAAAGTATACCGTGAGCTCAAGTGGAGGTGTAAATCAATGCTGTTGTTTGCCAAGTCACATTCCGCTCTTTGAGAGAATAACACAGCAACAAATCAGTGAATTTAACCCCAACAAGCGGCCAGCTTATCTCAGAGACTCTTCTGTGCAGTTGTCCTGGAACCACTACCCTCACGGCTAAATTCACTGTCACATTCCCCTCTCCGGCACCAAGGGATACACAAAGAGGTGCTCCAAGGTGACAGAGCCTTCTTTAAGTGTCATACAGTACAGAGCTAGCACAGACATCCTCCACGTAAGCACTACACCAGTATGTTCTGTGTGTTTCTACATCCTGCTTCTACCTTCCGAAACAGAACAGAAATCTTTAGGGATGTGGAGATTGCAGCAATTTTTTTCAGGCTGTGTTGCAGACCAGGAAAGGAAATCAAAAACAGGGAAACTGAGTCAGGACAGACACAGCCATGCTTTCCTCCTTGACACCGGCATCCTGTTCTATGAGCTCAATGTAGCAGCCAATGTTTGAATTAAAAAAAATAACGGAGTGAAATTTGCACAATACAGAGATATCACACAAGGTTCTAGTGCACGTCTAGATTTTGACAGCTTAACTATTGAGCGTACCATCAGTTCTGTGCCTTCCTCGACAGAAAGAAAAGTTTCAATCAATCTGAAGACCGCTAGCTCTTTCCTCCTTTCTGGCAAAGGAGACCATTTATCTGTTGTTGTAAAGCAAATCACTCCCCCTTCTCCCACAGAAGAGCTCCCTCTATAAATGTAATTAAGGTAATGGATTCCATTCCCCTTCCAGAATCTTACTGATTTAAAAAAAGTACAATTTTAAACTAAGTTTCCCTTGAAATTCTGCAGAATGCCTCCTTACACCAGTAACAAGGACACAGGGAACCAGTAGAAGGCAGAATCTGGACATACAGTTCTATTTCCTTGATTATTAACCACTATGACCTTGAATCATTTTAGTGTCTGGCTCTATTCAAGGAGTTTCTTTCATTTCACATCATCTCAAAGCTCAGCAGATTAAGAATGCTGTTCAAGAGATGGGTACAGTTACGTTAATATACCTCTTTTTTTGCAGCTCAGTATTAGCAGCATTCATTTCATTCAGAAGGTGTTCAGGAATTTGGTACCTTGGATTTCCTCGCGCTGCAACAAATAATATAGGCTAGTTTGGCCTCAGCTGCTTAAAATGGGTTTTGGGAAACAAGAAAAGCAATCCAGATGAGACATTATGGCACAGCAATCATCAAGAATTCAGAGAAATAATGGTGCACCCTTTTGTAATGCAGAAAATTAAACTGCAAGATGATACAAAGAACAAACAAGGGCTTTTACTTCTTTCCATCAATCTTTCCCTGAGGGAAAACAATACACAAATGACATTAGCAACAACTTGTATTTGTTTCAGGAGATGTTCTGTTAGTACTTGTCAAGTATACTAGGAAAAGTTAATCAGCTATAGGCAATTAACTGGTCACCATCTCCTCAGAGGTAACTTCTTAGTTAACCCTTTTTTCAAACGAGTGCTTGGAAGAAAACTCTTATCTTCAACTCTTGGAAAGGACAGAAATGCCCAACAGTCTTTGCCCTCAGGAAAACAAACTGTCAATGAAAGAAGCCACCCAGAACATCAAGATGAGCTTTGTGTACCTTCAGGAGGTCTTTTTAACTGAGATTTCCGATAAAACAGCATGTAGGCACTCTCTTTACCCTGAAATTGTTTCTCAATATCCTTCTCCTTGATTGGCTGGACTTTGGAATCATTCAGATCAAACCAATGGCAACCAGCAGAATTGTCCCTTAGCCTTGGAGGGTTCTTTTCTGAAATCCACTGGATGTCATTCTTCTGAGGAGAGCTTTGGAGATCTTGTCTTTGAGGATCTGACTTAAATGGGGCTTTGTGTTTTTCCTTCAGACCAACCTTATTTTCATCAGGACTGAACTGAAATATCTGAGGATGATTCTGCAAATACTAAAAGGAAAGCAAGGACAAGATGAAGCAGATACCCATTTTAAACAGAGCAGCTGGTGTTAGCTATTTCACCTGATTCATCCTAAAAACAATACACAAACCCCACCTCTTCAAGCTTGATTTTATGTATTTCCTCAAAGAAAAAAAAAAATGTCATTTTCCTACCACCATTTATCCACCTGATCTTTTACATGCTGTTACTGGCTTCACTTCTTATATATCTTCAAGCTATCAAGTAAGAAATTGCAAAAACACAACAACAACAACAAAATATAAAAGGCTTTCAACATACACATGTCACTAAGAATTAAACCAGACTAACTTCTTAATTTCAAGGATTGCTCAAGACACTTGCAGTCCTTTTAAAAACACTTCTCACAAATGCATACTCTCTGTCCCTGGAAAGGCAGCGTAGGGAGCGATGCTTCACAGACAATTAAAAAGCTTCTGCTTTATCTGACACACAAAGTCCATTCCAACAAGGTCAGTACTTTAACACTGGTACTTTCTGCTACCCGGACTCTGCAGAATTGCTCCCTTTTTTATTTACCAGGCAGGGATCTGGAGATCAATTCCGGTCTGAGCAGTTGTACCTTATCCAAATTAATGCTGCCCATTGTGACATCTCAAGAATTTCAAGCCTACTTATTCCACTTTGCCCAGATTATCTGCTCTGTTCTCTACTTTCATGTTAGCAGCATGCAAATACTTCAACAAGCTTGGTGTCCAAATTACATAAAACAAAACTGTGGCTCCTTAGGGATGGCAAGAAAGGGGTGGATACCAAACATTCCCCTAACCCCCTCATAAAACTACCAAAACCACACATCCCTCTCAAAATAAAAACAAAACCAAAACAAAACCAACCCCTCAAAATCTGAATTTCAGTCATAATAAAAAACTCAGCTGATACTTCAAAAAGCATCAAAAAGCATTTACCTTTCAATAAGGTAAGTCCTGCACTGATCAATGTGCTTTTGGTGGAGATGGCATTTGTGACAAGTCACCTTTGGTAATATTCACAAGGGCACTCAAACTTTGAAATGGTTAATACTGGGTTGCTCACAAGTTGTTTCTATCACTTTCCCATCAAAGCCACAAGGTTCAGCGGGTCAGATTAATTCTTTTCTAGGCCAATCATATACATGGAAAAAAAGATAGAAGCTTTTGGGCAGACAATCCCCTGAGACTCTTGCCCATGTTCCCCAGTCTACTGATTTATGGTAAATAGCTGTCTTACACACACTCCATCTTGCCAGTCCAAGGGCCAGTATTTTCTATTACCATCCTACAGACTATTCAATAGTCTGTATATAAATGCAAAATTATCTTAATGGTCAAAACAAAATTAACATACATGAGTATTACCTTTCGTAACGCTCCATATTGTTTTCTATATTTCTTATTCCAAGACACACCTTTTTTCTCCAATAATTTCTGCCCTAATTGATCCACGGGCATTTGTTTAGAGTCTTCCTACAGAGAAATTAAAAACAAGGATAACAAAGGCTACAGAAGTCGCGGGATCAACACAAAGATGCCAATTTTGAAGCACTTAAATCATTCTTCTTTGTTAATAAGCCTATATAACATCACCCTTTACGAGTAACCTAAGATATTCTCAATAAGGGCTGTTTTCTGTAAGAGGCACTACTAGTATGAAGGTCAGGTTAAGTAACAGCTTTATCTGCTTCACAGTAAGTTCAGAAGAGTTCTGTACACTTAAACCTGCTGTTGCACACACTGACCTTTTCTTCTAGACTCCCTAACTTCAAAAATCAAAGCAATAAACTCCTTACATACCATACCTCTGATAAAATCCCTTTCAACACCACCAACGGATTTTCTAATTCTTGGGCATTTTCAGTATCTCTTAAAGCCTTATCTTCAATCAGCCTATCCTCTTCTTCCTGAATAAGAACAATAAAAGACTCCTTTTTTAACAGGAAAGGCATTTGCATTCTGTACAAGCAGCCGGAGTTATCCACTAAAATGATTGTGCAAGTCTTGAGCAAAGACACAAATTTGTAAAAGTAAAAGGGAAACCAGTAATGTGAGATAGTTCAGCAGATTGGAAAGCTAAAGTTTGCTACAAAATACTGAGAAGAGATCACAAACTGTGGAGAATTTGCCCTCTCAATGAGGTAAGAGACCAAATCCTTCACTAAAACTCATCAGAGCTAGTGTGGACAGCAGGATTAGGACATGGATTGTCACCCCCGGACTCAGCACCACTGAGACTGTAACTCAAGTCCAGGGTTCACTTTTGGGACCATGACTCCAAGAAAGACATTGAGGGGCTGGAGCATGTCCAAAGAAGGGCAATGAAGCTAGTGAAGGGTCCAGAGCACATGTCTTGTAAGGAGCGGCCCAGGGACCTGTGGTTGTTCAGCCTGGAGAAAAAGAGGATCAGGGAAGACCTCCTCATTCTCAACAACTCCCTGACAGGAGGCCGAAGCCAGCTGGGGGTCTATCTCTTCTCTCAAGAAACAAGTGAGAGGACAAGAGGAAATGGCCTCAAGTTGCACCAGGGGAGGTTTAGGTTGGATATGAGGAAAAATGCCTTCCCTGAAAGGGCTGTCAAGGCCTGGCCCAGGCTGCCCAAGGCAGTGATGGAGTCCCCGTCCCTGGAGGGGTTTCAAAGCCATGGAGATGTGGTGCTGAGGGACATGGTTTTTGTGGTGACCTGGCAGCGTGGGGTTAACAGTTCGACTTGATGATCTTAAAAGGTCTTTTCCAACCAAAACGATTCTATGATTCTACATTTCATCCCCTAGCTCTTCATACTTTTCTGAAAAATGAGATGTACCAAGCAAAGAAGAAAAACCTTTAGGACTTACTTGTAATTGCCAATTTCCTAATTCATCCACATCTCTGATATAAACATGATAGTGTCCTCCATAGCAGCCACCTTTATGTATAATAACAGAGAAGAGCTCATACATGTACTCTGAATCATCCATTTCAGTCTTTAAAAAGAAAAACAGTAATAGTAATAATAATATAGATCAGTCAGTTTCACAGAAAGATGGTTTCACAGCATCAGCACAGCTTCAGATATTTCTCCGTGTACATTTGCACGTGCAGAGATTGAAACAGCTTTTCAGTGCTGGGGAACACAAGCCTGGACTGACACAAACCAAGGAGCAAGACACAGGCTTATTAAGCAACATCTGAAGTATGATTCTCAACAATACTGGAAGTGCAAAATTTTAAATCGTCCAATATTGATGCAGATTATGAACAAACAGGTTGACCTGTCCTATTACCAGGCTTATTTTGTTTAAAGAACTAGAGAAAAAAAACAAGCAACACCTTCATATACACAAACCAACTGGAAAAAAAAAAGGGGGAAAAAAAAAAAAAAAAGGCTTGCTCAAATGAAAACACTGAAGTTTCCAAGCTTGCACTGCAACATTTTAATATGAAAAATGCCTTATTCTGTAACAGTGCCTCTAATCATGTATATTCTATATGTATTTTAAGGATTAAAAACTGGCATCAAGCACTTGTATAGCTCAGTTTATATTCAAAATACATATATATGAATGCAAAGACAGATTCCCAAGAGAAATGAAATAACTACAGGCATATAAACCATCTATAGATAAATTTATACATGACATTATCAGACAATGACAATATAATATTTCAATTTCCAAGTGATACCCTTCCTGACAAGGAAACACCAGGTTAAGTATTGCTTTCCCCTTGTCTAGCTACAAGGTGTTTCCTCCCTCAGTTAGTAAGTCTTTCAGAAACAAATAGAAATTCCAAAAATTTGTAATTAGGGACCAAGAAGAACCCCACTAAGCCTCTCGTATACCTTCCCATGAAATATGCAAAATAAAAGATCATTTATCCTTGCAGTACTTGTTCTCTGACAGGTATACAGACAATTTAACAAGTGTAAGGGTACAAACCTGCTCACAAAAAGGCCTCAGGTTTATCTGGATAGGGAAGGTATAGCAGCTTGTCTCCTTGTATCGTTCACACTTCTCAAAGTCAAAGTTAAATCTCAGGAGAGAAATGGTGAGAAAAGGTGGCAACTTGCGCAGTTTAGCAGACTGCAAATGATTTAAAAACAAAAAAAAGTTGTAAGCACAGAGTGACAACAGAATAGTGGTTTCCACCTTGTTAAGGTCATCTCCTCATTTCCCAATAAAGCTTCATTACAACCAGGCAGACATGGCCAGCACCTTCATTTATAAATTGTTTTCCCCAATTCTCAAGCAGTCAAAATCAAAAGCCATCAAAAATCCTGAAAGCAATCAAAATCCTTCCCCTCTGATGAAACCTGCGCCTTCCCTGAATGGTGATCAACAAACAGTCCCAGACTTTAACCTTCTAAAGAAAATGAAGGAGTACATTGCTGAAGCCCTCATCAGTAATTACTTTTCCACAGCCCTTGTATTCTTTGTGAGATATGAACTAGGTCTGAGCTAGGACAGAACTAATTCTGCTTGGTGATTTCCCTTCTCAGCCCAGCCTCTCCTAACTCCCTGCAGTGCCTGAAGTTAGAGGCAGATCTTCACAGCCGGTCTCTGCTGCCAGCAGTGATAACGCTCCATGGTTAGAGTCACTGCCAAGGGGTGGGGTGTGCAGAAAGGCTCCTGCTTGTACTTGCTCCTGTGCAGACCAGGGTCACTGGTCAGTCTTGTGCCCCACATTGGGGTGCACCTGTAGGGAGGAGCTGCCAGGACAGGGGACCCTCAACTGATCAACAAGGGATTCCATGTACAGCATGTTCAGTATAAAGCTGACGGATCTAGTGGCTGGCCCAGCCCTAACTCTTAACAGAGGATTTTCTTGAATTTTATTCTAAGAATCAACAGCTTCCAGCCTCTGGGTTTGGGCTTATTCATGAAGTCAGATTACATAGCATCTTCCCAGCAACTTTGCTCTCATCCTCTTGCAGAGCACAAGCCACCACCAATCCCACAAAGATTCTGGGAGCCCAGAGAAAAAAAGCACAAACGCTCAACAGCAGCTGCTACAGAAGAGCAACACAGCTTTGTGTTCAGTTCATCATTCTCAGATGAACAGTGGGGTGCTCAGCATCTGGCACAGGCACTGAAGCCAACCGTAAGAAAGAAAAAAAAACCAACAACACCAAACAAACAAAAAAAAAGGAAAATCACACCAAAACATAGCTACAAAAGAAGCTCAAACTATAAATGTAGCCTACACACTTGCTTCTTCTGCAAGGAAAGGACCTCAGCTGAGGCTATGGCTCTTCTGCCCCCTCCTGGTCATCTCCAAACACATCACTTCAGAATCACAGAATGTTAGGGGTTAGAAGGGACCTGCCAAGATCAAGTCCAACCCCCCTGTCAGAGCAGGACAAAACTAGAGCAGATCACGCAGAAATGCAGGTTTTGCATGTCTCCAGAGAAGGAGACTCCACAACCTCTCTGAGGTGTTTATTCCAATGCTCAACAACTCTTACAGTAAAGAAGTTCTTCCTCATGTTGAGGTGGAACTTCCTGTAGTCTACCTTGCATACACTGCCCCTCGCCCTATCACAATGCACAAGTGAAAAGAGGTTGTCCCTGCATTCTTGATGCCCAGCCCCTATGTATTTACAGACATTCATTAGATCCCCTCAGTCTTCTCCTCTCCAGACTAAAGAGCCCCAGGTATCTCAGCCTTTCCTCATAAGGCAGGTGTTCCAGTCCCTTAATCATCCTTGTAGCTCTCTGTTGGACTCTCTCAAGTAGATCCCTGTCTCCCTTGAACTGGGAGGCCCAGAAATGGATGCAATACTAGTATGGACAGCAGGATCAGGGCATGGATTGTCACCCCTGGACTCAGCACCACTGAGACTGCACCTCAAGTCCTGGGCTCACTTTTGAGTCACTCACTCCAACAAGGACATTGAAGGGCTGGAGCATGTCCAAAGAAGGGCAATGAAGCTGGTGAAGGGTCTAGAGCACAAGTCTTGTGAGGAACAGCTGAGGGACCTGGGGTTGTTCAGCCTGGAGAAAAGGAGGATCAGGGGAGACCTTCTCACTCCTGACAACACCCTAGAAGGAGGTTGGAGACAGATGGAGGTCAGTCTTTTCTCCCAAGGAAAAAAAAATAGGACAGGAGGAAATGGCCTCAAGTTGAACCAGGGGAGGTTTAGGTTTCACATGAGGAAAAATGCCTTCCCCAAAAGGTTTGTCAAGGCCTGTCCCAGGCTGCCCACGGCAGTGGTGGAGTTCCCACCCCTGGAGGGGTTCCGAAGCCATGGAAATGTGGTGCTAAAGGACATGGCTGAGTGGTGACCTGGAACTGCTGGATTAACAGTTGAACTTGATGGTTTTAAATGTCTTTTCCAACCTAAATAATTCTGTGGTTTTGTGTTACCTCTGAATGTAAATGGACACGCTTCTGAGTCTTTCCAATGTCTCCGTCCAATTCTCCACTTGCAGAGCCACCACAGAGAGCATCCCAGGAACACACGTACGGTTTAAGAAATCCCCTGAATTAGGTATTCTCTGTGCATCAGTTGCGAAGACTATGTTTCAAAGCTCAGTGACACATAAGGATTCTGGATGTTCTTCCAAGTTTAAGGTGACAATCAGATTGTAACCTTAAAATCTGATAACGTTCTGGAACATGAGGTTCCTCAACTACTACTGTCTCTAGACAACAAGACAAAAAAAGTGGGAATAATAACATACAAAGATGCCCAGAGTATTGAAGGGAGGGAGAGAGGAATGGAGTGGGTGGCTATGGGCCACTTTGTCTTTGAAATAGGCTGGGTGGGGGCAGGTGGTCACATTGTTAGGCAGCTACCTTCTTAATGTGGCTACCAAGCCTGGAGTGGCCCAGTTGCAACCTCACTTGCTGCCAGTGTTGAGTTTCACTGTGGCCCACTGTGATCACACATCATGCCAGAGAGCTGCAGGCAGCTGTTGTGCTGACACAATGTCCCTCCTTCCTGCTACAGCCTTTGAGAACATCCCCTCTCTGTTGAGGTTGTCCATTTGTCCCCCAGCTCTGCAGCTTCTTACCCAAGTTCAGAGTTCCTGCTGCCTCCTTGCATGGATTACCCCATTTGAGACCTAAGCAACTCTTATCTTGCACTCCACAGCAGTTTAACACAAACAAGCTCTTCTAACCCAGCTGCACAAGGCACCAACCAAAACTCCTGAACTCCCCGATTCACTGATTAACTTCACTTGTCCTCAGCTTGCTTTGCACCCACTCCCTTCCACCTCCAGGGTGTGTCCAGGTTTGGACTGTGCTGATCCTGATGCAGAACAGTCACCACAGTGAGCTTTGCCATTGTGAAGACATCAGAGGGCACAAGTAGCCGTCAACATCTGTTTCCCCTTTAAACAAAGCAGTTGGACATAAGAGGAAAAAGGAGTAACTTTGTATAAAAAGCTCACACCACATGAAAGAAGGAAGCCAAGAACCACTTGGTATCATTCTGGAAAAATGTAATTCAAAGGCCTACAACACTCTGAAAGTTCTCACTGGGCTGCCCTTCCCTGGATGGATGACAAATAAAAAGTCTTAAATTTCACGACTGTGTTGGCAAAATCATTCCAAACTGTCAATAAACCAGCACAGAGGGACAAGCTGTCAGGCCAAGAATGGTGCAGGCTGCACTGGAACAGAGACAGTGTTATCAGCCATGCCACCATTTCAGGGTCCCGTACACAACTACACTGGAAGACACCAATGTAGACAAGCGTCAAGCATCTGAAGCTTTCTCAAGGTGCCCAGAAGTGAAGACAAGGAACCAGGCCAAAGAAGACACTCCAGTCTGGATGTCCCTGACTCCCTGGAACCACTCTAGATAAACATCACAGGATTAATGTCAATAGTTCTCTGTGGTACACCGAGGAACTCTGATAATGCACCACAGGAAAGGTTCACTGAATTTGGCTTTCCAATTATTTTGAAACAAAACAACAAAAAGAAAACAAAACCAAACAAACAAAAAAAACCCAAACAAAACCCATAAAAACCCAATCAAGCAAAACAAACAAACAAAAAAACACAACAGAAAACCACACAAAAACCTAGTTGATCACAGACCAAAGCAGCAAATAGTTCACTAGATTACAGGAGATTATGACAAAACAGCACAACTCAATAGATAAACCAGCTGCCTTCAAAAGCAATTTCATGCTGCAGCCCAAAGGACAAGACTCTTCCACAGTCTATACTCTGACAACAGGAACATGACTTGGAGGCTTTGCTGTGCCTGCATTTTCACCCTCCTCCTTCCAGGCTTTTCAGATGGAGGGAAGCTCCTGGTGGTACCCATGGTTGGAAGCCACTGGCTCAGCATGCAGCACGTGGTTGAAAAGCTCAGCGAAAGAGGACACGAAGTGGTAGTGCTTATGCCAGAAGTGAGCTGACAGATAGATGCAAATGCCAGAGGCACACACGGTGAAAACATACCCTGTGTCTCAGACACTAGAGAAACTGGACAATACCTTTCACAAATACATTGCCATTCACCTGAAGGACCTGCCTTCCCCACTGAAAACACTGGCACCCTACAACACCCCCATGCATGTTTTCTGTACTTTCTTTGCTTGGTGCAAAGATCTCTTCAGCACCAGGGAAACAATGCAATACTTGGATCAACAATTCCCATTTCTCGGGGCAGAGCAGCACTGGTTCATTATTTTTCTCTCCCCTTTAGGTATTTCACGAGACAATTTCCAGTTTTCTTCATTACATGGATCTGGTTTATTTTTCCTTCATGCTCTAGTTTATCTTTTAGCCCATCCTCTGAAGTGCCCAAAGCCTGTAGAGGTGTGTGAATGAGGCAACCCCCTTCAAACTACATCCCATTCATCACTGTCTGGATTAAAGACTGCAACAACATTCAAGTCTTTGACATAGTTGCTGAGGTTTAAAAAACAGGTCAGATTCTGACACCCTCTACTTACATACTGTCTCATTAAAGAGGTAACACAGCAACAGAATCAAAGTTCCAAGGCCTTAGCAAACTGGCCATCAAGAATCAGCAATTCATTACCTTTGAAGCTTCAACAAGTTTATCACAGGCTCCACAGCGATACAAGTTTTCATTTTCAAAAAACTCTTCTTCTACATACATGTTCCACAGGGCCTCCTCCAAGCCATCAAAACCTTTCACTGCCACTGTTAGGTCTAAAAAATCTTCCTGTGCAGAAGTACAGCAAAAATAAGAAGGTATTAAGCGATGTAAGTTCACACTGTGTTAGGGAGATACTCATCCCATTCACCAGAGCAGATGTATGCATTCATTGTGTTTTCATTGCTGATGGGGAAAAAAAAAAAGCAAAAAAACCCAACATACATCTGAGAGAGAGAGAGAGAGAAAGAGAAAGGAGAGAGAGAGAGAGAGAAAGAGAAAGGAGAGAGAGAGAGAGAGAGAGAAAGGAGAGAGAGAGAGAGAAAGGAGAGAGAGAGAGAGAGAGAAAGGAGAGAGAGAGAGAAAGGAGAGAGAGAGAGAAAGGAGAGAGAGAGAGAGAGAAAGGAGAGAGAGAGAGAGAGAGAAAGAGAAAGAGAAAGGAGAGAGAGAGAAAGAAGAGAGAGAGAGAAAGAAGAGAAATTGTAAAAGACTGTAAAGACACGTCTTACTGTTACCACACTGTTCAGCTAAAGGGAATGCTTGCCAGCTCAAAAGATGCAACAAACTTGTCTTTTGACCTCTGCGTCACAGCTGATGTAGGTGGTTTAGAAAATGTTGTTAAGTCTTGTCTGGGAAAGTCATGAATAATTTTCACGTTTTCAAGTCTGTGGCACCCAATACTCACTACCTAGATTCCTAGGAAATGGGTACCTAGATACCTGAGGAAAAACTGCTTTCCTGTGAGGGTGCCACAGCCTGGCCCAAGCTGCCCAGTGAGGCTGTGGAGTCTCCTTCCCCGGAGAGAATCCAAACCTTCCTGGGCACTTAGCTCTGGGTGACCCCGCTGGAGCAGTGGGGTTCGATGAGATATCTCCAGAGGTCCCTTCCAAACCCCACCATACTGGGAGATTCTGTCATTCAAGAAGGCCACCAGTAACGCTCAAGAAAGATCTCATTATTTTTTGAGTTTAAAAAAAAAGAACATTCAAAGTATCTTCAACAGACTGAACAGAAAGAAACTTATCCTGGAAAATGGTCTGCCTTTACCTGTCTCTCACTGATATTCTTGCATTCTTTACAAACAATCTGGTTGACAACAATCCCATGGTACAATCGGTTAATAAGGTCATGACCCGAAGTCCCAACAAGAGAAGTTTCCAAAGCACTGAACAGAATTCGATTTAATTCCTGCACATCATGCTGCCTCATTTCCTGCACAATAACAAAAGAAAAGAAACAAACCTGAAGAAATACACTAGTGCCATCTGCTTTGGTTATTGCTTAAAAACAATATACACAATTTTCATTCTCAACAACTCCCTGTCAGAAGGTTGGAGACAGGTGGGGTCAGTCTCTTCTCCCAAGGAAGAAGTAATACAAGAGGAAATGGCCTCAAGTTGCAACAGGGGAGGTTTAGGTTGGACGTGAGGAAAAAATGTCTTCCCCAAAAGGGTTGTCAAGGCCTGTCCTGGGCTGCCCAGGGCAGTGGTGGAGTCCACATCCCTGGAGGGCTTTCAAAGCTGTGGAGATGTGGTGCTGAGGGTGACCTGGCAGTGCTGGGTTTAGCACTTGATTAGACTTGATCATCTTAAAGGTATCTTCTAACTTAAAACAGTTTATGATTCTGTGATTCTCTGAGTAGCTGCAAGTACAGAAACTACAACCAACATAAGATACTTTCACTTGGGTAGACTTAAACTCACAGATAAATTACACAGTTAAATTTAGGTCATAATCTAAGTACTTGCAGACAAGCATCCTAATTACTGGTGAAGAAACGTTCCTGTAAAGACACAGGAAAATTGTATCAAACAGCACGATTTGCTTCTGTTGCTCACTGTAAATAATTGACATTTGCTGCATGTGTAGATACAACAGCACACAACCATAGCAGCACCAATTCAATGCCATCTCCACAGCCTGAAGCACTTTCAGCTATTTCTTAAATATCAGACTTCTAGGTAAAAAAAAAAAAAATTCTCCATTCAGGAATCAATTTCTCAGTGACGGTGTTGCTGATGGTGATTTGTACCTCATTGCTGTTCCACCCAAAGCTCTCAGTGAGGTCTGTGGTAGATGCAGCCTGCTGGTCCAACAGCAGAAGCTGAGCAAATAACCGTTGCAGTTGTAATGGAATTATTCGAACCTAGAAATAAAAACCAAAATATACCCAAGACACCATAGAGAGTCTTCAAAACAGTAATTTAAATAAAAATAATGTAGTACAAAAACTTTAGTAAAAATAAATCACCACTGTCTATGGCTTTTATAACACAGGTTACTCAGTTCATACCAAAATATCAGTCAGACTTGGTTGCAAAAAACTACGGTACCTCTTCTTACTCAGCCAAGCAGAACACACATTTTGTGATAAAGCAAAACTGTACTGGTTAAAATTAAGTCATCATCTTAGTAAAGAAGGACAACTTCCTCTGGTATTTTTCATAATAGTAAACCCTAAGAACTCAGCTAAAAGACATCATGCCATGCAAATTGAACATGTGTTACTCCTTACTCAGTAAATTGTTTGGTGGTGGAGTGGTACAAGATAGAAAGGAAAATGGTTAATGTCAACAAGCTTGATCACAGAATGGTGGAGTGGGAACTGACCTCTGGAGATCATCTCATTCAATGCCCATGCTCCAGCAGGATCACTCAGAGCAGGGTGCCCAGGTTCATGTCCAAGCAGGTTTGGAACCTCTTCAGAAGAGACTCAAGAACATCTCTGGGCAGCCTGGGCCAGGCTCTGTCACCCTCACAGGAAATAAGTTTCTCCTCCTGTTCAGATGGAACCTCCTGGGTTCCAGTTTGTGCCCATTGCCCCTTGTACTGTCGCTGGGCACCACTGACAAGAGTCTGGCCCCATCCTCTTGACCCCTGCCCTTTAAATATTGATCAGCATTGATCAGATCCCCTCTCAGTCTTCTCCAGGCTGAAAAGCCCCAGGTCTCTCAGCCTTTCCTCATATCAGCCTCCTGTATTTATATTTGACTCACAAAGATTTTCCAATCAAACTGTTGTGTTGCTTTAACCCAAGACCTAAGAATGAAATTCCGTAATCAACTTCGGCAAGCATTTTTTAAACAAGTTTAAATCCCAGTCCCACACCATCTTGTGCATGGGTGGGATGTTAAACCTGCCAGGAGCCTCAGTGCAATCATCAAGGCTGCACACATTTTGTTTTGGTTTGGGTTATTTTCTGATGACAAGTTTAAGCACTGTAGCTTCAATTACAGAAGAGAAAAATCAAAAAAGGACTGCATAGAATATGGGATTGTTCCTGATCCCCTCGAAGACAAAATGATCTCAGCTATCAGGTGGAGTAGTAACAGTCTCAATACCTTACTTCTGAAGCAAAAGCCTATGGCACTGAAAACTTACACTATCTTCCAGCATCAACAGTAGGTCTTCATTGACTCTCATGATAAGTTTCATGCAAACTGGAACATGATTTTTCCAGATCAACATTCAGCAGTGACCAATGACAAAAAAAAAATATTTCAATACCTTTGCATCTGGTTTACTGCTACCATCCAGAGTCCCAAGTTCTTCAGGTCCTAGAGAGAACAGTGCCTCTGCAATTGTAAAGAAAAATACCTATTAAAAAAAAAAAAAAAATAACAAAACCAAAAGAAAACAGAAAAAAAAAAAGAGACAACGACACCATAGCCCCTCTTTAAAGATTTACTGTATTTTAACTGTCAAGCAATATGATACTGTTCTTTTTGGCAAATGAAGACACTGAACAACACTTCTGAACATCACCCAGATGGGCCTACAGGAAAGTTGTGGAGGGTCTCCTTATCACGGAGTGTAGTGACAGGACAAGGGGTGATGGTTTTAAACTAAAAGAGGGCAATTTAGAGAGAAGGAAGAAGCTCACCCGGGTGGTGAGACACTGGCCTGGGTTGCCCAGAGAGGTGGTCAATGCCCCATCCCTGGAACTATTCCAGGTGAGGTTGGACAGGGCTCTGAGCAACCTGCTCTAGTTGCAGATGTCCCTGCTTAGTGCAGGGAGGTTGGACTAGAGACCTTGAAAGGTCACTCCAAACCCAAACCAGTCAATGATTCTATTATTCATCCTTGTAACTGGTTCAAACTATAACCATGAAGAAATATGAAGCACGAAGGTGTTTAGATGGCAAAAATACCTATTTTTTCAGGAATTGTAGTGGTTGCATTAAAAAAAAATGAAGTACACTTTCTCTATAGACCACAGTAACCTCTCTTATTGAAACAAACTCTAACTGTCCCCCGTAAGAAAAAGTAATGTTTACAATACTTCCATTTTGTGCAGAAGTAATGATACTAATTTTACAAAGCAATAGCTCTCAGTATTCTGTAATAACTAATTTGAAGTGAATTGGAGTAACTGTTCCTGAAAATGATCTGGGTTTGTGATGTTTCTTTAACAAATAAATAGAAACGTAAGTCACTGTAAAATATCAACTCCAACATTATTTTTAAGATGTTTGAAGATGTTACCTCGAAATTCAGGTGTGAAAAGCAGAGTCTGCAGAAGGGAATTGAGGTAGCAGGTCCCACCCTGGTTTTTGATACCACTTAGGTTGGTGAAATCCCTGGGAGCTGGAGGCTCAGAATCTCTGGGCTTTGATTTCTTCCCTTTTTCACAATGGTTGTTTGAAATAAAGGAAAAATCCTCTTCAAATAAGTCTCCAAACATTGCGAAGGCAAAACAGTCCTTCAAAAAATAGAAAATGATCTCTTTAACATAAAAAATGCAATTGAATCCACCCACCTCTAATCCTCCAAAATGAACCTTTCAGCCCTGACTGCAGAGCTTGTTATTAGATTTTTTTTTCATCTCATTCTGTTCATTCTAAAAATGAACATCAGATCCACACAACATGTGCACTAAGGTACCAAAAAAAAGAGCAAATTAATACCATTTGTTAGCATAGGTCTGAACAGACTTTTAATCAAATACAATTACACACAATCAACGTACAAATACAATTTCATACAATCAAATATATGACATTTCAATTTCGCAACAGCAAAAATGTGCAGAGTAAAATAAATAGCCCCTTTTAAACCTCCATGATGAACTAGTGCTCAAGTCGTCCAGTTTCCTACAGGAAATCTATGGAAGGCCTCTCAAACTCATCACAATCCCTTCACGCTCTCGACACATCCATAAGCACAAGTAACTTGTCTGTAGTATCAGCCAGTTCAGGCAGAAAGTGAGGCAAAAATACAGGGATATTTTATTCAAATGTTATCTCAGCTTCCAGATATTTGAAATTCCATTTTTTCTTAAAGAAATTTTGTCAGTCCTTTTTTTGAAAGTCCTGTGACTTCTTGAGCACGTCCCAGGCCTCCCAAAGGTAGCTCCCTCTTGGTTAGTACTTGTCACCCCATCATTTCACTTGGTATGCAGCAGCAGCAAGTAATCAAGGAGTTATATGGAAGTGGTGAACAACCATTGCCCAGGTTCCCTTCATTCCATGTGCAACTTTACACATCTTTATCATATTCCACTCCAACATCAGACAAAAGCTTCCCCAACAATGTATTAAATCCTACAACTGAACTTGTCTCCTATTTTGGATTACCTACCCGCTCTGAATCCCCTGGTTTGTTCTCTTTTTGTACAACTACTGAGCACTGAACTATTTTTTTTTTTTAAGAGTCACTTTAAGGCCTTTCTCCCATACGTTCACTTCAAACCCCACCACTACACACACACTTCACAGAAATACGTGTGTACATATAGAACCATAAAGCTGTGACCATCTCTGCCCTGCACTCTGTTGGACTCACCTACAATGAGTATTATCTATTGTTTCATTCAGCTGCCTATTAACATAAAGACTTTAAAGCTTGACTGACAGCACTTGTCTTTAATGTGGTGTATCGGTCCATTTCACAGGAAAAAAATCTGTCACCTCAGCATTCACTGTTTATTTATCATAGTTTATGATACACTGAATGCAGGCCCTAGTGAAAATACAAAGAAACTCCCCCTCATTCTCCTCTGTGACCATGGATGTTCCATTTCCTGCCTTTTAACTAATTACTTAAGCAAAACCCTTCCTCCCCTGCATCAGCTGCATTTCTTCAAGAGCTTTCAGTGGAAACGTTTTGAAGATCCAAATGTAGTTGGTAGCTCCCCATTTAACCAACTGGTAGGTCACCAGGCAACTCCTACAACTCTTTTTATAAATGAGCATTAGATTAAGGCCATCTTAGGCCTTCCCTCAGTGGAGCAGTTTGTAGACAAAAAGCTGCACTCAGAGCAGCTGACTACAGTACCAACTCCACTTGCTCTATAAAGCTTCTTCAGTATTTCGTACAATAAATATCCCCTTACATGATGCCAACCTTTCCTATTTTCCTCATACAAATGCACAACTTCCTCCTATTAGGTTTGTTCACCATAAAAATGTGCAAATGCATCCAAAGCAGCATGGGCAGCAGGTTAAGGGAGGGGATTCTGCCCCTCTGCTCTGGTGAGAACTCCCTGCAGTGCTGGGTCCAGCTCTGGAGTCCTCAGCACAGGAGAGACAGGGACCTGTTGGAGTGGGGCCAGAGGAGGCTACAGAGATGATCCGAGGGCTGAAATGCCCTCTGCTGTGAGGACAGGATGAGAGTTGGGGTTGTTCAGCCTGGAGAAGGCTACAGGGAGACCTTATTGTGGCCTTTCTGTACTTAAATGGGCCTGTCAGAAAAATGTGGACAATCTTTTTAGCAGGGCCTGTTGTGACAGGACAAGGGGTGGTGGTTTAAAACTAAAATAGAAGAGATTTAGACTAGAAAGAAGGAAGTCATATTTGACACCGAGGGTTGAGACACACTGGCCCAGGTTGCCCAGAGAGGTGGGAGAAGCCTCATCCCTGGACACATTCCAGGTGAGGTTGGACAGGGCTCTGAGCAACCTGCTCTAGTTGCAGGTGTCCCTGCTGAGTGCAGGGAGCTTTGACTAGATGACCTTTAGTGGTCTCTTCCAACGCAAACGAGTTTATGATTGTGTGATATTTAGGAGACAGAAATACTCTTACTGACAGTCTGCTGTATGCCCCCAACACTCCAGAGAAGCACTTCAGCAGGATCGTGCCAAATCCTCCCTTACTCCGCATTTCTGGATCCTCAAAGCACTGCTGTTAGCAGCTTTCTTCCCTTAAAACTCATCCAGTAACATAAATTATTACTAATCTCTGCCTGATTTGTGTGATCCAGGTCCAACACCCTCAGAAAGCCAGGACAACTTAGAGCATATCGCTTATTAAGGCTTTACCCTAACAGAGTAGGAATAACTCCATGAAAGGAGGTCCCAAAAAAATGCATTAAGCCCCTGTTCTATATTTCTTCTCTCTGATGGGAACCTCCCATGTTGTAACTCGGGTCTGGAACCTCTCCCCCCATCCCAGCGCACTCCCTACATGAACCAAGCAGCACAAATCACGCCACCGCCGACAGCAGCACCGTCTGCCCCTCGCCTTCCCTCCCTCCGGCTGAACCCACCCCACTCCCTCGGCCTTTCTCCACCTCCCATAAGCCGCAGTCCCGGAGCCCTCACAGAGCCGGACCCAGCCTTCACACGCCGTCTCACCGGTACCGAAGGAAGGATGAAGACCGGTGCCCAGGGCCTGCCGCCCGCAGCGCCGGGGATGGCGGGGCACGAACACCCTCCCCGCCGCCGCTCAGCCCGAAGTCGCCGCTCGGAGCCGGCACCGGGAGCTGAGCCGGCACCTACCGCCACGGACCCGCCGCGGCCGCCGCCATCTTTGTTATGGCGCCACGCAGAGCACGCTGGGACCTGAAGGTCTCCGCGACTATGGGGCTTCACGCACCTGAAGCCAAGCCCCGGAGAGAGACCAGAGACGAGGGTCTGCTCCTGCAAGGGTTGGGGAGGGGCCGCCGGGAGCCGACGCGAACCGAAGAGCGGCCGGCAACACGGCCCTGCGGCGGACGTGCAGGCGGGCACGCACAGCCTGCTGGGAGCCGCGGTGCGGCCGGGCTGCGGGCGGGCTCCCCGCAAGGCATTCTGGGGGATGTAGTTTGCCGCCGGCCCTGGTGCATGGCGGGAGTCGGCAAGAGGGTGGCGTGGGGGTCCCGCGGCTTGCGGGAGCCCCGGCCCGGACCGACCCGGCCTGTCTGCGGGACCTGGCGTCACCCAAAGCTCTCAGGCCACCATGCCAAGGGTTCGGGCTGGGGCGATGAGTGGCAGACACTCTCTGTTAACCCCTCTGCCTTCCCAAAGGGAAGAGAAAGGGAATAACACAGAGAGACTGATGGGCGGGAAAGGAAAACTGAAATATTTAATAAAACAGTACCAATAAAAATATAGTATAATATTACTAATAAGAAAAAAAAGACATATATACAAAACCAATATTGAAACCAACACACACACCCCACAGACAGTGCCCCAGCCCCCAGTGGCAATCATATCACCACTGATGCTGTGGAGCAGGCACTGGACTCAGCGGCAGAACCAGAATCAGCTCCTGGACTCTGTAACTGGATTCTAGGACTGCACAGGCTGAGTCCTCACCAAACACTGGCCATTGAAGAAGAGGATTTTACTGAACATACTGAACTGATTGTCCATTCCCCCCGGCATCCCTCAGCTATACAGCTTTTTACACAAGTCAGAGTTCCATCTGCCTGCTTTTGTGGATGACCCCATTTAAGAGCTAAGCAACTCTTATCTTGAACTCCCTTCACACCAGCAAAGATTAACTCATCAAAAAACCCCTGACAGACAATGCAGCCAACTGAAGGAGTCCCTGGCAAACTCTAAGACACTCAGAAGCACCTCTAATGTATTGATTAAATTCACCTTTCCCGGGCTTGTCTTTGCCTGAGGGCCGCCCCATAGTCTGTGAAGCAACTGTGTTACTGCTCTGAAGCAAGAGCCTGTCCTTCAGCTTCACCAATCTCTGCCTCAGCCTCCAGGTCAGGCCCTCTCAATGTCTCTTCTTGGTGTCATTGTAGACTGTGTAGATTCCTGCTAGTTCAGAAGAGTGGGTTCATCTGCACATTCCCCTTATCCTTGTTGTGCCCTCAGAGAAGCTATTGGAAAATCCATGCCTCCAACCACAATGAAATTTATTGAGGCTGTCTTCATTTGTTACTGTGGTGTTGGAGCTGTTTGCACGAGACTTGCCTTCCCTTGTCCAGGCCAAGGTGTAAGACTTCAACAATCCAGAGAGAATGCCTAGGAAAAATGACTGGCATGTTGAGGAGGGATTTCTTTATTGTCGTCTGAGGAACTCCAGTGACCCAGTACCAGAAAGGGTCACTGCATTTGGCATTAGAAGAAATGAGAGTGAAAAACAAACCACCTACAAAAGAGAGCAGTGAATCATTAACTAGAAGATTACGACATAACAGGACAACTCAATAGATAAACCCATCAGCTGCCTTCAAAAGCAATTTCATGCTGCAGCCCAAAGAACAAGACGCTTCCACAGTCTATACTCTGACAACAGGAACATGACTTGGAGGCTTTGCTGTGCCTGCATTTTCATCCTCCTCCTCCCAGGCTTTTCAGATGGAGGGAAGCTCCTGGTGGTGCCCATGGTTGGAAGCCACTGGCTCAGCATGCAGCACGTGGTTGAAAAGCTCAGCGAAAGAGGACACGAAGTGGTGGTGCTTATGCCAGAAGTGAGCTGGCAGATGCAAATACCAGAGGCATACACGGTTAAGACATACCCTGTGTCTCAGACACTAGAAGAGCTGGATAATAGTTTTCGTGAGTACATTGCTGTTCACCTGAAGGACCTGCCTTTCCCACTGAACACTTTGGCACTCTACACCATCTCAGTGGATGTTTTTCATATGTTTTTTGTTCAGTGTAGGGACCTGTTCCGCAGCAAGGAGACCTTGCAGTACTTGAATCAAAGCAACTTCGATGCTGTCCTAACGGATCCCATTCTTCTGTGCGGAGCGACACTTGCTAATTATTTTTCTCTTCCATTTGTGTTCTTCATGAGAGGATTTCCTTGCAGCTTACACTATAAAGCACCACAGTGCCCAAGCCCTCTGTCCTACATCCCAAGACTATTCACCTTCAACTCAGATCACATGACTTTCTTCCAGAGAGTGGAAAATGCCCTGATCTCCCTCCTCGAGCTTGTGTATTGCAACAGTTTGTATGAAGATGCACTAAAGTTGTCCTCTGAAGTTCTTCAGAGGGACGTATCCCTGCTAGACCTCCTGAACTCTGCCTCCATTTGGCTTCTGAGATTTGACTTTGTGTTTGAGTACGTCAGACCAGTGATGCCCAATATGGTCTTTGTTGGAGGTATAAACTGTGCTCAGAAGAAACCTCTGCCTAAGGTATGTTCTTTTTCCTTCAAATGACACGTTTTCCAGTGAAATGAGATTATGTCATTTTTGGTATTTTATTGCTGTTGAGAGGGGTTTTTTTTGTATTTCTGGTAATGTTTTAATACAACCAGGTTTTCACAGGGTTTTTTCTATAGGCTGAAATCACATTACCTTGATGGGGATGGAGGATTTGTTTGAATTAATGAGTATTTTCTATCAAGTCCAACAAACAATGGTCTTCATCTGCCAGCTACTGTCCTTGGTGAATGTGTATGATTCACCAAGCAGATGCAGTTTGGATTTCATTTTCATGGAGTCTGACACAGGTTTCTTGCACCTGACCAAAAACCCAAAGACCATGCTCTGAATGTCACCTTTTGCTTTTAACTCTAGGCTCAGCAAAGTCTTAGTTAATTTGCTTTGTTTGTGTTTTCATGAACAATGTTTCCAAACCATCTGTCTATGTGAAGGTGTTTCATTTGTAGATGTTAGGCAAAACATAAATGTCATGTTCAAATGGGAAGAATTAATTTAAAAGAGAGTATTTGGCAAAAGACACTTTTATTCAAAACTCAGTCAAGTTTTCTTACCTATTTCTTGACATTTGATTTTTACCAGAATTCTTCTGCAAGGTTTTTAAAGCTCATCTAGATATTTAAATCTCTTTTGATAGCTACTATGTAGTCTCTAAAACGATTAATAGCACTAGACAATTCTTTCAAAGCACAGAGTAGCCGCAGATGTCTTTCCTACTAGATTACTCCCTCAGTTCTGAATAGTGGTCACACAATATCACTGCACAATTTCAGTAAATGTCTTTCAGCTGAAGTGTTTTGTTTTGTTCTTTCTTCTTTAATATGTCTTTTGTACTCTTTGTCAGGCTTATGCAAAGTCCACTGAACTTCATAAAGAATAAGGCAAACAAAGAGTAATAATATAGTATCATATTCTAATATTCTAATGTATAACTAAGGCACTCTCTCACATTAGGCTCAAGAGAGTGGCACTTTGCTATTTGCGATTTAAGATGCAAATTCTTCCTGGTTGCACAACAAGGTCTCAGAACTGCAAATTCTTTGTAAGCTTGCTACAAGGGTAGAGCCATCCTGCCCTCAATTTATACTTGGCATCACCCATTTTCACATTGACATGTGTCTTCTGGTGGAAATCACATGTTCCAAACCTGGAAAAACCTTCTGTATTCCTCCTATCTTCTGACCACTTCTTGTAGATACATTTTCTATGGACAGCAGAGGAATTTCTCCTATTCCACTTTAAACAGTGCCCATCAGCAAGGCAATAATGCAATAGAGAGTAAACAAATGGGAAGTGAGTCTTACGGGAGAAAAAATTCCACCTATCCATACACAGGGATAAGCCCTCGGTTGATCATTACTGTTCAGACATGTAATAATATGATCAAAATAGTTCTCCAAAACCCAGTAGCCCATTGCTCAATAGACAAAAAGTTAGGACAACTAGGAAAGGGAGAGAGAACAAGAGACTCAAAGCACGGTTTCTTTTCTCAGATAAGGTGCTTTAAGCCACAGACTTTTCTGTCACACCACTCGCCATAGTTTTTCACAGGCAGAGAAATCGGGCTTTGTGGCCTCATTCCAGAAGAGGGCTCCTTCCTACCAGGTCTGGCATGGCCCCATGGAGTACCTGCTCTGGAGCTGAAGGCATCAGGGTGCTGAGGAGCTCCTGCTTCTGCAGAAATGGGCATATAGGTCTTATCCAGCACAGAGCTGGGAATAAAATCCTGGATTCCCTGACTCTCCTGAGCTGTAGCATCATCCATAGCCTGCGGTCTCAGAGGGAGTGGAAGAACATGCGACCACAGGAATGGGCCTGCAGGAACACCAGCTGCTCTTATTCACTGACTAAAATAATGCAGATAGCCAGCACTGGCTGCCTCAGGCTGGGTTTCCTCTTGTCTCCACTTTGCATAAGCATCTGTCTCAGTAGCTATTACATATTCATTAATGGATGGTTGCCAAGTCCCAGTGGGCCTGGAGGTTTAATATGGGCTCAGATTCAATGTCTTGGCTGAGCAGAAGTGCTGTGTCAGCCTCGTCCTCTAATGACTCCAGAAGTACCTGAAGGCTGATATGATAAGTGGTCCCTCATGAGGGGGACATTGCAAATGAACTTGGGCTCTGAGCCCTGAGACACTTTGATGAATATCTCATCTTCAGACAAATTTAAAGCAAAGCTGCTTTTTTGAGCAGCTCATAAACACAAAGTTCAGAAAGCATATTTCAGAAATGCAAGCTAGATCAACCTTGCAAAGTTGTTCCTGGTGTTTTTCACCTAAAACACTCATTACTTGTTTAAACAGCTGGCTAAAACCTGAAAATGTTTTAACATTTTACCTCATATTTAAGTAGATACTTGGGTAAAGGAGAAGTGTAACTGAATAAAAACCCTGTGGTTTGTCCCTCCAGCACAGAGTTTAAGAAAACAGGTCCTGTTCCAAAACCCTCCTGCCAGACCCAGCAGCATCTGGGAAGCTCTGATAAAGAGACATTTCTAACTAGTCCTCTGAAATATGCAATTAAAGTGGAATTCAAAGACTTAGGCAAGAAGCCAAAGAGTACAGTCAGCAGTACCAAAGTGGCTACATATACCTGGTACAGAGAGACATCATTTTCAAAAGCCTGTGCAACCACAGCATCACTTTGTGTGGCTTCAGAAGGGATCCCATCCTGCCTGTGGGTACTCCTAATTTCCTAACAACTTTAACCACTGTGCATTGTACATCTCTTCAATGCACAGTATGTATTGACCCGAAATGGCTGCTCTCACCAAACAGTTCATCTACTGTCCTCTTCAGTTTGCTCTTGTCCACATCCCTCCATCTCCCATATTTTGAAAAGGACATATTGAGGGAAGCTGTGAAACACACTTCTTTTGACAAAAATCTCTCACATCAAATGGAAATACTGCCTTAGTTTCCCTTTTCATATCACCTGGTTAAATTAAAGCACTTTCCTCTAACACGAGTCTATAGTACAGTGTTTGACAGAGGTACTTGTGCAAAAATCTAGAAAGGCTATAAGAGGATTATATTGATAAATATCAAACACATTGCCCTACAAATGCTGAGAAATGTTCCCATTACAGTTACCTGGGCAGCCTTGAATCTCACCTGCCATTCTGTTCAGATACAGTTATTAATTTCAGGATCACATGCACTCATTTTCCTGTAGAAATAATCTGCAGCCTTGGGTCACACAAGACTTATTTAACATAACATTGATGTCCTTCAGAGGGACACCTCTCCCCCAAGCTAGCAAGTGGCCCTCACTCTTTAAGACCTCTGCTCATCAACCTATCCTAGTGCTCATCTGCACATGTAACAGGAGTTGGTAATGAGCACCACACATTTCAAACCTGTAAGGGTTCCACATGTCATTTGCTACTGCATAATGAACAATACATGTAAACCTACTATGTTATTTGGAAAAATGACCCAGTCAGTTAGTTTTCTGAAAAAAAATTACTCAGCTTATCTCAGCTGATTCTGTACTAACGTAAGAACTTCATCCTTTCTTTGTCTGTTTATCTGTTCTCTGTTTACTTCTGAATCCTCTTCTCTTATTCAGTTCCTCCCTTAGGAAACATGATTTCTAAGGAGGAGCTTGTGGATTCAAACCCATAGGTCCAATTACCAAGTTCCTAATTTAATCAAGAGAAGATCTCTCTTCTCATCAAATCTGGGCTGCTTCTCAGAAGCAAACCTGAAGGAGGAAAGTCTGTCAGGACTCATAGCTGAAGAGTTCCAGGAGACATTTCTGTATGTTTGCTTATGTTATCACCAGCATCTGTGAGAGGAGAGCTCAGAAGCCTCATTTGCTTGTTGGGGTTTTCCATGTGTGTAGTGACTCTTTTTTCCTTTCTCCCTTTCCTTTCCTTTCCTTTCCTTTCCTTTCCTTTCCTTTCCTTTCCCTTTCCCTTTCCCTTTCCCTTTCCCTTTCCCTTTCCCTCTTCCTGCATGCCATGCTGACAGAGGTTGTGGAGAGTAATAGAAGAGCTTGGGGAGCACCTGGTGCCCAGCCAGGGTAAACCCACCACAGTGTGTTATCAGTGGGATCTCCTCCTAGATTTTGTTTTGCTCACAATAGATAAAAAGGTTTTACAAGACAGTGACCAAAGACTAAGGCTCCTTCTTTGTGTCCCACAAAGTCTACACTGGCTTCCTTTCCCTTCACTTGTCCTGAACACGTTATTTATTTGATTTTTTTGTCTAGTACCATAGGGAAAAAAAACTAAAAAAGCCAAACAGGATTGCTTTTTTCCTCTGCAGATTTGGGATTGCATGGTACATCCTGGTAGCTCTTACATAGTCATAACACACGCAGGTTTGCTTCCAGGAGGTGGAACATCCAACGCTGGTTAGGTGTTCTCCGTTAGGCTAGTCCCTAAATGAAATGGTGTTGCAATTTCCATTCCTTCTGCTGTGTGCATTTTAAAGGTTGCCTTTTGAAAGTGAAATCAGGCTTATTTTCTCACTGGGTCCTTTTTAAGTCAGTGGTATTAACCACAATTTTTATGACAAGATGACATCTCTGGTCTTAGTTTCATTAAAGAAAGAATGCACAGAAGTATTTCCAAGCTTAACAATTAACAAAAAGTACAAAGGACATCTTTTTCCAAGAACAGTGTTCTCCCATTCCCTGTGAGTTAAATATTTATTTCTGAAGTGAGTCAGTTTCCTACAGGAAAGTTAAAGCTTGCATGGATCTTCATATACAGGACTGTGCCTGATTCCTCCAGAGCAGAACTCTGGTTTACTTCCACCAAAATGGCTCTTCCATTTCAGTGTTTTTACCAACATCCTGGGATATTTCTTCTTCTGACATCGTCTTTGATGAAGGTGGAAAGATCCTGATGATACCTCAGGATTGAAGTCACTGGCTCAGCATGTGCCCATTGGTGGAGAAACTCCAGCAAAATGGACATGAAGTTGTTGTGGTTGTACCATCAACAAGTTTGTATTTGAAGCCAAAGGAGTCTCAGAGTTATACACTGAAAGTATATCCCATACCTTATGGAGAGGAAGATATGGCTGTTGGATTCAAGTCATTTGTTAATGATCATTTTATTGAACAACCTGTTTTGAAGAATATTATTACAATGTATCAGAGCATGCTAGAAATTTCCAACTACTTTTACATCAACTGTAAGAGCCTTTTGCACAAGGACTTGATGTGGTATATTAGAGAGAGCAAATTTGATGTGGTTCTCATGGATCCAGTTCTGTTGTGTGGACCAATAATTGCTGAGCATCTTTCAGTTCCTTCTGTCGACTTTTTGCAGGGATTTCCTTGTGGTATGGATTTGGAAGCTGCCCAGTGTCCACAGTCTCCTTCCTATGTCTCCAGACTCTTCCTAAATAATTCAGACAGCATGACATTTGCTCAGCATGTGAAGAACATGCTGGTCCATATGCTGGAATTCATTTACTGTAAGCCTGTACTCACTCTATTTGAAGAACTTGCACATAAGATTCTTCAAAAGAAAATGACAGCTACAGACCTAAGCCACGGATCTGTTTGGCTAATGAGATATGATTTTTGTATTTGAGTTCCCGAGACCAGTGATGCCAAACATGGTGTTTATTGGTGGGATACACTGTGATCAGAAGAAAAAACTGTCTCAGGTATAAAATTTTACTTTGTTTTTTATTGAAAAGGCAAGAACATAAATGTTTAAGCATCCTTAAATCAAAACATAACTGAGAACACCTTGATATTCAAAAATAGAAAACTAATGAGAAATCTGTCCTGATGCAAAATTATTTTCTAGGGTCCAGAATTCAGATTAAATCACATCCTGGCAAACCTAAAGTCATATCAGATACAAAAATTTAAGTGACATGTAACTTTTAGGCGAATTATCAGCTCCTTTGTTGAATGGAAGCTCACTGGAATTTTGGTGAGTTGCCAACCTTCCTCCCCAACAGGAGCCAGCCTTGTTAGCTTCTATTTCATCTAAGTTTCTTACACCATGTATAGCTAGGATTTAAGATTTTAGCTGTTCATCAGTTCTTTTTCTGTCACTTCCATCTGTAAGATTGATTCATTTATGTAAGGGTGTCAATATCTAATCTCCAAAAGAAAGCTTTTTTTAAGTTGTATCCTTCCCTTCTCTTATAGGTTATTTAATTAGGTATTAACCTTTTCTGGGCATTGATGTCTTCTGTAAACTCCCACTCAGCTTTTCGAGTACCAACCAGGTCTCTGAATCAAGTACAGAATATTCTGTAGCAGATGAAAAGGAGAAAAGGGATATTCAAGAATTGCAACTTGGGCATACTACCGAGATAGAGTAATGTAGAAGAAAGCCCCAATACCCTCCCCTTTTGTCCAGATCAGTATGTTTAGTGTTTGTGCTGGAAGTGACAGAGCCAATCCTCTTACCAGGACAGTCTCTAGTGCCACTTGGTTCACTCTAACTGGTTATATATATTCAACTGAAGGAAAAGGAGTAGCATGCTTGCAAGGAGACCTTGGAATCAGGAGTGGGCAAAATGGCTGATCAGATATTAAAAAACTCAAGCTGATGTCTGTAAAAGCCCCACACCAGCCATGCAGGACTGTCTTTCTTCATCTGTCAGTCTAGCTTGACTGTATCTTCTTCCAGTGTTCATCTGACAGCCTTTTCAGAGGTTATGAACAGCACACCTGTTTCTGTGCATCACCTTCTATAGAGCTGTTGGAAAATTCCCATTAGGTTAGTCCTATCTTGTAAACTACCCATATGGACATAACATGGGTGATGGATCTGGCGGCTCTTTTTGAAGGGTGGGTTCTCAATAAGGTCAAGGCTTTCCCACCAGGCTTGAAAGACTGCATAAGCCTGCAAAACCTGCATGTGAAAGAAAGCTCCAACAATGTAGAGCCCTGAATGCCCTGAAGGAGCAAATTGTATCCCAAAGGCACCTGCCCAGCCACCTACTTACAAACTTTTATGGTGAGAGGTTATCACCAGCATTTCAAAACCCAACAACATACAGCCAAGAAGAAGCTGGACCCACAGATCTTTGATGAACTGTTTCAGTCATGAACTGAACTGACACTGGCTATGAACTTGGGAGTTCATGAATTAGAAACATGTAATTGGTTTATGTTATCTGAGGTACAAGGGTGAACTGCTGTTTTATAACTTGGTTTTATACCCAATAGGATAAGATATTGGATGGAAGTTACATGTAGGTATGGGGAAAAATTCTCTGTTGGCTACTTGTCTTTAAAAAATTCATCAATATGAAAAAAAAAGAATTAATTTTCCCCAGTTGTACCAACTGGTTTTGGCTACAGAAAAAAAAAAAAAAAAAAAAAAAAAAAAGAAAAATAAACAAACCCCAGGTACTTTAGCATTGATTTCTAATGTTTAAGTTATGTTTCATTGTACAACTTGCCTCAGCTTCATTAGTAAAGAAAATACAATGTCCCAACAAATTCCTACATTCTGCGACAACTGTCAGCCTTCAGTGGCATAGAGATCTCCAATGCTACATGTCAGTACTCTTTATATATGCATATATCAAGATGTACTCTTTATATATGCAGTACCACCACATGGGCTCAGCAGTGTTTCTCTCCATCCACGCTGTGTGTGCATTTCTGTCATGGATTCCCATGAACCTCAGAGCCTGTTGTAAATGTCAGCTGAAGTTGGTTTCCTTCTTGCAGGGTGACCCATGCGCTATAGATGTTCATGCTGCTCAGAGTCCAGACCCATCATCCTATGTCCCATGAATGTTCTCACTCAGTAAAGATCATATGACGTTCCCTGAGAGAGTGAAGAACTTCCTGATTACCATTTCTGAGTCTTTCGTATGCTGTATAGTCTTTTCTCCATTTGAAAGCCTGGCCTCGGAGTTTCTCCAAAAGTTGATGACAATTTAAGACTTGACTTTGTCTTTGACTGTCCCATGCCTGTAATGCCCAATATGATTTTCACTGGAGGCGTAAACTGTGGACAGAATAAACCGTTATCTTGGGTCAGTGACTGGCTGGGAAACGTCTAACAAGGGAAAAGCTCTGTCAGTCAGACACCTGCATGTGCTGAGTGAGGTTTAATAACATGTTTGATACGGACATTTCTTACCTAAAGATATAATTTAGATCTACGCTTTCTGTACAGCCAATCCACAAGAAAAACAGATCAGGAGAACAAGATGTGATTCCACCTCCTTCCCTTGTGTCTGCCCAACACAGGGATTTTGAATCCCATGCTACGCTGTGTTTAATTCCCAGGTACACATGAATCAGGGGGAAACACTATCTTACCCAAGAATTAATGCAAAAAGGACAGGGGAATTATAACAGCTCTTCTAAAAATTCTTTGCCTCAGATAAGTGGCAGTGGTGTATTTTTTTCAAGAGCATTTATCCAGTCAGAAAAACTACTCCCTGAGTTATGTGACGTAGCACCATGTGCTCTTTTCTGTAACAGCAGTCTTATGTTGAAGGCTCATATTTTGTGCTGGAGGTTTTGGCTTAAGAACAGCTTCCATCATGAAAACTAGGCACTTTAATTCTCACCTGCATTTTTAGGGGACATCCAATTTGGATAGGGAAATGTTGATGGGTGGTTGCTTGGGTATCTGTGGTCTAAAATGTACTTGATAAAGGCATGCATGTGATGTATTTTAGCTTGCTGGTGCTCGTGATGTATGGTAGCTTGTTGCTGCATGGGATGTACATTCCTGCTCTCTTGTGGTTTAAGTAGAACAGCTTCATGTGAAGCCAGAGATCATGTGGAAATGGCAATATGGGAGGAGTCAGCTCTCCTCACCAGATGATGCATCTGTAGTTAGTGTCATCCATCCATCCATTTCAGCAATAAATCACATTGTTTCCTAGAAAGGATAAACTTCTATCCTTTGCAACTGTTACTTAAACAGACTCTCCTCTATTCTTCCCTTGAACTTTTTTCACTTGCCAGCCTTCCCTGAGTCTTGGGGAATGTATTCCTCCTATCACCACTCTTACTGAGGAAATGGATTCTTCCTGCCTGTCACCACTCTTAATCCTCCCCCAAATTCATAGGCCTTTGTGAACATGAAGGAGTGAAGCTTCACAAGAAAACAGCTTTTCATTTTCCAAGCCTGGCACACCTTCCCCAGAGCCAACCTCAGCTGCCCTCGGGCTTTGCTTTACTCCTCCCAGTGCTTCACCTGATGCTTCCCATCCAAAGTATTGGTTATTTCTGTTGAGCTGCTAGAGTTCATATCTTTCTTTTTCACAAAAGTCTCTTTCAAATTGCCATCAGCCACACCTACACCCACACCCCTGACACGGCCACTTTTATCAGGGTGGTGCTTTTTTCCTATCTCTTCTGGGCATCAGAGCTGCTTGATGGTTCCTTCAGGGACAAACTGAGGCAGATCCTCTGGCAAAGCACCATCCTGCTTTCAGGTGAGGCCATGTGGCCGCTCTGTGTTAAAAGCAGACTTTCCTCCGAGTACAAAGCTCACTCTCACTCTCATCTTGCTCAGGGGCTAAAGGTTGTAGTCCAGCAGCAATATTTATTGCCGAGGGACTAATTCCTCTGTCCTGATTTCTTGTGGTCTTCCCATGATAACTCTGCAACAGCACAGTTACACAGCAAAATACAGTCCTGTGGGTTGACAAGTTTATTACAAGTACTTGTTAACTTCTCAGACATAGGACCTTACTTTTAGTTTTTCTTCTGAAGTAATAACACCACCTCTTACCATTTAAAATCAATTCCCGGCCTGAAACAAGAGGGCTGTTACCGTCTACTTCTGTCCAGGCTTTTCTGTATTTAATCAGGTACAAGGGGAACTCAGTGGCTTTTCCTTCCTATTGCTCCTGGGAGAAGCAAATGAGAGGCACAGAGAGATAGATCAGGATGATAACAAAGAATGGTCATGTGTGACAGCACAGATTTGGTCTTTTTCCTTTGCTAGTGCAAGCCTCTGATGCAGTGTTGCTTATTGTAATAAATTTGTGCCTGATGTTTTACCTGGTCCCAGTGCTGAGACTCCTCCTTAGGATTTGCACAGACACCATACTGCACAGTGGCATAATTTGATAATTTCAAACATAAACCTGAGAAGCACTTCAGAACAGCTGTAAAATGCTAGGAAGGGAGAGGAGAGGAGAGGAGAGGAGAGGAGAGGAGAGGAGAGGAGAGGAGAGGAGAGGAGAGAAGAGAAGAGAAGAGAAGAGAAGAGAAGAGAAGAGAAGAGAAGAGAAGAGAAGAGAAGAGAAGAGAAGAGAAGAGAAGAGAAGATAGAGAAGAGAAGAGGAAGAAAGAAGAAGAAGAAAGAAAAATGAGAAGAGAACATTTCAATACCTGCTTTTAGCAATTCCAGTAATTTTCAAGTACCATCACTATTCCAAGACCTGGGATCTTGTTTTTACAAATTCTAATTTTACCTTGAATCTAATCTCAATCAGTACAAGGAATCAGTCACAAAGGACCCATCCCAAGGGAGCCTCAAGTATTAAGTACAGTTCTGCCCAACCCAAGCTGATTTATCTTGTCTCTTAAATGTTTCATCAATGCCTTGAATGGCTACTGGTGACTGGTTTTGCTGGAAAACACGGATCGTTAAGGAGGAATGTGAGAATCAAGCAGGGGCCTGTGAGTCTGCTTAAAACCTGTTAGGTCAGGGCACATGAGCAGACTTTGGATTTCTAGGAACATGGCTCAAGTAAGTAAACGCAGTTACTTGGTCTGTGTGAGGGTTTTGGTTTTCCTGTCTCTGTTTTGCTTGTCCGATGGTGGAAAGCTGCTGGTGGTGCCAATGGATGGGAGTCACTGGCTCAGCATGCGCTCATTGCTGGTGGCCCTCAGCCAGAAAGAGCACGAAATCGTCGTTGTTGCACCAGAAGTAAACTTGAATGTGAAGGCATCTGAATATTACACTCTCAAAACATACCCAGTGCCTTTAACCGAGGGAGAACTGGGAGAGAGGCTGCATTCATTTGCAAGTGATCTCTTTGAGAGAAGGCCTTTTCTGCAAAGAATTACTGCTCTTTATGAGAAAGTTCAAGTAATCTCCGAGCTCTACGTCTCCTCCTGTAGCAGTTTACTGCTCAATAAGGATTTGATACAATATCTTGAAGGAAATAAATTTGATGCTGTTCTTACGGATCCTGTTGTACCATGCAGACAAATACTGGCTTTGCACCTCTCTATCCCATCTGTTTTATTTTTACGGGGACTCCCCTGCAGTTTTGATTTGCAGGCTACTCAGTGTCCAGACCCACCTTCCTACATCCCAAGAACATTTACAGACAACTCAGACCACATGACATTTATCCAGCGTGTGGAAAACTTATTTCTCAAGTCAGCAGAATCCTTTCTTTGCAATTTTGCCTACTTGCCGTTTGAACTTCTGGCCTCAGATGTTCTTCACAGACCAGTAACAATGAAGGAGCTTTTAAACCATGGATCCATTTGGCTTAAAAGAATGGATTTTGTTTTTGAGTATCCCATGCCAATGATGCCCAACATGGTTTTTATTGGAGGTATAAACTGTGGAAAGAAAAAGCCATTATCTCAGGTCAGTGACTTCCTTGACAAATACATTAACATTTGAAGGGAGAGTGATGTTTGTGAACAGTCTGTATGTATGGAACTGTGTACAGGAGTTTGTTGGATTTATATGTGCAATAAGGTATGTTGTAAAGACAGAAAATAAGCGAAAAAATTGTTGATTTTGACCTCCTCTCACTCTTGCAGGGACTCTTCTATAGGATTAACAAGATCTAATACTTTGTGCTTACACAATGGTTTTCCTGGGCTAGGTAGAAATAGTTCATAACTGCATTTTTAAAACCAACTAAACTTTTCCGTTAATAGAAGCATCCTTTCATAATTTAGCAATAAAGTGTCAGAACGCAGTCAATTAGCAGGTGATGTTCTGATTCCTCTGTTAGTCTAGGCTTCTCCTTTCACCACAATTTTCTGTAAAATGGGAGTTTTTTGTAGCTGCTAGCCAGTGCTGAGGCACCTCTAACAGCTTATGCTGCCTTCTGAAGAGTTTCCCTACAAAGCATGTACCTAGAGCGGCTGCAGTTCCGTACATGTCCTTAAAATGATTTCTGTGCATGCTGTTAACCTCTGTACTAAAATACTGTGCTGTCAAATTTACTTCTGTGCAATAATTTTCATCATTAAGGCTGATTGTCTGGAAATCCTGCCTATGCACTAACACTGTTTGCCTTCATGGCCCTGGGACATGTCTTCCCTGGGCCGATCTAGAGTGGTAGTCCTGATTTGCTAATCCAGTTTTAAATACAGCTGGCAAAATAACATGCCCTTGTCCTCGCTCCTTCCGTCCCCTACTTCATCCTTCCAAAATGAGGCCTTTCAGGGGAATGAACTTCCATAGCAAATTTTCCATTTTCATTACAGTGTCAAGATATAAAACTGATAAAGAAAGCAGACCATGTCCCATGTAAAGCATTAATGTTTTTCTAATCTATTAAAAAGAGAAAAGTATTTGGACTGACAGGAGGGGAGGAATTTTCTTACACTGAAAATTCTTTCTTGGAAAATAAATGATCTGTTAATTGTTCCTTTTTGAAGGATCCTATATTTACTTAAATCCCAATGTTCCTCCACTGCAAAAAGATGGGTGTTTCCCAGTCTAACTGCTACTCTTATTACTGTCTGACAAAGTGGCTTAACTTGAACACCTCTTAATCTCTCTTTGCCAAATCCATGGTTATACATTTACCAGACAGCAAATAAGTCTAAAGATCATCTGGAGAAAGCGCAGCACAGATTGCTTAAAAACTTGGAGCTTGGGGTATTCTTTCTGGGCAACACTCACAAGAAATCCCCAGAAATGGCCTCAATGCTTAGTGCTCATCTGCAAGCGACAGCAACGCTGGTTCTGCTCCTGTCCATAATCAGATTGTCTGCTGGTGGGAGGCTGCTGGTGGTGCCAGTGGACGGGAGTCGTTGGCTCAGCATGAAGGAAGTCTTGGACGGTCTCAGTCAGAAGGGACATGAAATAGTCGTCGTTGCACCTGAAATAAGCGTACATATAAAACCATCAGACAACTTCATTATGAAAATGTATCCAATACCTTTCACAAAGGATGAGATGAAGGGGAGTATCACTTCTTTTTCACAGGATGTATTTGAAGAAGGATCTTTTCTGGAAAGATTTCTTAAAGTATATAAGAGACTGAAAAGTATCTCTGCCATTTCTCTCTCCACTTGTGCACAACTCTTGTATAACAAAGAGCTTGTCAGATATCTTGAAGAGAGCAAATTTGATGCTGTCTTTACAGACCCTGTAATACCCTGTGGGCAGATAGTGGCTGAGCATCTTTCCGTGCCTTCTGTGTTTTTTTTACGAGGAATGCCATGTGGTTTAGATTTTGAAGCCGCTCAGTGTCCCAGTCCCCCTTCTTATGTTCCCAGGCTATTTACAGAGCACACGGACCATATGAACTTTATCCAGCGGGTGAAGAATCTGTTGCTTGACATACCAAATTATTTTCTTTGTGATTTTATCACTCAACCATATGAAAAACTGGCTTCTGAGTTCCTCCAGCGGGATGTAA